>WHYT01017062.1:327465-406900 GCA_009806455.1 Tetrax tetrax
AGACACGCACACGCAGGCACGGGTGGCCCTACCTGGGGGAGGGGGGGCGAGGGCAGCGGGAATTCGCAGCGCGCACCTGCCCGGCCCGCCCGTCCGCGGTCGCGGAGCTCCGCGCCGCCGCGGGGAGCCCTGCGCTACCGGACCGCCGGCGCCCAGCGGCAGCGCGGGGCAGCCCCGGGCAGGGCTGCGGCTCCTCTCCAGGCACGGCACGGCGCGGCACGGCACGGCGCGGCACGGCACGGCGCGGCGCGGGTGTCCCGCCGGGCGACAGCCGAGGCGGAGATGGGGGCGCTCCCGGCGGGGAACGTGGGCGGGCGTGGAGGGGGGGTGGCTCTCCTTGCCTCGCTCTGGGGGTGCCGGAGCACTTCCACGGGGGGAGAAACGCGAAGTTAAGGCTTGCGGTCCTGGTAGTTTCCGTGGTTTTCACTTCAAAAGCTGGGGGTGTTCATGGTGGGCAGCTCTGAGGGAGCATCTTTAAGATGCCCTGTGCCGTAGGCAGAACGTTATTTACGAGGTACGGTCCATCGATGCCAAAGGCAGTGCCGCATCCTTCGCGGTTTGCGGGGGTGAGGGGGTTGCTACAGAGCCTCTCGCCCGTCAGCTGCCGCTGGGGAAAGGCAGGACGCCCGGGCCTGCCCACTGAAGCATTTTGCCTGTTGGGAAGCAGCAGCCAGCTGGATTTAGTCAATCTGTGAAATTCACTGCCACGAATCACTGAATCAGAGGCGCTTGTCTGGTGGCTTCAAGAGCTGCAGCATGGATCCCACAGTGCACCGAGTTAGGGGTATCGCCCCTTTACCCTCAGCCGGGCAGTGCAGGCCTTCCCTGCTCAGAGGGAGCGGAGGGTGTCCGCTAGCTGAGGAGATTGCACAGGTGGCGTTTGTGAAGCAGATCAAGGTGTGCAGCACACTCCTGGGATGCCGTGAGGGAAAGAAAACAGGGGCAAGAGAAGACATGTTTGTGACAAAACACACCTGGGCTCGGTGCAAGCCCATATCCAGAGACACTCAGGCTCCTACTGACTGTCTGTGGAAATAGCACATCCTGATGCTTCAAAGTTAACAGTCAATGTTAGTAAAGGTATATGTATGTACAGCTGCAGTTGCTTTCCAGTGTCTCAGCTACCTGATGCAGTCTCCTCCAAGCCTTAATAACTTCAGGCTGCTCAAGAGGGATTTTAGCTCAAATCATCATGTATCAGTTCAAAGAGCAGTGTAAGAAGTATAGTTCTTTCTCTCCCCTGGAGAAAATGGGCATCTCCTAGTGAAATACAAATCTTCCATTAAGAAAGGAAAAGTATGTGGCCAATTTTCAGGTCAGAGAGTGTTTTATCTCTGAGATACCTTTGCTGCACCTTTTAAACAGGAAAATTTGGAAACCGTAGAGTCTTTTCACCCAAGGATGATTTCTTGACCAGGAGAGTTTTCACACCCCCCAGCCAGCCCAAAGAGGGAGTTCAGGCTAGTAACAACTCTTTTAAGCTGAGCACAATTACGTGACAGAGGTGGTTCCTCTGAGGTGATAGCTGTTGACTACTACAAGCAGCAGGACAGAGCAGTAATGCAGCAATTCCTATTACCTGTAATAGGAGGATCTTTATTTTTATGTCATCAGTTTGACAGCTTTAATTTTTGAAATCAAAATAGCAAAAGACAGTGTACCTAGCAAGCTAGTGCTATTCCTGTTTTGCACCGATTAAAATGCAAAGTGCTGGCTGCTAAGTCTGTGTTCATGGGAGCATTACACCCAGATACCTACTGGCCTTCCAAGGAGGAAGAGATAGATGAAATAACGTCTGTCATTGCTTATAGGTACTAAACCCTCCTACTGCAGTTTGCTCCTTTCCCCACATGTGTGTGGCTGCGCTCCTGAAGTCATTCAGCCTGAGGAAGGACAACCAAGCACTCTGGGCACCTGTCAGCTCCCCAGACAAGAGGGAGTACCACTGCTCCAAACAGCACAGGAAATCCTTGTTGGCTTGTGCAGTGGCTCTTCTTCAAAACTTTAATGAATCGTCAAAATTCACCTCTTGGCAAGCAGCACGTGGCTGTTGGATGTAAGATGGAGATGGCAGCCTGGGCTGGGGTGGGGGGCTGGCCTCCAGGGGGTGAACGAGTTTGGTGGGCATCCCTGTCAGCCCGGAGCAGGGATGGACTCCTGCAGCCCAGGAAAGCCCTGACTAAGTCAGGAGCAGCAAGAGATGGAGGAGGATGGAGCCCAAGGCAAGACTGACACTGGAGAGACAGAGGGGAAGGAAATGCTCTGCTTTGGCTTGGACTTAATTTCTGAAAGGGGTAGATTGCCTGAATGGCTACAATAGCTCAGTGGCCAGAACTGACATCTATAATCAATTTTAGTGCATTCTCCTGAGCTGAAGTGGGTCCAGAGCAGTGATCGGCAGGCTGGACCTGAAGCTGTGAGCTCCTGTTACACAGCACAAAATACAAGAGGATTTGTCCCCTGGTGATCCTCCTCAGTGTTTCACAGTCACAGATTTTGTGATTTTTGTGCCTTCCCACATTTGGTCACCCCTCCACTATTTATTTTAAGCAAGTTTATAGCTGTGCCTCAAGCCTGTAGGAACTAACCCTGAATTGCCTCCAGTGAGGATAACCTCTCCCCAGTGCTGGCACAGACAGGCTCAAAAGAAGTCGGAAGGAAGATGTGACTTTTTTTTCTCTGTACATCCTCATGGAGCTGCACTGCCAGTGCAGCTAAAAATGCCACTTGTTAGCAACCATCTCTCAGAACGAAGACAAAAAGTGCCAGCACTCATCTGCATGCACCAGAAGCAGGTTCCTGTTGTTCAGGCACATAAACATTGAGGCGCTGGTGGTAACGGGGGGAAATTACTACTTTCTTGCAGTGGGTCATGGGTGCTGCCATGTGGTCAGAGGCATTTCTGGACGGCTTCGTCCTCATCAGAGGGAGAGGGCTTCAGCTCCCCTCCAGCTGGTGTGCACAGCAGGCTCCTGGCTGGTTCTGGCAAGTGTAGGGTGGGTATCCCAGCTAGATTTTGGCTGTTTGGGGGCTTACAGCTTGTCTTCTCCCAGAGCTTCATAGTCTTCTTCACAAGTAAAACATCGCACATATATTTGAAGTGACAGGATTTTCTTTTTGTCTTGCCATACACACTCATCTGTTTCATTCTCTTCTGTTTGTCTTCCCATGCACACTCATGTATTTGATTATCTTCTTCTGAGATCCTTGCTAGATAAAAGGCTAGATTTAAAAAACATAGCTAAATGCATCCAACCCAAAAAGAGGTCCCTTATTCCAGGCCAAGCAACAGAAGCAGTCACATTGACTTTTCTCAGGACTAGAGAACATGAAGACCATGCTCACCCTACACAGCACTTGACCCTGAGTCCTCAGTACAATATAACCATTTACTCTGCTGTGTGTGAAAATGTAGGAAATGCTGTTCAAAGCATCCAGGACAACACAAGAGCCCAGTCTGGTGTAGTCTCATTCACACTGCTTATTGGGAAGGTCTCTGGACTGAATTATTTCCAGAACTGCAGACAGGTATAGTTTCAAAGGAAACAAATTTATTCACTCCAAAGAGCTAGAGAACAAACTAACATGAGTGCAGTGAGGACAATCTGGGACCAAGACCTGTGAGTGAAAATAGGGCAGACACACCCAAAGAGCTGCTCAGCATCTAAGGTAGGAGTCAGATGCAAGAGAGGTTTTTAAAGCCAAATTTGCAATATGGCTCTCCTCCCGTAACTGAAACAGCTATTTCTTAGCCTGGGATATGCCAAAATTCATTAGGTTCTTCCCTTTTTACGTGAAGCCTTTGAACATCTGCTCTTGCTGTTGTTCCAGCAGTGTCCCATGCCCAGCAGCTCAAGAGCTTGAGCCTGTCCAGGACCAGGAGACACACATGGGGCTGCACATGACCTCCACCATCAGGGCACTCTGTGATACTGGCCAGCTTGGGCTTTTCGTGGAGCAAACCATGTGCAAACCAGGTCAGAGTAACATAGTTCTGCCCATGTTTGCCAGACAACCTAACAGAGGTCTCATCTGGAAACTGGGAAACCAAAGTCCTTGGTCTGAAGGAGCTCAAAACTCTACCCTTTTGCTTTTGCCAGTGTATAGACTCTATAAGCACTGAAGCTACATCTACATAAGTACATTAAACTGTTCTAAGACACCAGCTCTTATTTCTCTGTATGGTTAAATTGTTGTCACAGCATTTGATTGGGCTACCTAACAGTCTTCAAAGCCTGATTTAGGAGATACAGTGGGCGAGAGACTGTTCCCCATAGGCTTCTGTACAGCTTCTCAGTTCCAGAAAGTAAAGAATTTTAATGATATGGACATCACCCATCCTGTGCCAGTTGGCCTCACTGCATGAGAGTGGTCATGGGCACCTTTAATTTGCCAGCAAAAATATAACTCAAAGTGTTGGGTACTGTATCTTTATGTGATACCTCTTTTGGAGGTTGTGTTTGGGGTTTGTTTTTTTTGTTGTTTTTTTTTTTATTTTTTATTTATCCCATTAATATATTCCTTCTCCATATTTTACCTGCTCAAAAATAAGGTCAGAAGGAATTGTCCTAGTGACATTGCTGTTTGGTAGGTAAGCTTTGTCCTTTAGTTAGATTTGGTAAGGGTAAAAAGGACGTACTGATGATTGTAGCTGAAGGTAATGACAATTTGTCTCAGTATGAGACTAAAAAAAAATAGAGCAGGGCAGGTTAGCTGCAGCTGAATGAGTACAGGGGTGGTCAGTCCATGGGGAAAAGAATAGCTTAACACAGAAGTCTGCAATTAATTATTTTAAAATATAAAATGGCAATGGCTAGCATTAAGATTTGGCTGGCAGAACATCATTCCAGGCTCTGAGTACATACTGTTGCAATACATCCTCCAGACCTCCTGGCCACAGACCAGCTTCTTTTTTCATCGGCCACAGGGAAGAACTATTGCTTCCCAGCCCACAGGTATCATGTTGTTAAAAACAATTTTGCCTGTACAAATAAGAAAAATAATTCAACCACGATCCAATAAAATGCAGGGATGTGCTAAGGGGAGTTCTATATGCCTTGTAAGACATAAAATTATTAAGGGCTAAGATTTAATAATGACCTTGTCGTGTCCTTGGAGCAGATAATAGCCTAAGATATGTGATATTTCTTGTATTCTTAATAGGCTCATGTTTTCAAACAAACATGTGACTGCTGATTTTACCCCTCTGTAAATGAGAAGCCATTCAGGCAATTTCTTCATACCTAGAATATGCTAGATTTCAGTCTTAACTTCAAAACATTAATGAGCCTGTCTTTGATAAAAATAAGGTATGCATGGGTGACCTAGGGAGGTGTACATTATTAAACTGTTAAGAATACACAGATGCTTTTCAAAGAAAGATTCTCTCAGACATTAATGTTGATGTCTTACTGTTGAATATTCAGAAGTGAATGAGTCCCTGAGTATTTTCCAAATCTACTTCCAAGTGTGCTTTGGTCCCTACCAGAGCATGCCTAGAGACCCTCCTCTTCATTGTGACATTGCTTTTGCTTGACTCTGCAAGAGGCTACCCCCCACACCTCTCTGGGTAGATTTGTATTGGAAATCTTTATTTCATCACTTCAGTTAAGCCCTGTCTAAAAAGCCCAGCTTTCTCACCTATGTCTGCCTGAGAAAGGTGGTTGCCGTCCACTCAGTAATTGCAGGGAAGCAATTATTCTAAACAGAATACTTTAAGGTGATTGCTTAGAAGAGAAGCTTGCCTCATAAGTGTGCTTTCAAGAACAGGTATGCAATTAAGAGGATAATTATTTTGATAAATTCTAAGCCACTAACAATTATGATGGCTCAGGAAAAGCAGCCCTAAAATAGTTGAGTCCTGATTCTGCAGATATTAAGTGCTGGCTGCTTTCAACTCCTACCGAATTCAAATGAGAGTTGAAGGCATTTAGTTTCTCACAAAGTCAGGATTTAAGAGGCTTCCCCTTCCCTAAACATAATCACTCTTATTTAAAGGAGGGGGCACCCTGAAGAAAGTGACAGGACTATGAAAGGAGAATTTTTTTTCCTTCATAGAGCCATTAGCACTGACAGCCATAAAAATCACATCTGGGACCAATATACAAACATTAATAACCAGTCATCAGTGTAGTTTCACCAATTAGTGCTAATTACATTTAATTAGAAAAACTGGGAGGGTGGAGTTTGAACTATTTTTTTTTTTTGTTTCTTACTGACCTACATAAGTAATGAAAAGTTTTAACTAACATAAAACTACATTATTTTTATTTCCATCAACAGAGTTTAGAGGAGATTACAGAAAAAATGATACCTGGTTAATTGGAGAACTGGACTACATAGCACTTACTGAGAGGTCTGTTCTTCAGCTCAACATGGAGATTTTTATATTTTTCTGATTATAGACAAATTTTACTTGTCACTAGTCCTATAACTATGTTTGGTCCTTGCTTTCCTTTGGACAGCAATTTCCAGGAGAAGAATATGAAGTGAAATAATTCCAGGACCTGAAACAATTCAAGTCAGTTGTGAGTGCCTTTCTTTTCATCCCCCTGGACAAGAAGAGGCTAGCAAATACAAAGTGCAATATGCAGTGTTTTATTTGAAACACTGTTCTGAGCATGAAGTGTATTCATCACCCTTAAGTATAAACTCATGATTAATTTTTTCTGTGCCCACAGCACACTTGACACAGTTAATTTTCTTCCTATTATGACACCTGAAGTTCTGCATAAGAGGACCCAGTGTCTTTCACTTCCAGCTCACAAATTCATTACTCACTGAACGCTGGTCTGTGTAAATTAAGGTGCTCAGCCCCATACGTTTTCCCACTGGATAAGTTCCCAGTCACACTTTCCAGCCCTGTTCACCAGTTTGGCAGAGGCAGCCAAGAGCAGAATGGGGAGGCACACATTTGACTTCCCCTGCACCTTTGGGGTGGGCAGCACAGCTCACTACATAGGGAACCACACTGGGACAGCAAGGCACAATTTTTTTTCCTACCGCTGCAAGTCCCTTGGGTTCAGCTCCCCTGAAGGACACTTAAAGTCAAAATTGCTGTCTCCAGACCCCTGCTCAGCTGCAATTTAACTCAAAGGCACTTCACTATTTCTTAGAAAAATTTCCCAGGGGTTCAGTGGTGTGTTTCTTGTTGTGGGCTCAGCCTCAGCAGCAGGGATCTTGTGCTTGCCTAGGAAGTGGTGTACCGTACCTCCATGTGCTAGATTGACAGGAGCATGTAAGCTAGCAAGATGCTTCTGGTAACAAGGGTCTCTAAAACCAGAAGGGATGTGCCCTCCCTCGTCCAAACCAAGCAGCTTGAGGTTTCCACCCAGTGCAGAAGAAATCTGCTTCCACAGCCCAGGGGGATTCAGGCACTTGCATCTCCTGTCTCTGCAGGGTTTGCATAGACTTAATGTGTTTGCCTAGGAGCATTTAATTAACCACATAGAAAAGTGAAAAAACATACTCTACCTTTTTCCTTGCATATATAGTAACTTAATATATTCCTTCAGGCTATCAGGAAAGAAGAGGGAATTGGAGTTCAGTCCCCATGAGAGAGGAGAATGGGAGAGCTGAAGCAGATGTTGCTCACACATGTTCTTTGAAAGGCTATGACACAAATAGAGCTGCCGTTTGAGAGCCCCACCAGTGCAAACATCCATACCTTTACAATCCTGAAAGAAGAATAACAGAAAAATGTAAAACATCACAATTTTATAGCACTACATAATAGCTTTCTAACTTGTTGAGATTTTTTTTATAGTGGGTCCTAACAAAATGCAATGCAAAACCTTAACTTCGTAACACATAGTAAAATATGAATTCAGTGAGAACTGGTTTACATGCATCTTGTATACTCCATATCTATGCATTTTTATGTTTCTTAATAGAGATACAATAGTTTGTGTTAACTTCATTTCATAGCAAAGCCATGCAAAAGCTACCAAAGGATAGTTGCATCATTAGCATTGGTACACTAGAACTTTTGTAACTTTCTTTGGCATCTGTTCTGACGCATGTATTAAAAACCACATTATCAAATTACAAAACTTTTCAAAAAATCCATGATGCAAAGCAACAGCCAAAAACCCAACAGCCAGTGTGTGAATTAGGACAGCCAGAAGAAAGGGAGCTGTCATAGTTTAGCCCCACTCAGCAGCTAAAAACCACCAAGTTGCTCACTCACTCACCCCTCAGTGGTATGGGAAACACAATCAGGAAAGAAAAGAAGGCAAAGCTCCTAAGTTGAGATAAACAGTTTAAGAGAACAACAAAGGAAAAGACAACAGAGATGGAAACCAAAAACAATAACAGAAAATTCTGAAGAACATAATTTAATAGTACAATAGCTCACAGTGAATCCTGATGCCCAGCTCCCTCCAGAGCAGTAGAACCTGCCCCTCAGCACCCTCCTCACTTTATACACTGACTACAATGTCACAGGGTATGGAAGAATATGGAAAAGCCCTTGGGCTAATTTGAGTAAACTATCCCAGCTGTTGGCTAATTAGTAACCTGTCACAGCTGTGTCCCCCAGCCACAGGTGCCACCAACTCCAGTTCCTCTCCCAGCTCAGGTGACAATTAACTCTGTCCTAGCTGGAATGAGGATATGACCAAAAAGAAAAACCTACTAGACAGTGCTCAGCATTAGCAGAATTTGAGGAAGCAGAGATTTGGTTCTGAGCTGTTGTCATCTCCAATTTCTGTGTTTATTTTCTACTTTTTTCGTGTAGCCACTAAAATAACTAAATTCAGCTATAGCCACGTTACCACTGAGTTGTGCCAATTGTATCAGCTGTTCGCTTGGCTCTCAGTACAGGCAACAGTTCAAGTTGGTTCGGGTTTCTCCCTACATGTGATCCTTTTTTCCTTTTTGGTGCTACATTTCTGTAGTGGAATATCTGTCAGCTCTTATCAGCTGAAATGATAACAAACCTAAAGCTGTCTTTTTTCTGAGTAAGATGACTTTTGGATATTTGCACCCCCATGAGGGGTGCTTGCTAATGAAAAGCAAATCCATCCAGGTCTAGTCTTCATCAACAGGTTAATTGTCATAATATTAATTATTCCCTTTTATTAAGTTTAGTGCCATTTAAAAGCTTTGCCCTTCTTCATAATTAGGTATTACTGTTATATTATTTATATGAGGTGACTGCTTTCTTTAAAGTGTAACACAAACTGAAACATAAACTAATTTCTCTGATACAGCAACATTTTTGGTGCATAAAGCATCAGGTATTATAAACATGGATGGGACCACGTATGGTGGTGATGATGGCAAGAGCTTCAGATGACAGGCTTTCAAAATCTAATATTAATTAGATCTTTATCTAATCAGACTTTCTATGTGTCACTGACCATTGCATTTCCCTCAGTTACCCCAGTATCTTCTGTATGCTGAAGTGTATTAGTGTTTGGGTAAACCTGAGTTTCCAGAAGGGCATTCAGTTGTCTTGTGGCGGTTTGTTCCAGAAATTAGTTACTTTCCATGTGAAAATAAGATCCTGAACTATCCAACTTGAATTCATCAACTTCAGCTCCCAAACAATGATTTCTCAGAGCATTTTTCGTCTCAAGAGTCCCTTTCTTAACTGTACTTTTTCTTGTAAAAATGCTTCAATATCACATTTGAACCACTTCGTGAGATTCTTTACGGTAAGATCAGCAGACCAAACTCCTTACATTTCTCACTCCAAGAGTGTTACATGGGATCTTGTTTGAGCAGCTCCAGGGCCACCTGGCACACAGGGAGGATGAGCAGGGGTGGGACCCCCAGATGACAAGGACACGCCAGCTGCCTGAGCTGGGGTCCATGTCATTTGGACCTGCTTAATCCACCACTGTGCTGCCTGCTGCTGCGGCAGTGAGGGAAAAGCACTCCTGAGCAGAGACGGCCTCCGCTGAGCCTGCTCCTGCTGTGTGTGCAGTAAGGAGATGGGGGCTTTTGACTCCCCACCTTTGGTAGCCACTGCCACTGGTTGGGTTCTGCTAAGTTCCTGTGCGAGGGAGGGACAAGCCTATGCTGGGGGAAAAGGCTTTGCTCTGTCCTGGAAGAAAAGTAATGGACAAATGGACAGTCCTCTCTTGGAAGATTGTTCTGACTCTTCTTTGGAGCAACAGACTTTAGGCTTTCTTTCACTGCTGAGAAACTCATAGTAGCTCACAACGCTTTCCAAAGGGATTACTCCATGCTGGGTGGTGGCAGCAACTAACCCTAATGGTAGCTTTGTAGGGAGCTACCGTTGTCCTGCACACTATTATCTTTTGCTCCTAATGAAAGTCCTAATGGACTTGTGCCCAGCCAGTGAAGAACTGAAAGAAATAGCTATCATATCTTTTTGTCACCATACTTCACAAATTCTCATATATAATTGATTGTTACAAGATATTCTTTTTTATTGATTGCATATCACTGCTTATTCCTCATTGCCGCTTTCTTTATTTTCACGGAGTCTGGATGGCCTTTCAGGCAACACTGTCACCTTTCTTGGCACTGGAATCACAGGTTTTTTGGCTATTTAATGAGCTCTATTTGAAAGAGCTCACAGTTCTTCATCATGTTTACTCCTTCTGATTCTTTTTCTCACTATCAGTCTCACCAGTTTTTCTTCATCTTTGGGAAGCTAGTCCTTCAGAAACACTAAAGATATATAAAAGTCAGTTCTCTTTTTGACCATTTTGAATATTAGCAAGCAGTGAATACCATTTCCTGGTCGAACACTTAGCTTTACCTGTCACAGAAGGATCTAGAATAGATTTGGACATTCCAGGTTAGGAAGTTTCCCTTGTAACTTTTAGAAAAAGTGCCTTTAAAATAGGAGTCTGAGGATATTGCTGTTCTTTCCAAATACAAAACTTGTGCAGCAGTCCTAGAATCATAAAATAGTTTGGGTTGGAAGGGATCTTCAAAGGTCATCTAGTCCAACCCTCCTGCAAGAAGCAGGGACATCTCCAACCAGATCAGGTTGCTCGGAGCCTCATCCAACCTGGCCTTGAACATTTCCAGGGATGGGGCATGGTTCCTCTCTGGGCAACCTGTGCCAGTGTTGCACCACTCTCAGTGTAAAAATTTTTGCCTTATATCAAGTCTGAATCTACCTCCCTCTATTTTAAAACCATTACTCCTTTTCCTATCACAACAGGCCTTGCTAAAGAGTTTCTCCCTATCTTTCTTATAAGACCCCTTGAGGTACTGGAAAGCCACAATAAGGTCTCCCCAGAGCCTTCTCTTCTCCAGGTTGAACAGCCCCAGCTCTATCAGCCTGTCTTCATAGGAGAGGTGCTCCAGCCCTCCCTCTGATCATCTTCATGGTCCTCCTCTGGACTTGCTCCAACAGGTTCACATTCTTCTTATGTTGGGGCCTCCAGAGCTGGACGCCATACTCCAAGTGGAGTCTCACCAGAGCAGAGTAGAGGGGGAGAATCACCTCCCTCAACCTGCTGGCCAGTCTTCTTTGGATGCAGCCCAGGATGCAGCTGGCTTTCTGGGCTGCAAGTATGTGTTGTCAGCTAATGTTGAGCTTCTCATCCACCAGTACCCCCAGGTTTTTCTCCTCAGGCCTGCTCTCGATCCATTCTCCACTCAGCCTGTATTTGTGCTTGGGATTGCCCCAACCCATGTGCAGGACCTTGCACTTGGCCTTGTTGAACTTGATGAGATTCACACAGGCCCACTTCTCCAGCTTGCCAAGGTCCCTCTGGGTGGCATCCTTTCCCTCCGGTGTGTGGATCACACCATTTAGCTTGGTGTCATCAGCAAACTTGCTGAGGGTGCACTCAATCCAGTATATGTGAAATTTTGTTGCAACTTATTTGAGTCGAGGAGTTCTTGTTTGGTCCATCATAGTCAAGTCAGAAATTACTTTCGTAACATTTGAGACTGCTTGGGTAGCAGGTTTTATTTCAGCTGATGATTTATTTATGAATTTGAGGAGAAAGATTATTTATGACTGTAAATGTGGGATAAATTGTAAAATTTTACCTATACTCGAATGGAATCACAAAACTTCAGCCTATATTTTATTCACAAGCTTCCTTCCTAATATATTATTTAGCAAACATAACATTATCTCATTATATGTGGTCTTTGCCCCAAAGAGTTGCAGTCTCATTCAGGCACCAAAGATTTTTTTAGCAGAGGAAAGCATAATGAAGTAATTAGTTTTGAAATAAACAGACATCAGTTCAGATTAGAGAGGATGCACTTTAATTAAGGCATCATCCAGAAACTTTCATCTGCAAGGCACACATTCTGCACCAGTGATGGCGAAAGATGTTATGCGAAGGACTTCAGTGAAAGCAGAAATGGGTCCTCTTCGATTATGATAGTGAAATAATTTTATCTAAACCTACAGTTGTAGGTCCATCAACAAAACACAAAGGACTGTGATTTCAAAAGCCATACGTCATGTTTAATCCTCCTTGCAATATACTGAGCTCGCCTTCCCTGAGGTTTGATTTTGCAGGGAACTGAAACAATTAAGGTGCACAGTCCTCAGGCAGAGCTACAGCGCTGAGAATTATTCCAGCACAGCTCAGTGCAATTTACCATGTCTTGTAATGCCTGAATAGAGGCAGCCCATGAATGCAAATGGGGAGAATAATTTCATTAAATTATTTTTATAACTGCATAATTTTAGTAATTAAAACCTTTACTTATATTGATTCAGGAGCGAGCAGAATGCTGTACTAATGCACTGCACTTATTACATTTTTAAAGTTGACTAGTAAATTTGTGGGCGATGCAAGCCACAGTGAAAAAAGCTTTGAGGAGAAAAATGGTAAAACAGCATTTTGATTAGTACAAATATATTTATGAGAGTTGTCTCCCCGAATTCAGTTTGGTGGGAACAGATGGGCTTTTTCACATACTTGCTTCTATGGCTTTTTGCTGTGCTTCAGATGTTTCTGAGGCACAGGTGTTTCTAGGCAACATTTACTGAATTCCCTAGGGAAAAAATAGCGGCATAGGAAAAGCAAAACTAAAAGCTGCCTGACCTAGGAGCTGTGCTGAGTTAGCCTGCTGTCTGGTCCTGCAGTTATTCAAGGCCAAAGAAATGTGCTTATTTATTTATTTGGGCTTTGGGTCAAACTTTTAGATTATGATCTGCAAAAACAGTGAGAAACCCAAACTGAGCAAAGCCTGAGAGATATGTAAGGCAGCACTGAAAATAAGTTGCTCATCAAATAGTGATAATCATTCAGTCATCTCCATAAGCATGCGCAGGACATGGAAAACAAATGCAACAAAGCACACGCATTACATGAAAATCCTGATTTTATAGATATTTTATCCTGCCAAAAAAACCCGCATATCCCACAAAAAAAAAATACATGTACGGGAGCAGGGCTTTGTACAGATTTAATCACAGTGTCTGGTCCCAGGTTAGCTGAAAGGAAAAAGAAAGATGTCACCTCACATTTCATAATTCATTAGAAACCAAAGTTAGACACTACAATTGATTCAGAAGAGTACATGACACTTTTTTCATTGCCTTTTCTCTATTTCTCTGCCAGAAAGCCCTTATATCTCAGCTTCTTACAAGATTGTTAAATTACTAGTCAGAAGAACAAACCTTTCAAAAGATTTAGAGGTTTTACCTTCTGGATTATATACCATGGTGATTTAATGCTAACATGCTGGGATGCTGACTAGGGCAATTTCATTCATAAGAATTTATAGGCTACTCAGAATATATCCCAATGCTAATTGTAATTATCTGACAAGTTGTTCTGCGAGCAGAGGAACTGATGTTGTGTCTGTGTCCCTCAAGCCCCCTCCCATCCCAAGTATCCCATCTCTCCACCTCTTCCAGCAGCTCCTGGCTGTGGCTGGGGCAGAACTCCAAATGTCGCAGCCATTGCCACTGGTGCCATAGAAAACTTGCAATGGGTTCCATGTATGAAAACAGTAGGGACAAAAGAAGAAACGGCTGGTTAATTGTCCTGGTAGAGAGAAGCTTTCTTTTCCTGATGCCTTCAGAAGTCTGTTATTCTTGCTACTATCCAAGAAAAGACAGGTTTGCTGCAGCTTTAGGCACCTGTTGTAGACCAAGATCACAGGTCCTTTGCAATTCATGGGTATTTGCCTTTGACCTCAGTAGTTAAAGCACCCTTATTGAAATCTTTAGGCTCTCTGCTTGCTCCTGTTTGTACTCGCATAGGACGTGTTGATGGTTATACCTCCTATGCCTGATCACAGGTATGTACTCATAACAGCATTACAAACGGGAAAGTCCCAGCTGAGAATATACAATTTACAGTTGCACCATATCTGTGCTCTGCTCTACTACAAGGTAACAAATCCTGAAGAAAAAGACACAACAGCAAAAAAAGGGAGTACAGTGGGATGAAATTCTGTTTTCTCACTCTGGAATCGCTCTCTGGAGCAGAAGTAAGTGGATTTACACTCAAGTAGATTAGAGCAGATTTAATTCCTAGACTGTCACCCGTATCTACCTCTTATCTCATGATTGTCATGGTTGCTCTATACTGTTTAAAACTGTCAATGGATGATACCTCCATTTAACACTGCACACAGATCTGTAATTTCAACTGTACAACAGTGAGGTTTTAGCTGCTGCTGAATTTGTCCTCTACTTTGGTTCTTTAAGAAAAAAAAAAGATGTTCCTAGCCCTAGCATTTTCCTTAGCGGCCTCCATAGTGCTGCTCACTCGCATTAGCAGTAATTTCACTTCACCTCTGATCGAGCAACGTCTTGGATGGCTTTAAAGAAGGAGAAATACAAAATTGCTTCTGACCTTACTAATAGCAGAGCAAATCAGAAACCTCCTCATAAGTTGTTAGAGTTACTCCAATGGAAAACTACCATTAAGCTAACTCCTAGGATGGGAAATAGTAGCTAATTACACACTACTGATGGGAAAGAGGATGATCTCATACACGTGCACATTGCTTCTAGCAATCATAGAATCATAGAATTATAGAATGGTTAGAGTTGGAAGGGACCTTCAAAGGTCATGTAGTCCAACCCCCCTGCAAGGAGCAGGGACATCCCTGACCATATCACGTTGCTCAGTGCCTCATCCAGCCTGGCCTTGAACGTTTCCAGGGATGGGGCTTCCTTCACCTCTCTGGGCAACCTGTTCCAGTGTTCTACAACCCTCATTCTAAAAAATTTTTTCCTAATATCCAATCTAAATCTACCTCCCTCTATTTTAAAACCATTACCCCTTGTCCTGTCACAAAAGGCCCTACTGAACAGCCTCTCCCCGTCTTTCTTGTAGGCCCCCTTGAGGTACTGGAAGACCACTATCAGGTCTCCCCAGAGCCTCCTCTTCTCCAGGCTGAACAGCCCCAACTCTCTCAGCCTGTCCTCATAGGAGAGGTGCTCCAGCCCTCCTATCATCTTTGTGGCCCTTCTCTGGACCTTCTCCAACTGGTCCATGTCCTTCTTATGTTGGGGGCTCCAGAACTGGACACAGTACTCCAGGTGGGGTCTCACCAGGGCAGAGTAGAGGGGGAGAATCACCTCCCTCGACCTGCTGGCCACGCTCCTCTTGATGCAGCCCAGGATGTAGTTGGCCTTCTGGGCCGCAAGGGCACATCGCCAGCTCATGTTGAGCCTCTCGTCGACCTGCACTCCCAAGTCCTTCTCCTCAGGGCTGCTCTCGATCCAAATAGGGCTGGAAAGAACCCCAAGAGGTCCTCTGTGATGTTTCTGCATCATTGATAGGTAATTCTGTGATTTCCCACAGAAGCTCATGCCATTCACTGTGCATACGGAAAACAGATTATTCCCACCATCTTTGCAGCTGCCCTCTACACAGTAGCTGAAGACTTCAGCTGAAGTAGCTGAAGACTTCTTACTTCAGTCTCCTCCAGAGTAACATCCCTGGTTCCTTCAGTATTTTCTTATATATCATTTTTTCTACGTCTTTAATCATTGTCTTTTGCCTTCTTCTAGGCTCTCATCAGTCAGTTCAGATCTGTTTGAACTACAGTGCAAGAAGCTGAACATCGAAACTTGAAGCAAAATGCCAGTGTACCCTACTAGATGTGGCTGCCTTTGTAGGGAACACAGTCCTAGGCATATGTCTGGAAGACAGAATCACAGGTCTTCTGATCTAAGTGGCTTTATTTTCAGGCTCTGCAGTATCTACATCACCTCTGGCTGTTACATTACATATCCACCTGTGATAACCATTCTGAAGTCACTGTGAGCTCTTATTTCTTGGTTTTCAGGACCAATTTTTGTCAATAATTCTAAAATAGAAGAGTTCCCACACTCGGAGAAACTAAATTGGTTAATGCCTGAGACTGTGTCTCTCCTCACTGAATTCTCACAGTATTTAGGTTGGCCGTGCTCTCCGTTGGAAAGTTTGCTGCTAGCTTTGTTTATCAGAGACAGCAATAATTAATTTCCTATTAATTTTCTGTGACAATGGATTAACCTGTTTAAGGATCTGAGGGAAGATTTCAGCTGTGAAAAGCAGAACCATAGAGAGGATTGCCAATGCGGGCACCAAGGGAAAGAGAGTCTGCTGCCTGTTCAGAGAATCCATGAGTGGGCATTTCCATGAAAAGTGCATCTAAAAACCAAGGCTTCATGTCATGCACAATTGCCTGGAATTACAGACTAGAAAGTTAAGGGTTGTTCATAGCCACCAGTAAAATAAAAGTTTCTATGCATAACAGAAGAAATATTTGACAACTGTACAGTATTTCTAGGAGAAATAATCTGCAATCTCATTCAAACTGCAGAGGGAGGAAATCCACTAAAACAAATCACATTATAGTGTTTGTGCTTATGTCTTGCATAAATGTCTTGCTTTCTATAAAGTTCGACTCTGATGAGAAGGAAAGCTGTGGGAGGAATGATTATGTGCTTATTTTCATAGAAATGATCCACCAGTTTCAGAAGCGTGTTTGAAAGATACCAGCTCTGACATCAACTCACTACACTCATTTTCTTCTACAAATACCTAAGTCTTGAGATAAATCTGAAAGTGCTTTAATCTCTTAGGAAAATGAACAAAATCAATTGTGAGATGGTAAGTGTAATGTTGAAAACTCAACAAGATAAGGAATGGCATCCTTTTATGGCAATATTTGGGTTTATGTCTTGTTTGGGGTGCAGCCACTGAAGAATCTGATCTATCACAGCAAAGTGGATATGTCATCCTCTGTGAAGCAGTCTGACATGCATTCGTTGTGAGAGAGAAGCCAGCAAGCTGCTGATTCTCTCTCTTCACTCTCTTCCCACTGTCTAAAACACATAATAGCAAAAAAAACCCACCTACCCAGATCCCAAAACTAAACAAAACACGGAAGTAGTTCTACATTTAACTTAAGTAAGGATTTGTTTAAAACCTTACAAGCTGTCATATCCAGCTGAAAAGCCTAAACAGAAAACATAATAAAGAAACCGTAACTCACATCCAGGTACGAAAGGATGCTGTTATGCATGTATATGCCGTTCACTAACACTTATTCAAATAACTTCTGAAAACACTGCCCCACATTCTACTGTGAATCCCAGCACAAAGAGTAAAAAGGTTACGTTATATATATATCAACAATCTCATCTAGTTGAGCTTGAAGAGAATAAGATATTCTCTAGGTATCTTGGACAGACTATTGAAAATTGTGTCATTAGGCATCTTGGAAAATTTTAACTTTTTCCCTCTTCATCTTTAATATGTTGTCTACAACAAATAATGAAGATCTCATCCTCCCTAGTGCTGAGATCTTAGTCTTCTCCTAGATAATGCCCTGCAGATTTCCTTGACTCGGAGATAAGTCTCCAGCATCTTGTGGTGTGTATCACTGTTCCCACTGCTATGAGGATACTCACAGTGTACATGAATGTTTTTCTGTGTTGTAGCAGGGAATCTGAATAGCTCAGTACTCAGACCATTTATTTCCTTTCAAAATCTGTATCGCTGATTTATATGGCACAGAACAAATCTTTTACATTTAAATAGAGTAAACAGGGAATGCCACAGTGGGATGGTGAAAAGAATTTGTTTTTATAATAGGAACGTTGTTTGTTACAATCATTTCAACAGAAAGATAACTGGATGAGCTTGCATGTTATTAATTCCTTTTCATTGTGGAAAATCCTAGTGCGTCAATTGAGAATGTATTTTACTTTGCCTTTATATAATGAGCTTGAGCTTTCTTTAGTTGAGTCCCTAAATAGCAGGGGAACTCAGTTCAATTGAACTGGCCATGCTGAGTCATAACAGTTCAAAAACTGAGCAGGCAGAAACCTAATTATCCCCTGGCCCTCACCATAGATCAAGTCTCTCTGGGCCAAGGTTGGCGGGTATGACTAAATGACGGAGGAAATCTTATCCATTGAGATCCTACTAGCTAGTTACTGCTCTAGGGATCAAGTAATGGTCCCAAATGCCAGTTTTCACATTGCCTCCTGCAATTTCAAAGTAACTAGATGTAATCTGGACAGATATCCTTCTTACATCATGGCACAGGGCAAATTACATCTGCTTTATCCACTAAATTTGCAGCCAAGAGGAATAATGTACTTAAAACTAGCAAATTAGTGTGGCTGCATCTTCAAGGGCCATGTATGTAACATGCAAGGCTAACGACATCAGGAAAGCAGTTGCCTGTAAACCAAATACTTCAAAGTGCTTGTGCCTCCTTGTGGGTGTTCAACAGGTGGATCAGGCTCATTTGCAGAAATCATCTCTCCTCTCTCTTTGACATTGATCACCAGACCTGGCATGCAACCCAGCACTTAGAGCAAGACTGATGTACTTCCAATGGCTTCCTTGTGGTCTGGACACTTCTGTAAGCAAAACCCTAAGAAAGAGAATCACTGACCTTGAGAAACTTCAGACCCTGTAGTTGACACGTCTGGAAGATGTGGAGACAGCTTTGAGTAGAGTCTGGGCATTAAGTCAAGTAAAGCACCCTCTGAACTACTCTTTATGTGGGCCTACTCAAGAAGACACGTGGCTGTTTCTAAAGGTGGGAGTCTTGAGCCACATCACTCAGTCCAGTAGCCTGGATGCTGCCTCTGTCACATGAAAGAGTAGAGTGAAGCACCAGCAGAGGTGGCGAATGCCACTGGGAGTGGTTTGTACAGTACATCTTTGCAGTCCTCGCTTAGGAAGGAGGGAACACACTCTACTTAAGCTCCAACCTTAGCATAGAGATATGGTGTTATCTCTCTGCAGAATTTAATAATACAGACCTATTTCATTAACCCAGGCTTCCAGACAGGTCTGAACACCAGGTGAGTTATCTCATACCCATCCACCCAAGAACAACTAGATATACTCTGGCCACATCGAACGTGAGGAAAATGCTAACTTCTTCTGAACAAAAACCTTGAGCCAACCCACTTATTTACCACAGAAACTGATGGTAGTTTCCTGGTCATCTAGATTTTCACTAGAAGTCTGACTGAAGAAGTAGCCAAAAACTGTTCTTCACTTGGACGTGTAATGACAAGAGATCATGACAAACATCTTCAGGAGAGGAGCTGAAGGTGTTGCTTACTAATTTTGTCTGCAAAGTGATTTTGTGCTCATATCTGAGGTACACAGGCATATGGAAACAGTAGGATATTAGCAAGATCATCATTCAAACCTAATGGCTTCATGAAGCCCAGTGCAGAAGAGTAAGTTTTGTGATTGAAGAAAAATAGAAGAGTGTGAGCAAGAAAAAGAAAAACATAAGATTAAAAACTTCCTCTCGCTTAGCTATCCCCTCAGATTCCTCTCTCTTTAACCTTGATTAGCTGATTAACTTCTTATGGGTGTCCTGGGATAAGTAAGGCTAGAGGACAGATTTGGAGACTCTGATCAATCTACACTGGGGGACCATCCAAGCATCCTGATGTGTTCTGCTGAAGGTCTGAGAAGGTGTTAAGATCCTTGAGAGAAAAGCAGACAAGCAACATTTCAGATCTGAAGTAGATCACTGAAATCCCACCTCAGAAAAAGGTATTTTCCAACACTCCAGCAGTTTCCTAAGATATCTATAGTATCTGGCACAGGACATAGATCGCTAAGCCTCACTCCTAAAGGTCAGTGACCGTTAATTAAAATTTCACTGCATACCCATCTTTTGAAGGATGTCTTCTCAGCTCGCCATCTGGAAGGTTAATAACAGACAGATTTGCAGGCTGTGCTGCAACACTCAGATCCAAAGTTGAATTTCAAACACTTCTGAGTGCAGCAGATGTTCAGATCTGCATTTTAGTATGGCTCACAGAGAAAGGGCCCCTTCTGAAATTTTGAGTTCAGTGTCAAGGCTTTAACAGGGACTGATTCCAGTGCTGGAGATGCTAATATTGACAACTCTAATGCTGGACATGTAAATAATAACCAAGGGTAATGTGAAAGGACAACGAGGTATTCTCTGAGGCCATCTGGGTGGAGAGAGAAACTGAGTCCTGGATGGACACCACCTGAGGCCACTTTGGCAAGCAAAGAGCTTCAGCCAATATTTGCTACCTTCTTCCCTCACGTGACGTTGAGTCTCAGGCTTGGAATTCAAGTACAAGTAATAACACAGCCAAGTTACGGCTTCACTTTTAGCATCAGAGAGAGAAAGGTCAGCAAAAGCTTCCTGGACAATCAACATCTATAGCTTCTCTGTGACTCTTTTGAATGTTTGGGGGGAATTGCTGGTGATACATTAACAACTATGACACTGGAAATATATAACCCCTGGGATGGCATTCATAAGCATGCTTAACCTAAACTCCTTTGATGGTCTCGGCTTTCTCTTTTCTGAAGAACATCCCACTTCATTATCTCTTTTAGCTTAAATAACTGGTGTTTGCTTGTGCCTGGCATTTGTAAAGGTCTCAAAACCAACAAATCTTGTGCTTTAATATTGGTGTGTGGCTCTGACTTCCTCAAAAGACCTCAACTGATTTAACCATTCTTTGCATCCAAGCCACTGCCTAAGAGGAGCAGAGGAGCACAGTGACAGATAAGCTAGAGATGCTGTTCATACTTGGAAATACATTTTCCATACTTGGAAAATGATGTTGCATTCTGCACCCCATAACCCATGTAGGGCTGTCGTCTTTTACCATGCATAGATTATCAGCCACTGAAGGGCAAAGGCACTTGATCAAGCAGAGCTGTCCCATGTGCATGGAGCCTTGTTTCCTGGTAACATGTTGCAGCCTATATAATAGAAAAATAGCATACAGAACTCTAGGCAGGGTCCCTGGAGAGGAAAAATTTGCAGCTAGAGAAAAGGCTGTTATTTGGTACAATATTCTGGCACTGCTTAGCATTTTGTTCTACTTCTGTTTGGGAAGACATCTCGTGATGGAGAATGTCTCACCTTATCAGCAATGGACAGCAGCTGCTGCATAGTGATGGGAGGTCTTCGGCTGCACTGGGAATAATTTGAAGAGATGAGAGTTAATTAGTTCAGGGTAAACCAAGAAGGGATCTGATTAGCTGGAGTACTAAAAGCCAGTTACTTCCAGAACACAGCTAAATGGCTTTACAAAGCTAAGAAAATACAGCATCTGATAGCTTTTCCAACACATGAGCTCTGATCACTAAAAAAATGACCTCTTCTTGCCCTCTCCCAGAAAATTTATTTTTCTGGATGAAGGCAGATTTGCGAGGAGTTTTGCTTTTTATTTTCACAAATAATTTCTGCAAGGGCTTGTAAGATACCCAGCTACTTATGAGCAGTATCTAATGTAGAAAAAAAACCTCATCACCATGAACCAGGTTTTTTGGAGAACCACTGTTAGAAGCAAGCTGATCTTCCTTGCAAAGTCAAGTTGTCCCTTCTTCAAATGGAGTTTTCTCTCAGGCAACCTGGCCACCCTGAGAACAGCATCAGGTCAGTCTCCTACCAGCTGGTCGGCTCTTCTCTGCCAAGATGAAGCTGTCCTGTACATATCTAAGAACCTAATGATTTCCTTCCCATGGTTGCACATTAAAATGTCTAAGAACTCTGCTTGTGGTGTTGGCCCATAGCTGAAACATTAAGAAGTGCATTTCTGGACATTCAAACACGTTCAATAGCTTGTATAACATTTATATTAAAAAAAAGGGCACTCAAGGAGACAAAGCTAAGAATGTGAGCAAGAAGTGGACCATCTGTGGGTTGATGTGCGGCTGCTTCTGTGGCTGCTAACACTCAATTCCAGCTGGATCTGTCAACTCCTTTCTTGTAAGCATGCTGTCAATGCAAATTGACAGGAATCCCTGGGATTTGAGCCTCAGAATGTATTCCCTTTTGCAATATTAATTGTTCACAACAGGACAGGTGTTGCAAGAGAGGATGTTTGACTAATTGCATATCAAATTGCACTCAAGCCAAAAACCAGTCCCAGAAGAGGCAGTATGTAATTTCAGATAGGGTGAAATAGGATCATGTGAATGCATGAACTCAGCCACTTAGGTTCTGCTAAAATCCTCACTGTAAATATTCAGCAGAATTTGCAAGGCCATAAGCTGATGCTCTGCGCGAATGTGAATTGCATCCATAGCATGTATGGAACTGTGTCTTGTATAATTCATGAAAATAGCCACACGGGGTCATACCAAAGGTTCGTTTAGCTCAGTGTCCTGTCTCTGAGTCTGAACAGTGAAAGAAGGGTAGGAAAAAAGCATAAGAAACGGCATAAGCATAGCATGCTCCTTCCTCTGCTGTACGCTCTGTCTACTAACAGGCACCAGTTCAGGGATTTCTGGAGGCTGTTCCTGCTTCCCAGAGCTTAATGGCCTGTGAGAGACCTTTCTTCCCTGCTTCTGTCTAATTGCTTCCTCAGCTCACTCATACTTGTGATATCCAAAGCATCCTGTGGCAAGGAGGTGCACAATTAGTTATCTATTGTGTGCAGATGTTTTTCCTTTCATTTATTGTGATTAATAATTTCATGTGTTGCCTGCTAATTCTTGTGTTGGAAGAAAGAGCTAACAATACTTCCCTACTCATTTCTGCAATTTTCACTTCCTCCCGTAGATTGCTGTATATTACTTGGAGAAAATTAAACCTTGAACTGACTCATCTCAAATATTAAGATGATAAGAGAGTACATCTATTTGTTAACTTCCAGCTACGTCTTTATAGTGGGACTGAATTCCAGGTACAAGAAATGGTCTCTCTATAGTGAGGCTTTGAATATAAATTACAGCATGAACCCGCCTCCAGCATTATTATCCATTGGGCTACTGGGATTTAGAAACTCCTTGTATCTTGTCTGATTTCTATGGCCATTCTCAAAGTCTGTTATTTCTGTGCTTTGTACCAGATCTGTAAGTATAAGGTTAGGCTTTGAGTTGCTTTCAAAGATACACAGCAACTCAATGAAAATCTCTCCATGTTCAGACACAGAGGTTTCATCAGACCCCCAGATGTGAAGATCAGAAAGAACCCCAAAACCTTGGATCTGACTGAAACAGAAAAACAACCCTGAATCCCCTTTCTCCTTGTCTTGACATGTAACATCATGCAAAGTGCTGCCTTGAAGGTCTCCCTCTGCATCTGCTCCACCCATCATTGGTTTCTCCATCTTATTCAAAATCTCACATGTATCTAGTCTCATTTTATTCCATGTACCCATCCTAATAATGTACCAGATGCATCCTCCTCATTGCTCATTGCCCTCCTCATCGGGCAACAGAGATTTTTTCTTTCTCAAGGGACAGCCATATTCATACATCAATTCTCCACCTTCATGCCAGAAATTCTCCCCTTGCTTCTTGTTTTCAAAGCCCCTTATACAAAATGCACAATGGGTATGAAATGACAAAATCAGAGCACCTCTGGTTTATATTGCTGTGCAAAAGAACAAGCCTCGAGTTTTGAGGTCCCTAGCTCTCAGCAGCCTCATAGCTCTGTTTCTGTTACACACATTTTTCCCCTTCCCATGTCTGAATTTGTCTGCAAGTTCTGCAAGAACCAGTCTGTGCTTAGAGAGCAGCCTCACAGCAGTAAGGGCCAACAAGGATGCACTGGCATTCTTGGTGGTTCGCAAACCCTCTCTGCTCCCCAAGTGGCACCGTGAGACCCTCCCTTCCTGCCTCCTGCACAAGCTCACTCCACTTGCCGCACATCCCTGGCGTCCTGGCAGAGCCAGAGGTGGGTGAAAGGCAGCCAGTCTCACATCTGCCTGGCCCTCCATCAGCCTCTCCAGGCTCCTGGCGCTGAATGTCCTCCACTGGGCAAGAGAGAAGGAGTGGAAGAAAGTGAGCGGCGATGCCTCTGCGGCTCAGCTGGAGGGCCAGTGCTGGGGGACAGAGTCCAGTCCAGAGAAACACTCACAGCATGGCAGTGGCTCAGCTCCTTCTCCAGGAGTTTGAGTAATGGCAGATGGGTCACTCAGGCTCTCTTTGCTTCTTCTAGTGTCCTGTGCATCGGAAGGGACAGGGAGAGAGCTGGGTGAGCCACAAGCTGCCTCTTCTCTCTTGTCAGACAGCTCTGCCCGAAAGCTGCCTGCAGGTGTGGGGACACCTCTCCCCAGCTGTCCAACGTTCTGAGTCCAACATAAACCAGGAGAGGCCCTTGCAGTGCACTGGGCTGTGGGTTCTCCCCAGTATAGCCATGTCTGTCTTTGCACTGGTGAGCCCAGAGCAGGACACAGCAGAGGGGAAGGACCACCTCCCTCCACCTGCTGGAAATATCCCTCGCCTTTGGGGTTCACAGCTGGTTCCTGGCCTCCAACTAGACTTGGTGCTACTGGTCACCACCCTCTGGGCCCAGCCACTCCACCAGTTTTCAATCCACCTCCTTGTCTGCTCAGCCAGACCATGCTTCTTCAGCTTCACTATGAGGCTATTCTGGCAGACAGTGCAAAAGCCTTCCTGAAGTCTAGGTAGACAATGGCTACCGAATTTCTCTCATCTCCCAAGCCAGTCTTTTCATCATAGAAGGTTATCAAGTTGGGCAAGCAGGGTTTCCTTTTCTAAATCTGTGCTGACTCCTAGTTCAAATCACCTTCATGTCCTTCATGTTTCAAGGATATGCCATGACATTTCCAGTACCTCCATGAATATAGGAACCTCTTTTTTTATCTCATGTAATAAGTTCAGGATACCTGGTAATATCTAAAACTGTTATGGAAACGCTTGTGTGCTTGGCCTTACTTTTGCGTGGGGTTTTTTTTCAAACCTCTCCAAGGATGTGACTATGAACACTATAGCAATCATTTAAAAAGATTTGTGGGCTCTGTCCTCATTAGTCTAAAAAAGAGAGGAGAAGCAGCAGATGCATGCAGAGCAGGCATTGCTGAACAACATGAAGTTAATTTGAGCTTGGATGAAGGGAGCCTTTGACTGGCAGCCAGCCCCACATACTAAAGGGCACTGATGTGAACCAGCATGTGCAAGCCCTCAGACACACTGCACTGCACATTGCTGCAGTGACCTTCGTTGGAATCTGATTTTGAAACACTCCAAAAAGCTAAGGGTAACTGGAATGGAAATTTCAGATCAACTTGTCTTTGTATCCTTTTTAAACCTGAATTCACCTTCCATTTGAGAGCATGTTTCCTTAAGCTATGTTCACAACACCCACTATAATGTTTGTCCAGGGCATTCTTTCCTTGCAGGCTTTCTGGAAAGTCATCCACATTTTCCAGAAAGGGAAAAGAGATACAGGGAGAGACTTGCCTGTGGTCAGAGTAGGCTGGTGTGGTGGAAATGGCAAAAGCACAGAAACAATGTGGAAAAGATGGGTTTGGTCTAAACAAGAGAATCATAGAATCATAGAATCATAGAATGGTTAGAGTTGGAAGGGACCTTCAAAGGTCATGTAGTCCAACCCCCCTGCAAGAAGCAGGGACCTCCCTGACTAGATCAGGTTGCTCAGAGCCCCATCCAGCCTGGCCTTGAACGTTTCCAGGGATGGGGCATCCACCACCTCTCTGGGCAACCTGTTCCAGTGGTCTACAACTCTCATTGTGAAAAATATTTTTCTAATATCTAATCTAAACCTCCCTCCTTCTAATTTAAACCCATTACCCCTTGTCCTATCACAACAGGCCCTACTGAACAGCCTGTCCCCATCCTTCCTGTAGGCCCCCTTGAGGTACTGGAAGACCGCTATCAGGTCTCCCCGGAGCCTCCTCTTCTCCAGGCTGAACAGCCCCAACTCTCTCAGCCTGTCCTTGTAGGAGAGGTGCTCCAGCCCTCTGATCATCTTCGTGGCCCTCCTCTGGACCCTCTCCAACTGGTCCATGTCCTTCTTATGTTGGGGACTCCAGAACTGGACACAGTACTCCAGGTGGGGTCTCACAGAGGGACTTAAATGACAGTGATATTGGAGGTATTTATACAGAATCTGAAATGAAGACACAGTGTCAAAACTATATAGATTATGTCTTCTTTTTATTCTTAATACTGGCAACGATGTGGCTTGAAAATAGACTTACTCTAACCTTAAATATTGTGCCGTACTTCAGATACACTATAGTTGATATTTTCCTTAGGGATTTTTAACTTCTGGTTATTATTCCTTACACTTTCTCATCTCCTCTTTCTCCATCTCAGTTGAACTGCTATTTATTCATAACACTACCCACCCCTGAGCAGCCAACATGTCTCCGAGCAGTACTCCCAAAGTAAATTCCACTGAGGTTTAGGAGCACACCTCTTCCTTAATCTACCCACAACTGCCTCTATTACAAGAAGATCCAAATACAGTCACTATTTTCAAAGAAGCTCATGAACCCTAAGAGGTTGCATGCAACGTTCTGTACAAAACCATTAAAAGAGACAGCCTTCTCCATCTGCACATTGTTTGGCTTGGGGGTAGGTTGAAGTCAGTCCCCTCCCTACACAAGGCTCTGCAACATGCCACAGCTCTCTCCAGCACAACAGGACTTCCCAAGGAGTACTCGCGGCTGGCTACTGCTGCTGCACGTACCAGTCTGGTACACAGTGGGGAAAGAAAATCCATTTTGCTGAAAAGAACCAAAGAAACAGGCTTCAACTGTGAGGTGTTTTGAGTCCTCTTGCAAGGCACTTATGTCACCAGAAACAGTTTGGAGCCAACAGGTGTGCATGTCTTACCCTTGGACCCTTCGTAAGACCACAGAGGTTTGAATACAGACTCCAGAGCCAAGCTGCAAGGCTGACACTGTCTCTGCTTGCTTGGGTAGATCTGTCTCAGCCATGGATAATATGGCAAAAATCCCATATGTAAAAAGATAAAAGCACATGAAAACTATGCGGCCCAGGGAGGAGAAGAATGAGAAGGGCTCTCCGAAATGCTGCAGACAAGACCACTGTGCCTGTGCAGAGCAGCTTAGAAAAAAAATACATTTTAAATTAGTCCCTTGGCAAATGTAGGGTTCGTGTTCAGTCCTACTGCATGGGACACAAAGCATCAGCCTGGACCCTGTAGTTCCTCAGGGCACTCTGTAAAAGAGCCATTTGGCAAGTGTCCCAAACGTATGTTAGCAGCTAGAGAGAAGAAGTCAGAGCTGAGAGTCACAGCATCTCTCTGTTTCAGTTTTTTTTCCTGATGCAGAAAGCCTGGGGATTACATGAGCTAGAACACAAGTTAGAGTAGCTCCTAGCACTGTTTCAGTTTCCAGTTTGGACTGTTCAGGCCTCCCGAGAACTCAAAAATCAGTGTGATATAAGTGTTGAGAGTTTGTTGATTTGCATGACTTCAGGGACTTTGGTAAAAGCGTGTTATCTTGAAAATCTTTCCCCAACCTTGAAGTAAAAGTCTTTATTACAGTGTAGGCTTAGCTAACCATGCAATGCCTCTGTGGATGTGTCTTTCAACTAAGGCAATACATAGAGGTGAAATAAGTGTGAAGTGACCTTGCCTGAAGAAAGTCAGTCTTATTAAAAAGAAACCTGAAAGCAAACATTTCCTTTTGCCAATACTTCCTTGTCATGCGACAACATGTGTTTCTCTATTATGTCTGCGTAAGACACAGAGTTTTCATACTTCATCTGGGCAATAAAGATAGAAATTTAATTCTGATGGTAAATAACTACTTTCCCTCCCATAAAGTCTTTGCTCTCATCAACTCTTACACTGCCCTGCTTACATTAATCATCACCAAATTCTTTCTGGGGAGACACTGAAACCTATTTCCTTTGACTAGAGACTGCAGTCTATAATTCACACCTGCTACTATCAACCTTGAATTCAGATCAGACTTTTTGAGAACATCTAATAGCAATTGCCAATTAAACCATTAGGCTCAGTTATCTTAAATAGATGCAAATGTTACTGGTAAAACTATAAAGTAAACTGTTGTTGAGAGAGGAGAGATCTCATCCTGCAGGTGATGAAACATTGCTAATGAGGCAATGTTTCATTTTCCTAGGGTGAAAATATGACTGCTGGGAGGATACAAAACCTGAGGAACCTGGGTGTGATTCCTTCAGCTGTCTCTGAACTACTGTGTCTCTCGAGCTTTGCCACTCTCTCTTCAAAGAAAAACATCTGCAAAATGGGTCAACATTAGTTAACCTTGTGTTTCTCTTAGAGCCCATCAGCAAGCATGATTAAGGGTCTGAAGGGAAAAAATCCTTTTTTAGCATGGGCCCAAAAAATGACCTGAAGGATTGCTGTAATGTAGTGTCTCATACACGTTTTGTGATGGCATCTACTTGCCCCCATTTGTACTTACGGGTACAGTTTCAACATTGGGTTAAGACTGGTCATTTTTTTTCATAATAGCATAGTTCAGCACCTCCCACAGCATTTAGGGATTGTCTTTTCTTCTTGACTGCATGCAGGACACACTGCCTTAGAGAATACCGTATACCGGGGGAGAAAAATCCTGCATACTGTGTCTGTTGGTGAGTGGCATTCTATAATTTCCCCAGAGAAGGCAGGTGCTTGTCTAAGTTGGGAGGCTCAGCCGTGGCAGCCTGATTAGACCACTTGTGGGAGTACAACGGACTGTCCTGCATGTTCCTCAGCTCCCACCTAATGGCTGTGGATTCTAAGCCCAGCTTTTTGCTTTCTTGTGCTTGACTTCATGGGTTTGTCTTTTTGCTTTTCAGGAACCCAGCTTCTCATTTATCTGCTTTTCATCTTCCCGAACGCAGGTTGACTAAAAATGTAGAGTGAAATTTGCAGCACACTTAGTAAAGCCAGATTCACCTTCTAAGTTTCATTCTTCCCAGGTCTTACTAAACTACTCTTTTACAGGTGGCATCTTGATCTGCCATATAAGTCCCTGAACATGTGTTCTTTGAAGTATTGGCTAATAGTTTCAACAAAAGCAAGACTAGTCACATTGCTGTTCTCCCCTTCAACAAATTCTGCTATTTAGGAGCCACCGTTTGTTATCAGTCACTGATGCACCGTGACATGAAAAAGAACATTGCATAGATGTACTGGGAATGTAGTAAACCTCTGCACCTCCATTCGCTCTTCCTTTCCCTCACCCTGGACATCTGGATTGTAGTGCTTCATCCTAGAAAACAGAGCAGAGATGAACAGGGCTGGAGGACGTCACATGCCTTTGGCTCAGAAGTCTCTGAAGACTGGACCTTTCATGGTCCAGGAGGATCTCTAATGTGAATATTCAACCAGACTACTGAAAATAGTTCCAAAATTGAAATGTGTGTCCGGTTTATAGCATGCTAGGCCATAATCGGTGGGGAAATTTTTGCTGTCCTGAGAAAATGACTATTACTTTGAATATCCCTGCTTCTCCTTTATTCTAAATCAAGGTTTAAAAGCCAAAACCATGAGGGCTTTTTGCTTGAAGATGATATTACAACCATGACAATGTTTTGATTTCAAACATTTTTCCTGTAAATTAAAATTTTAAGGAAAAAAAAATTGAATTAATTCATTTATATTCCCATCTTGCTTTAGCTCTACTCTGAGACCGAAAATGCAGTAGGCCTGATTTGTTTCAACACAGAGGCACTTTCCGACAAAAAGAGCATTTTGAAGAAGCATTTCTCAAGTAGCTGTTATAGAGGCAGGCTGAGAGCTTTCCAAGATCTCTGCCCGCTCCACTACCTGCCCATTACTCCAGCCTTCCTCTCTGCAGCTTGTCAGTGTCATTTGTATCATTGGGATATCAAAATAAAGAGGCTACTTTATCAACCATCAAACTCTGAGCTTATCAAAATGTTTGAGGGAAGCTGCTTCAGAGCATAGTTACACATAGGGGAACTTGAGATAGTTACACATAGGGGAACTTGAGATAAACTGGCACAGCTGACGTGACTGCAACAACCTTAACGGCAGGTGTGCGCAGCTGCGAGGTGGCATCACTCAGTACGAAATGAGAAGGGAAAAATTCTCTGTTTTTCCCTGCCCAGTGAGTCTTGTTCACCAGGAGGTCAGAGCGGTACAGACAGTAGGTGACACAGGGAGACAATCAGCATCAGCTGGCGTGCAAGCACACACAGCTTTATCTGTAAAATTAATATACTCAGTCCTGACAAAGTGATCCAAGATAAGCGAGGAGTCAACCAGAGCTGGTCTTATTAGGATGAGATATAATTAATTTAAAATTACTTATTTAGTGAAATTGTGATGATCAGTGTTATCTCTCCAGATGACAGGGTTATGAGCTTCAGGCTGCCTGAGGGTATGAAGCAGGAACAAACCATAGTTAAATACCAGGCATGTACACACCACATGTAAGACATTAATATCCCCTCCTTGTTTGCTCCCCATCATGACCCCTGGCTGTACCTCCTTGGGCTTTTACTTGTTTGACTTCTGGCATGTATTAAAAAACTACTGACAATCAAAGGTCAGTACAGTCACTTAGTACTGGTTGTGAACAATATTATTCAGAATTTTATTTCAGCTGCTGCAACACAGTGTGAAATACAAGCACTTTCTTCAAACACTTCCTGATTTTCTCTCCCAGCCTTCATTAAAATTACCCAACTGAACCTTATCTTGCAGTTTGCAGGTCACATATACAAGACGTTTATCAAATAAACAAAAAAAAAAAAGCCCCAAACCATCCCAAAATAAAAACAGACTAAGAAATGAATATAATAAGGACATGAGATATCAGCCTTGGGCCACGGCAAAGGCATAGAGAGGGATTCAAATCAGCAATAAAACAGATTCTGTTTATTCTTCAAAATGTAAACATTTTTCATACTGACATTTAGCTGCTTATAAAAAACAACACTACAATCCTAAGAGTTAGTCTAACGATCCTCCTCGGTACCCTCTCACCCCGAATTTCTGAATTTCCAGTGGCTTGTCTGTCTCCATGTTACATGGTACCTGGCCCCGCAGGATGGCAGGTCCTCCCAAGAAGGACCTTGGCTGACATGCCTTTCAGCCTCTGGCTCCCTGCTGCGGGGTGCAGAGCTGGAGGACACAGCCAGGGGACTGGTGTTGCCCACATCGCAGGCCAGAGGTCTTGCAGGCTCAGTCCTTTCTTCCTCGCCCCAAGCCGTGCACCAGGGCTCACCCAAAGCTTGGGCCTGGGCACAGGTTTGCATCAAAGTGGTGGATGCAAGTTGGGGTTGAGCTCAAGCTTGGGATCAGTCCCGTGCTGACAGTTTGATTCTGCACTGAAGCATCTCTGTAGACAGTTCCAGTGGGCAGGCATGGGTGGAAGTCATTGGCAGCACAGATGCATTGAATACAAAGCTGGGGGCTCCCCTTTCTAGAGGGAAACAGAAGATACAGCCACTTGGAAAGCCAGGGGCAATGCTTTGTTCTAATTGACTTTTTAAGTATCATTGATCCTCTTGTCATTTTGCACATTCTTTTTCTGAAGGGAAAAAGATACAAGATATGCATCTCTATAATATTAAAATTCAGTTATTGTAAAGTTTATGTTATTATTTTAAATGGTACCTACCAATTTTAGTATGTTTCAATGGAGTTCTTTTCTAAAACAAATTCACAACATTCTTTACACGTGCTCAGAAATTATTTCTAATTTAAAGTTCAGTGTCAACAAAATCAATACCTAGTAGCTTTTGCAATTTGTCAATGTCTCTTTAGCGACAGAAAAGACTGCATTCAGGATAGAACTGGACATAATAAATTCTACATGTAAAAAAGAAATAGAGATAATTAGAATTTCAACAACCTAAATGAGACCATTTCAGCAAGGACAGACCACACTGAGCCACTCAGAAGTCTCTCTGGGAGAAGACATACTTGCAACACCTCTCCATCATTCATACATCTTTGGCTCATTCTGGCCGTGTTTCTTAAACAGGTTTCTCAGCAGAGGACCTTTAAAAATGGGGTGGACATTCCTATAAGGATCTTTCACCTTGATTCTCTTCTGATATGGCTTGTTCTGAACTCCAAGGCAGTCCACATCTCTCCAGTGCCACCATGCACCAGCCAGCTGAGAGCATCCAGCGCGTTACGGCAGAGCCCAAGGGAGCTGAAGTTATCCTCTGCTTGTGAGTGACTGAGTTGGAAAGAAAATTTCTAGAAAAGCTCTGCTTAAACATGTCCAGGTCTTGCCAAAAGGAGATGGCTTGTTATCGTTTCAATAGTCCTGCCGTGCACAAGTACTCACTGGTTCTCTGCAGTTAAACGGTTCCAGCCTTGAAATTGTTTTTGAAAACAAGTGATACTAACTCCTCCATCTGAGTATGAACTGGTGATACCCCCTTGACTCTTCCCCATGTAGTGAGTCATGATCCTCATAGTTCAACTCATGTCCAAATGTGAAATGAATCATGCTTATTATTTTTAGAGCTAGTCACAGGCACAGGCATATGTGAATATATTCAACAAGGATGTTTTGAGGATTAAAGTACCCTCCTAATCTGAACTGTAAAGAATGAACTGTTTTATTAGCTGATCTGACCTTTGCTTGTATTAGAGTAAAACTTGTGACTTCAGTAATAGCTCATGTTTTATTACCTTTTGTTCCCGTTACTCCTATCAACCGCGAAAATGTGGTCCAGATTTTATTTCCCTTCTATATCACCACAGGAATAGTGTACTGGGTTCCCAAACATTTATACTTTGCAAATTCACTTAAAGTAAAGGCTAAAAAAAAATATCAGGGCTTATATTCATCATGATGGTCTGCCCAGGTTGATGGGTGTCACCAAGAAAGTTAATAACTCTTTTGCTTGGAAACTGAGCATATAATTTTGAATGGATGTCATGGGTGACAGACAACACAGGACTCTGACTGCCTGCATGCAGATGAACTTTTCATTTCTAATGGAGTATTTGCATGGTCAGCATGGTGTTACCTTTCCCGTATGGCGGACTGTCACAGATAGAGAGAGATCCCAGCATGACAACTGAATCATGGCGCTAGTGCAGAAATGTGAGTTGAGGGGCAGTTTATATCTAGTTCATGTAGATGGGAGAGCCAACGTGTTGAAGAAAGAACAGAAAATATGGGAAATGGAGACCCAAAGCAAGACGAAATTACTTTCTCAAAATCACAGAAGTCATTTGCAATACAATTGAGAGTCCAACCCAAATCTCCCAAATCCCAGTCTAATAGCAGCCACATCACCATCCTTTGCTTTCACAGCTTGCCATCTTCCATTTATACTCTTATAAAGCACGATGGTGGGAAAGCCATCGGCAGTGCAGTCTGAAGCATATTGCAGCGGGCAAGTGGTAAGATGGATCCTGAGGCTCAGGCAGCCCTCACTGTTGTTTTATACTGGTTCTAATCAGGCTGCGCTGAAAGGCAATTTTTGGATTTCATTGTTTGTGCAATGCTCATGGATGTGGCACCTGGTATGTGTCTTATTCAATTTGAAAGTAGATTTGTCTCACAGATCTTGGTCGCTGGAATGGATGACAGGGAAAAATCCAAGCTGAAGCCATGTGTTGCTGTGATTGCGTTAAAAGGGCTAGATGAAAAGGGAGCATTACAGTTAATATATCATCAGCATTACAGTTTATATATCATCATCACTAAGAAGCATGTTTGCAGACAGAAACATTTGTCCCTTTGGGTACCCAGATGCTTCCCCTTTGGGGACTGATCTCTATCGGGACAGCTACTTAAAATTCTAGCGGGTTTTTATTCAATCCCACAAGTAATTTTTCAAAGCTGTTAGAAAATAGGAATTGTGAAGGGATATTTTCATGTGATCTGGGGACTATAGTCACCATTATCATCAGATCTGAAAATCAGAGCTGTGGGTTGTCCCGATGATGTGCTTCCTGAGGGAGGCCTAGGGACCTGGAGAGGTTTTTCACAATTAGCAGAGACTAGAATTATGTGAAATATTTTTAATATATGTCTTAGTGCCCTCAAGCCCACACATTGTAAGTTATTTTTATAGAAAAAGACAATTACACTTTCATAGGTTGTCCTCCACTTCAGAGTAATTGTCACTGGTCAAACATGTTTCAGCCAATTCAATAATTGGCCAGAACTGTGCGAATACTTTTCACAGCCTCCATTGCCTTATAAGTCTATAAATAAAGAATAAACATATCACTTACCACTCAGCTGCATTTATTTAGGACACAGTAAAAGCAGCAAAGGAAGGAGGAGGAAAAATGAAATCTTTCTGAAAGGCACAAGCTCCTTCTGCTCTGTGACACGTCAGCTCCTCTCTGCTCAGCCAAGCAGAAGCTGACATTAGGCTCCTGGCAATGCAGAGAGGTGAAGCACAAAGCGCCAGTGGTAACTGCACAGCAAGTGGGTACAAGTCCATTTGGTATAATGGGAAGCAAGCACTAGTTCCTGGAGGTGATCTGTAGTCCATCCAGTGGGTCATCCTGGCTCAAAATGTGCAAGATCGAGTGTTTCAGAGCAACCACACAAATGGAGGGATATTTTAAACTTCAGAGAGCAGGTTTGCTCTCAATCTCTAATACTAGAGGTCAGCTCAAAGCCTGAAATCATTTGGTTTCATAATTTTCTAAAATATATTTTAGCAATAATTATTAAAACACTGATTACCCTTTTTATCCATACAGATGTCTGATCCCTTTTCTTGTCTTGCTAAATGCTGTAGACCAACAACATCCAATGACAATAAGCTCTGTGTTTTAGTTAGCATTTTGTAAAATACATTTCCTTTGATCAGGTTTAAATGTACTACCTCAGTATTATACTGAACATCTTCTTCTGGAGTGAAGCAGATGTTTTTGGGGAGACCTCCTGAAAAAAACATTGGCTAAGTAGTCAAGTTTTACAAACTTTGAAAACAAGTGAAAAAAAAAGAGATATAAAGTTTACCAAGCATTATTATGAAATTTTTGTTTGGTTTCAGAAAAATATGGGGATAGGGCAAAAAGGATCCACACTCCAGCTACTTCCCAGTAGTAGTGGAAACGTAGGGGCACCAACACTGTGTTAAAGCACATCAATGCCATTGAAAAAAGTGGCCTACATTCAGGTATTTATCCTCAGTCACGTGCAAAGCTGAGTAAAACAAAAAGTGCACTACTGCCTGGCAGATGTATTTGGTGGCACTGTGATGTGTGCTCCTTCAAACCAGACTCCTCACACTGGGATTTTGGTTTGTCTGTCTTTTTACTGCTAGATTGTAATTACTTTTGCATGGTTTTAGTACGTATCTGCTTATACCATTGTGTATGCCAGTTACAAAGACGGGATAAATTGAGGTATCTGGGAGTATGGATTCCTCATTTCTGTCAGCGTTGTGCAAAGAGCTAATTTGGGGGCTGATTGTGCTCCCTGGTTCAGAACCATGCCATCTGTTGATAAGGACTTAGTGATTCTCCAAATTAGATGGCACTCAAGACCACATTGTCTAGCTCCTGGGTACTGTGGGATCAATAAACTGGATGTGCACTCCAAACGGCTTCCTCTGGCTGTTGTTTATAGGAGCTCTTAACAAAATCCTTATATCAAGCAGTAAGTGTCTCCACAGTAGTCCCATTGATTTCAATGGCAGTACTCAAGTAGTAACTCAGTGTGAATAAGGGTATCCATCTGGTCCTTGGAGATGTAGCTGCATCAGTTGAAGGATCTGTCAAGCATTCCCCAAGCAGTCTGTGCTCGTAGACATACAGGGTAGCACAAAATTAGGCCAGGGAGTGTGCTGAGAGTGACAGCCAGAATAATCTGAGCAATAGATAAAGACCCTGTTACAATCCAAGAGTGGTTCCCCAGTGTAATTAGGAAGTGCACTGTTATGCAATTAAGAGAATTAATTAGAAGTAAAGGTTTAGGGAGTGTAAGTTGAAGACATGTTGCAGCACAGTCTTGTCTAGCTCTATAGACTTTTAAGATCTGCTGGTGGTATAATTGGTTTTATAGTGTCTCTGAAGGAGCTGTATTCCCAGACTTCTCTACTGACCCCTCCAGTGGCATGGAGCATAATTTACTACATACAGAATACTTTAACCTACCAAAGCCAATATTAAAACATGCCGTTCACTTTTTGCTCAATGCATTGAACCTCTTTGGTCCAGCCAGGTTCATTCATCTGTTAAAGTTCTGATTTAGATGTTTCCATCCATTCATGCAATGATCTTGAATTTAGGGATGGAAATACTTCCCTGCCAAGTATCCTCAAGCCAATTATCACTATGTTGCCAGCTACTTTTAAATGCAATAAGGAGACCTGTTCAACAATATTTTACTTACCCAAACCAGAAGAGTTCATTCAGAGTAAAATAAGGTTGAAACTAAAAAAAATCATAGTCCCGGTATTTGAGGAAATTTCTGCCTATTCTATGAGCAATACCCTGATTTGACAAATACTGTGGTTTTTCAAGACATACTCATATATATGCTATTTCCCAAAAGCATCTTGTCTTAAAAAAAAATTACATCCCTGTTGACAATAGGACATCACCATTACACAGCTCCATTACATCACAGAATAATAAAAAGACACCAAGTACTGAAGAGAGAGATCCTTTAAGCTAGAACAGTATTGGCAATCCTACAGACAGAGCTGGGTCAAGAATTCTTATGAGGACAGGCAAAATCAAGTCTCTGGATATCTGAAATTCAGACTTCATCAGTTTGTATAAAAGCACACACACAAAAAATCCCAGCCCAAAACTGGGATGAGTTCAAATTAAATTCACATTAAATTCCAGCACTCTCTGCTGGAATCAACTTCATTATTACTAAGTTCACAACCACTGCTTCAGATCCTTCTCTCAGGATTTTGGCAAAGGGTGCTTTACAAATCAGAGGTCAGGTTGGTACTTTATCATTTTCTCATTTTTCCCTTAGCCTCCTTTCTTCTGTTTAATTAATTCCATGCTGATTCTTTCTGAAACTGAAAATATTTTCCTAGTTTTCTGTATTTATGGTTACCATCTTCTAGTTGAGACGTCCCCAGCAGAAGATGCCACCCAAGGCAGAGGGGAGCATCCTTCATGTGACACAATCTGCACTCCGGAACAGCCCCTGAGGATGCTGCTGCCCTCCAGCACAGAGACTCTGCAGGATGCTCCTCTGCTTGCCACAATGCTGGCCCTGCTTGGCCACAACAGTAATCAACCCTGTGTTTGATGAGCACCACATTTCCTGAGCTCCAACTCCCTGCAAATTAATGAGCAAATACAATAAGCTTTTAAAACGTAACAAAACACACTTTCCCATAAACTGTGTTAGTCACAAATCCCCTTAGTTTAAACTCCCAAGAGATCATACCTGCTTCAGCATGTGTGCTGGGTAAATTTACACAGCGGTCTAAGAGTGTGATTACAGCTTGGGAAAATATATACAGTTTTACAAACACATACAGTGTTAAGCTAGCTAGCTTAGTGACTGTGCCAGATGTCTTACTGATATCAATTACCAAATAAATATCTTTCAATAAAACAAAATATTTTATTTTCTGGTCAAGCCCCCATAGACAACGTTGAAGATGGATGACATCAAAATCCAGGTATCCAGACAGCTGTGCCCAAGGACTGGCCTAGGTGTACTGGCTAATTAGGCAGTTAAGGTATGCAGAGAAAATAAGACATAGAAATGAAAAATCTCTAGAAATCCTGAATCGTCTACTGTCTCTAGCTAAGCTCTGGCAGAAGGATTCTGTTCATTATTAAAGAGAGCACTGGTGATTTTATAATTAAAGCAATGTCACACTGCCCTGGTCTACTCTTTTTCCTTTAAGAGCTTCATTAGACAAAGAAGTAGTCAGATGCCTTTCAGAAATGTGAAAGGCAATGAGAGCTATGGGTACCTAGTAATAAATCAGGTTTTATGGTTTTGTGTCTAATACAACATTCTTAATGGCACGGAGGTTGGTTGTTTATTTTATCTTCCCAGTCTGTGATACCACTGCCAGAGCAGCAACTTTCAATGATGAGAAGTTCAGTAGTGCCCCTGTGGAGCTACAGGGTTGAGTAAGGACACAGAGAAAACACCCACTTACATTGAAATGTGTTTAATGTGCTCATGTGTTTACGACACAATGAAGAGATATGTGGTGCTTTCTACTTGGATAGCCTAGCAGTTTTCTTGGGGACTCTGTGCCCCACATACCTGTGTTATGTGAGCTGCTTCAAAGGAAGATAATGGAAATTCCCCTTCAAAACCAGCCTCCATGATTTTTTAGATATAACAGACGAACACTGAAATATTTTACCATATCAGCTGACAAGAAGCATACAGCAGAGGTGAAAATGTGACCATCTGTGCAGTTAGGAGAATGAGAGAGAAATTAAAAAGAGTGTGCGGGAATTTAGGGAAGCCCAAAATGCTTTAAGATGTTGGAAGAAGTCCCTCACTGTTATATTCTGTATAAGAGCTACATCAAGCTACTCCATTTAAATTAGTGAAGGCAAACCTAATTTGGTGAGGTTTTATCGAAGAGCAGATCAGCTAGCTTGAACTGGTTGGGGCAAGGTAGGGGGGGAGTAGTTTGAATGGATAGAAGGTGGATTAGAAGAAGTCACACCTTGAGCCAACAATGTAGCTTTACACATTTAGAGGTGAGCAAATAGACAAAACCAGTAATGTTTTACAGAGTTTTCAAAATAAGAGAACAGTATTTGTTTTTCTAAGGCAGCCCTGTGTATTATGAAGAGATTATGCATGCCTTCTTCCCTGAAAGAAGCGAGAGTCAAAGAAGAAACCATTTTATCCTGTTCCGGACATTGCTCAGCTCCTGCATGGAGGAAAAGTTGATTCGTTCAGCTGCTTCCAGGCTGTTATACCAGCATTTGTTCAGGTGCCTCTTCAGTCCATCTCCCAGATCTGTTCCTGTCCAATATTTTCTGCTTCATGTTCTCTCTTGCAACAAAACCCTCCCCAAGAACCACACTGGCCAAATCCTCCCACCCACAAAGGCGGGTGATGCTGTGCTGGTGGGAGCCTGCACTTCAGGTGAGAGCTGCATCAAAGATTTCAAAGACGGAGGAAGGAGTCAATGAGTGGCCAACAGTAACAAGTGAAGTAATTTGCTCTATTAAAGAAAGAGAGAATTTTATGCTGTACGTGCCAGTTATACAGAGAGAGACAGACACCATGGCAACAAGCTTGTCAGGCAGTAGGAAGGCACTACTTTAAGATTAACTATCGCTGGGGACATCATTAGTGGTGGAGAAACTTCAAAAGCTTTGGAATTTGGGTTCTTTTTGCACCCAGAATCTCACTTATTTTTATGGACTTTATTTGAATCTCCAGTCTATAAGCTTAGTCTGGAGTAACAACGACACTAGGCTGGGATTTTGGATGCATGCTGAATAACACGGAAAGGAAAAAAGTGCTCATGGTATCTCAGTGCTTCCAGGCCTGCCAGGTTGTCTGAACTGTATGGAAATGAGAACTAAAACATACCGTTGAGTCAGGTTCGGTGGGATTGTCTGAAGTAAAAAACGAGAAGGAGTTTGAAAAGGACTACTTCTGTGCTTGCTTGTAAGCCATGCATTTGATAATTAGCCCGCAGTGATGGAAAAGCGAGATCCCTCTGTAAAGCTCCCATCCTGGGAGGATGAGCAAGTGACAGATAATTGCATGTATGAGGTTGATTCTTTTTATCCTCCTAGCTCGTAGGCAGAATTCCAAATCCTCATGATTGTCTTGCACCTCATGCAGACGTTTACTCTGGTGCAAAGCTGGTGTCAGATGCTGATGTGGTAGGATTTATACCCATGGGAAGTTCCTCTATAGGCAACCACAAGACAATCAGTGCACAAGGAGTTTGGAACTCTGAACATGGTCTAATGTGAATCACATTTTACAGGAACAATGTACGGAGTTCAAGTTTTCAGTTCACGAGGCTGCAGTGCAAATGAGAACATTTATATGGGAAAGTGGAGTGAGAAAGGACAGATGTGAAGAGCCACTGCAGAGTTTCCATGGGGGTCTCTTTTGCCCCGCCTTATTTATAAAGTGCTGAGAACGCCATTCAGCACAGTTTTCATAGTGACAGGGAATGTATCACAAATTCATGAACCTTTGTGACTTGCCTGCATTATAATTCCCCATCACTGAGCTACTTAAATCTAAGGGGAGCTGCAGTGCTTCAGAGCTCCGAAAATGAAGCACAGCCAACACGCAGGGTCTAAGAGTGCAGAGAGCCCAGATGCCCAAGCCCTGGCTCAGCCCACCATGCCCCACTGCTTCCACAGGAGCTGCTGCAGGCATTTTAGTGAAAAGGCATTTTAGCCCCATCAGGGCTAACTGGGAGAACTGATGAGCGCCAACATTTGTTCAGCTTGCAGCAGAAGGAAGGAAAATAAGGTGGACGTTAATAATCTTTTCGCAGATGTGTCAAGTAAAAAGGAGAAGTGCATTCAATCCCATGAAATGGCTTATTTTTGAGCAGTTGTTCTCTGAGACCTGATAGCCAACTGCTGTGCTCGGAGAACAAATGAAAGAGAAGGTGGCTTCTCTGGAGCTGTCTGCATCCCAAAGATAAAAGAAGATGGAGTGCAGCACTCTGCCCTTCCTGTACAGGAGGGTGAGAGTCATTGAGATAACTATGAGAATTATTGTGGTGGGGGAATCTTGCTTGATGTAAAGGGAGAAAAATTAGGAGTATGCAATGGATTTCTGCATATATTTGAGTTTTCCCAGTCCTGTGGAGAGAGGCCTCTCTGTGATCATAATTGGAATGAACTCCTGAATAGTGCATGTGAGCAGAAAGCAAATCTGAAGCTGCAAGCAGTTAGCTTGCATGGTTAGTAAGGAGACGTCTTGCATACTCAAGATATAGGGCAGGGAAGGACAGGTTCATCTTACTGAACAGGCAAAGCATTCACTAGAAAATTCTCAAGGTTTTAGAGACCTCAGCTTGCTCCAGGTAGCTCCATCTTCCAGGCAGGTGGAGGTACATAGATGTCTATTGTTTGTCAGCAGGCAAATAACTACAATGAGAAGCTAGCAGCAACCTAAGACAGCTGCATGCGTGTCATCACCAGTGATTTGTGCACAGTGACAGCAAGGGAGAGCCTATGGTTCTTCCACTGGCTGTCTTTATCCTGCAACCTGAACTAAGAAGTATTTATTTCACTTTTAGTGGGAGAGGACCTCTAAGTGAGAGCAGCGAATACCATCTTTTAGAAGGGCAAAGCCACGCACTGAAACAGGTCATGCATCCCTTTTAGTCAGACAGTTGTAGCCAGTACCAAGAAGAAATGCTGGGAGATGTCAAGCGGAGGCTTGGGGTTTGTCACGAGGCATCCTGTGTTCAGAGACAGCAACCCAACAACAGCTTTCTTCCTGCTTAAAGAAAGAGCTTAGGAACAAGCAGGCAGGGAGAAAGGCCACTCTCAAACACAGCACTGAAGAGAGAGGATGACAGAGCCTTGGCCACTCGTCTGCCTTGGGGACACAGATCTCTGCCTGCACTCCTTCAACTCCCGGGAATAAATGTCAAAGACATGTCATTTTGTCAGATCATTACTGCGAGTTACAGAAATATTTTCCAATTACTAAAAGAGACTGCTAGATTATCTTCCCCTCATTCCTGTGCTATTACTTTTTATAATACTGTGAAATTAAATGCAGGGAGATTTTTTCTTAAAGGATGAAGGTTTTACAAGATCTTAGGAAAGCATAGCACTCTTAACCAGTGACTATTGGCTTCAGTTTCTTCTTTAAATCGTGATCCACATTAGCACATCCTTTGCACAATGAAGCTCCTGGACTCCCTACATGTTCATTTTATGTTCCTTTCACCATGCTTGCCTTCATGAACTTCTGCGCTTCAATCACTTGTCTCCTAAAACTGCAAACCTCACCTTTGGGTGCTGAAGTACACATATGGACAAGCATTCCTAGGAGAAAAACTCAGCTGAAACGACTGCCGCAACTTGCCTATGGCCTTCCATCTTTGCTCCTCTTCCTGGAAGACTGAGCAGACTTGTGGAGAAATATCATCATGTTTGCCTAATTCCCTGTTCATCCTTGGAGCTGTGTCCATGCTCGATTCCTCTATGCTTTCAGCAGCTCATCTGCCTCTGAGCTTCTCACTTCCAGCTTCTGTGGGTGCTTGGCACAACCAAAGTGGACAATTGGCTGGGAAGGGAGGTAGCCAGAACAGCAACACAAATTTTGCCCAGGCTCTGGGGGTGGATTTTTCTCTGTGAAACAAATGCTGGATGCTGCAGGCAATGGAGATTCCTTCCAGGATTTTGAACACTGCTGAACTATGATGCACAGTCAGAAGGCAAATGAAAGCCACCTGGGCTCATCTGTGGTAGGTCAAAATTTGTGATGTTTCAGCATGACACACAGAAATACTTTTTTTTGAGGGGGAAGTAAAGGAGGTTAGGTTTGGGTTTATTTGGTTTATTTGTTTGTTTATCTTTTGGGTTCAAGAGAGTGTTTATTTTCTAACTGACAAGAGATTACTTCATTCTTAGTGGGCTTAAAATAACTTGCCAGTAATAAAACCAAATTTCTCTCTCTGCTTTCCGTAACAAGGAGAAGCCGAATGAGGTGGTTCCGTATTCAGAAGAGCCTCAGAAGTCTCTGCGGAATTCATCAACCATGGTTCAGACAAGTGTGCAGCACAGCCACTGAGGGAGAGACAGAACAAGGAATCAGACCATCTGGGAAGTCCACAGGATACCACCGGGGCACTCTACCACAGCTCTGGGAGATCAAGCTGGGAAAGGCTGGAGCTGTGTTTTAATCTGTTGTACATGTAGGATCCATCTGCTCTGGAACTTTGGGGAAATTTATCACCAGGATAGGCCTCAAACATTGCAAGTGGGGTCTCTTCTGAGAGAAGACCAGTTCTCCAGGGCAAGCTGCGTGACCTTTGAAAAATTTTAGGGTCGGAGTATGCAATGTGCAATTTCAGCTTGATTTAACTAACTGTGACTGAGGGTCACAGGGCTTCCTAGCCATCCTCCTCCCTCTGAGCCAGTCTTCAGCTGAGAGGACTAATTGGATGGACCTCTTGGGGGCCCCTTCCAGCTGTTTCCTGAGATATATTTTTATTCTGCAAAGGGAAGACTCAAGCTGATTGCTTTTATTACAGCCTCAACAGGAGAAGTTTGCATTAAAAACAATGTGGGGGAAAAAAGACCTGGCATCTTAAAAGGACTCTTCGAATTCTGGCAGGTTCATCAGTACATTCTCTGCTAGATCAGAACAGTTCCCTGCTGTGTGTTTTCTAATGAATTGACCACTGCCCTCTAAAAGTAGACAGTGAAACACACTGTGTAAGCATCCGCTCAAGCAATCTTAGGGGTTTTGAACATATCTTTACTTTTTTGCAGCTTCAGCCCAGAGAAGAGGAGGCTCTGGGGAGACCTTATTGCAGCCTTCCAGTACTTAAAGGGGGCCTATAAGAAAGACAGGGACAAACATTTTTAGCAGGGCCTGTAGCGATAGGACAGGAGGTAATGGTTTTAAACTAAAAAAAGGATAGATTTTGACTAGACATAAGGAAAAACTTTTTTACAGTGAGGGTGGTGAATCACTGGCACAGGTTGCCCAGAGAGCTGGTGGATGCCCCATCCCTGGAAACATTCAAGGCCAGGCTGGATGAGGCTCTGAGCAACCTGATCTAGTCGGGGATGTCCCTGCTCCTTGCAGGGGGGTTGGACTAGATGACCTTTGAAGGTCCCTTCCAACTCTAACTATTCTATGATTCTATGATTTTTTGCTCATGTAAGGTAAATGTTCATTTTACTAATTCAGAGAAGCCTTCTGAGCTGAAGAACCTTTTCACATAAACAAATTTTCCCTTTGAATCGCTATTGATTTTATCTGCCATAATAGTGCTTTTAAATAAATTTATTTTAGGATGGCCCATTGCTGTAGCTTAACCAGATAGAATTTCAATCTGACCAGCCTCACCTCAGCCAGGGACAGCTGGATGACTCCACTCTTGTCTTTGTCCAGGAGATGGAACACTTCTGAAAAGTAGAAGAGGGGAAAAAAATTGGATATAAACCACAGTTTGGCATGTGGGAACCACTATCTGATAAAATGTCTGGCTTTTTGCCATGATCTACTGGAAATCTAGACTGATTCTGTAAGAGAATATTACAGCTGTTCTTCTTTCCTCTTACAAGCCATTTCTAAGCTGCTTCATGGGGTGGAACAGTCAGATCTACAACAGCAAACTGAGAGTTGGCAGCAGGACAACTATGAACTCTGATGTGGTAGCATCTGGTATGATCCAGGGACAAACCTGTAAACCAGGTCTGAGTAAGGACTGCAAATGATAGATGGTACCTTTTATAGGGGGACAACTTGAGGGCCAGATCACTGACCATAAAGTGCAGATGACTGTAATGCAGAAGAGCATGGTAGGTTATAAAAACACGTCCCCCACCTTCCACAGTCATTCAGAGAGAAAGGCTTTTGCTATTTGTCTGCTGCTTTCTCCAGTAGAGACAATTTTGCTGACACCTTCACATGTCCATGCAATTTGCTACGTTCAAAGCTAAAAGATACAAAACACTTAACGAAAACCCAAAGTTTTCAGGAACTCCCCTTGGCTGATGAACAGAGGCACTTACTGAATAGGGTTTCCAAGCGGATCATACAGGCCACAAAGCTATCAAAATCAATGGTCAGCTTGCTGCAAGCGTAGCGGAGGACAATGCTGTGCTGCATCTGATCATTGAGCGTGAAACCTGAAGGTGTGGGAAGCACACGAATCACTGACACAGCCAGTTAATACATTGTCTTTGATGTGACTTATCCATGGACGGCTGCAGCTGCAGGCAGACCTGGATGAAGGACTGAGGACTATTCCTTCCAGAAGGTCTGTTGGACTCCATCACCCACTTCTGTTGTGGGTCCTTTCCAAAGCCCATTGTGCCGGGTGAAGAGAGGCATAAAGTTCTCCCACAGCATTTTGTCAGACTGCGTATTTAACATTGTTTCACAGCATAACCAGTCCTATGTTCCACAGATAAACCCCTAATTAGCGAGTCTTGGTGCTGCAGCTGAATAGCAGTGATTGCGGTAGAACCAATTGCTCACATAACTCATTGGGCTCTATTCACACCCATATTAGTGCTATTTCTGTCTCTGGATCATTCACATAGACTCTACTGAGCACAAGACAGATCAAAAAAACAGTGCCTCTCTAGATGGACCTGAGCTGGCAACCACTGCTCCAAAAGTGAATAGCACACATCAGAGAGGATATTGTTGGGGCATGCCTTGATCAGGCTTTCGCCTTCTCTACTGTAGAGAAAGGTGGTGGGAGGAAATGAAGGAAAAAGAGGTTTTGGACATAGGTCTGAAAGAGGACAATTAGATTAGGAAATAATGAGGCCAAAAATATAGCAAGTAATACTCAAATGGATAAGCAACCGTCACAGCATGGACAAAAATATCAGCAGTTCATAATGCAGAACAGAGGATGGGTTTTGATGTGTATAATAGCAAAAGGACATAGCAGTATGTGACTGTCAGGAAGGGAGAATGGCACTGGCAATGCTGTGATCTAGGAGACGGGATGGAAGCAAAGCCATTAAAGGCTCCACTGTTCTTCCTGTGTTTGGTGGGGGGATTGCTATGATTCGACGGTGCTCCTGAGCAGCACACTCACCTGCCTCTCTGAGGGCATTTCGCATCTCATGGGAGTCGATGGTACCAGAGTAGTCGCTGTCCACTTTCTTGTAGATTGCCTACAGCAGAGGAATGAGGGAATGCAGAAACAGCTTTTCAATGTGTGTCCACACAGCAACGCGATGATGTGAGCACAGGCAGGCAGGCAGGCTTTGGCTTTCATGGCTGGGTAACAACAGTTACAGCCATGGTAACATGAAGCTCACCAGGGGTTAGCAGCCAGAATTAAATAATCATAGAATCATAGAATCATAGAATGGTTAGGGTTGGAAGGGACCTTCAAAGGTCATCTAGTCCAACCCCCCTGCAAGAAGCAGGGACATCCCTGACTAGATCAGGTTGCTCAGAGCCTCATCCAGCCTGGCCTTGAATGTTTCAATCAGAGGTCCTCCAAGGTTTAACCTTGGTTTGCTAGTCCACCCTGCAGCCCAGGCCCTGCCATCCTCCCTGCTCGCGTAGTTAGATTAACGGCAGGGCAATCCCGCATACTCTGCTGTGTCCACACTGTTACCCTGCTGTGATGATGCAGCCTCAGGTTTCTGATGGCTGGGACAGGGGCTGCCCCTAGCAGCCCAAGCTCCTCCTCTTTGAAATGTTAAAAACCAAGGGAAATGGTTCAAGTAGCTACTGGCAAGCAAGGCATATTGGCAAACATGTTCCATGCGCTGGCAGCCTGCCGGCCTTCATGTTACGTGGTGGCAGACAGGCCATTGACGAAAATATCCTATCATTTGGCAAACACTGCAGCAGACAAAGTCCATTTTGCTGATATTTCAGATGAGATGACAGACGCTTCCTACTCTCAGTAGGTTTACTATCCAGAGTTAGAAGCCATCCAGACTTACAGCTCAGCCTGCAGTTGACTCTCAGGGATTGCTCTGCCAACATCAGCCCCAGAACAGGACCAGTGCCTCCAGCTGAAGGCGAGGTGAACACTTCACGAACCTCAAGGATAGATGCTCTGTGCTGACCAGAATCAAGCATGGTAGCAGCAGACTTGCCCAAAAGGGATATTGTCAAACAAAACAGGTCTAGATTTGACCTTCCTTTAGACCGCTTGATTCTGGGTGCACTTCTTGGGATATTAAATCCTCTGTCAGAAAAATAATTCTGCACTTCTGTAAGATTTTAAAAATGCAAAGCCAGATTTCTGTAGGACCTAAAAATACATGTTTCTTGTGTTTGGTGGTGTTCAGCTGGCAATGTAACATATTGCAACAGCAGAGACATGTTCATATGAGCTTTGATAGAGCAGGCAGCAGAGAGCTGTCTTTGGCAGCAATGAAAAGAGGGCTAATCTGGCTTTCCATAAGGTATTGCAAATTATGGAGAGTGGTGGGGCCAAAGTCAAAGAGGATGTACATGTGTCCTTTTAAATCAGAGGTGTTCCTAAGCCCTGGAACAAACTTGAGCCATGAGAAGGAAGGCTTCCAAGTATATCTGCCTATCTCAGTTCTGGATCTGTACTTTAGAGCTGAGAGGGAAGGGGGAACAGTCAGAAATATTATGTTACCAAATACTTTTGAATCTTCATCCAAAGTGTCTTGAATTCTACAAGTCCCAAGGTGCCAGTACCATTGGTCTGGGGATGTTAAGGCATGGTTCAAGAATCAGGATTCCTCTATCCTTAGCAAAACTGGAAAGCAACCAGTTCTGATAAAAACAAATCACCCGTTACAGTGTCATTTTAATTCCATATTCATTCTCAGTTTTAATACATTTCCCTCTCACACAGACATGCCCACAGCTTTACATTTGCTTAGCCAAAGGCATGCCAAGAATTTCTAGGCTGTCTACACTTTCAAGGAATGATATATGGGATTGCTAAATATATAAGCGTGATTAGATCCACTCACATTTTGTACAGTTAACAGTAGATTAAAGCCCTTAGGGAAACAAAAGACTGGCCTCACAGCAGACAAGTGTTAGAAAGCAGACACAGGAAGAGTGAACAGAGAAAGTCACTAGTAGGCTACACAGTCTTTCCCTGTATCCTTCAGGGCCTTGAGTATCCCCTTCCTATGGAAAGTCATGCAGAAACAAGGAGTTAGCTCCCATGATGCTATGCTTATTGAGTTTTCCTGTTGCATTTTGGAGACTGTGGAGTGTCGGGCAAAAGCATCACTTCTCCTAACAGCTGGTGATCCACAAGATCCACAGCTAATCCATGCTGACTTCAACACGACCACTTCATGAGACCAATATTAGTGTAATCCTGGCAACAAAACTCTTGACCCTCCCAGTGCACTGGCTGCCTTCCCAGCATGTCAAAGGACTACTAGCCAGATGTGCTGACCTCTCCTTTTCCCTTGGCTACACAAAGCTTATCAGCACCCATGTGGCCCACAAGCTATGCAAGAAGGGAGGGAGGCACAGCATGTTCTCATAGCCTTTCCCCTCTGAACAGGCTCTCCAGCATCTCTCTGCTGCTTTGAGCTCTGTGCTCTATAAGCACTATCTGACTTAGAGAAGGAAGTTGAGGTTATGCTTAAAACCTGCCTCCTGCCAAGCTCACTGTTATGCATTCGAAACTGCACAGGTGCATCCAGGCAGAAGGTCCCTGCTTCTCCTCCCTGCTATTTTTAGGGAAAATTTTGAGCAACGAGAGATGCAGAGCAGGTGAGGGAAGCAGACGATGATTAAATGGTTCAGGTTTCTGCCACCCTGAGCTGATAGAGTGGCTTGGTTGAATTTTATGCCTCCAACCATGCACCTGGACAATGGAAGTGTCAACTTAGCCTTATCTTGTCAGGAAGTTTTGCAAAAGAGATCCTGAACCTTTAAAGGTGATGAAATGACATTCAAAGGATACATCTAAAAGGCTGATCATCTCCCTGCAAGTGTTAATGTTGAATCCATCACTTTTAATGTCCTTTCCTGTACAAAAAGGAAGTAAAAGGCCAAGTCAGAAATACTTTTAGACAAATATTTTTCTGCAGACAACCTTGGAGATGTCAGCCACTTTAAAATCTCATTAGCAAAGTAAAAGCTCTGTCATTTCTTCCACTGTTCCCTTCAGCTGATTAACATGGCTTTTTTCGCACAAGGGCAGAGGATACTATTGGGTTTGGAGGGTGGTAAGCCTCTGTCTGTCCACAGAAGTTATGGAGCTGCTTAACAATGTCTTCCCATGGTGGTCCTCCCAAGAAGGTATGGGGAAAATAGTGTCTCCATGTGACCTTGACTGGTAGCACTTGGAAGGGGAGCACCAGGTCGTATTTCCCCCTGCCCCCGTATTCAACAAGCCAGGACAAACTCAGCTGGAGATTGACAAAAGCTCAGTTTTTCACCACCCTTAACTGATAGAGATGCATTTTGCTAGCACAGATTCCATCTGTGTGCTGATACAGATGGTCACTGACCAAAGAGCAACTTGATGTCTTGCCCTTTCAGCACGTGCCTCTCACCTCCATTCAGTTCTACGTAACATTACTTACTCTTCATCAAAACCCGGTTTAGGATAGTTTGAAGTTCAATTGCAGTCACTTCACAGTCCTGCACAGAAAACGTATTTTAGGTGTTAACACAAAAAATATTTGAAACAAACTAGATTCATTTGTTGTCAGACATCCATGCAGGGAAACCTTTATTTTTTTTCCCTAACACTTTACACTTACCATCAGACATCACATGGAGGAGATCCTCAGAAACCATGCACATCTCCTAGCCTTTCAAATGGGAAATACAGTGTCATGGTGACAAGACCCAGTAAATGTTAACTTCTTAACAAGTTTGACTGAATTGGGTGACTGCCACCTTTCTCAGCTAAAGAGGTTCAGGAGAGCATTTGAGATTTTACAGGCTTATGGAAACTACAACCAAACAATACTAAAATTGCTCTCTCAAAACTCAGAAAGGTCTTTTTCGCTAACAAGATATTTTTCCTTTTCAGTGCCAGTCACCACCTGTTCTTTAAGAGAAAGTCTGACATGACAGCCACGGGCTAGCGCAGCAGGGTTTTGTAGATACTGAGGTTTATCAAATACAATAAATACAGAGAAAGTTCAGCCAACAGTTTTCCAGTTCCTGGGGTTTCTAAACAAAATGGAAGGAATTGGCCAACTAGGCAATTGTCAGAATTATATGCTAACTCCACAGGTAATTCATTTCTCCATGGGATAATATTTTCACAATTCTCACTCCCATCACCCCTGTCTTCAAAGTTATTCCATACCCTGCATTACCAAGAGAAGAAATTGCATTTTGCACCAATGAACAATGTAGTAAAACTGCTCTATTGTAAAATAAATTGAACTGAAACTGTGAGTTAATAAAAGGGAAGAATTGCTTGGTTTTTTGAAGACCAGACAGTAAAAGCAATTGGCAAGTCAAATATTTGCATAATCATAACAGAGAGGTCTCAGGCATTTTCTTTCACTTTAATCCACTTACCTCTCCAGAGAGCTTCTGAAACAGAGTCTTGAACTCATCATCTATATCTTTATTATCGACATGAGGCTGGAGGAAAGAGATGACAGAGTGTGTGGTTTACAAGCTGGTTCTAGAAAGTGAGCTGCAGATATCCTAAAGTAGCTTTACAAGGGACTATTTACAGCGATGGAAAGCGAGCACTTGCTCTGCAGCAATGGCAAACCAGAGACACCTCTTAAATCATGACCAGCCAGTGGCTGGCTTCATTTGGGAGTAAATACTTTCTAAAATTGATGAAAAAGTTTTCTTCTGTTACTAAGATAGTTTTATAAAACAGCTGCAGTGAAAATATTTCTGCACCTGGCCATAGCAATTCAGCAGTTCCTTGGAAGTCTGCTTTTGCAATTTCTCTCGGGCTTCAGGAAGACTGTTCATTGCTATCAAAAGGATCATTCAGTGCCCTCTCAGCCTTCTCCAACCCAACTACATGGAAGGACAATTTAACATGTTCCAGCCCAGCCTACAAGAGAGCAGTTTCTATGCCACATGGGCCCAGGTATGTGAAAATGCACATGAAATTAAGCCATGGAGATATGTAAAGAATCCTCATAACCAAAAAATATTTCTCTTCAGCACAAACACATACTGTGACCCCAGCTCAGGGGAGAAATTAAAATCTCTCCCCTTACATTATGAAAGAAAAGCCTGCTGGGGAAAAAAAAAAAACCAACTGCTATCTGCCCTGTTACGATGTTTACCTCATATGGTTTTGCAGCCACCACATCACCAACCATCCTGAGGAAAGAAAAATAAAAAAAAAAATAAATCAACCAGAAGTTGTGAGTCCACCATTTGCCTTTAAAACAATAGGCAAAACAAGCTGTTTTAATATAAAATGTTAGCAAACGCACAGAACAAGCCTCCAGGTTCCTTACTTCCCATGCCCCCCACCCCACCTCTGTCTGTCCCATCTCCTTGAAGATCTCTTCCTTGGGAAATCCAGCCTTGTTGTTCTTGTCTTGTATCCACATTCCTATTTTCTTATTCAACAGCTGCTATTGATTCAACCCTTTTTAAAACGATCTCCTCATCTTCACACTTCCAAATCCTTCACTCTTTAATTGTAGAAACTTCTACTTCACAGACCTGAGGGTTCTAGTTATTACCTCAGTTCTTGCTGGAGGCCACCTGAAGAGCCATAGCTCTCTATCATGGGTGTGTGTGTGTCTCATACAGTAAACTACATAAGAAAACAGGTCCTAGAAATGGGACTATTTTGCTGGTTAAGGGAACAGATAGAGGACGGGATGTGGGTGCAACACCTGACCTTTTCCTTTATGTGCCTCACCAGCAGAACAGGAGGCTTTACAAAGGAGGTACGCACTGTGTTCTAGCCTGTTTCTCAGAAAAAACTCGCAAGCAGAACTCTCCATTTTTGTAAGGCTCAAAAGTGGATGGCACAATGAGGTACTCTCCCCGGGGCAACTTCATGCGTCTGGAGACCTCACGCAGGTTGATGTAAGGATCAGATTGGGCTGCCGGTTGGTTCCTTGCGAAGAAAGCACGGTTTGCGTGAATATCTTTGCTATTTTCCATCTATGGGAAATGTGGTTTTGTTAGAAACCATTTGACAAATCACTGCTAAGCCAGTCACCCTCAGCGCTTTAAAGTAATCTCAAGTTTTTCTTAGCATAAAATAATAAATCCACAAGTGATGGCATAAAAGATAACCACCAGGGTTCTATCATGGGAAACAGCCAGACAGATAATTAGAAGGGGCAAGGATCTTTCTCTATAAAGATTATCTTTTCACATGCCTCATTACAATCTGTGATATAAAATAAACAGAAAGATCATAATTTGTGCTTGTATCTGATCAAACTAATACCTACTCTACTTACGTTGTCCGTGTAACAAACATATTTTTTGCTTTCACAGGCTGCTTGTGAACAAGTGTAAGTTTCAGAATGTTTTTGAGCAATTTATGCTATAGGATAAATCTCCTAATTGCATAGGAACTGTATTTTCTGATTTCTTGAAAGAGATAGAAAAGAATAGTAAACAGGATGAAGCAGTCACAAGGATGAGACTTTTGAGGCCACATTAGATGATTAATCCAATTTCTATTAGTAATACTAAAGTTATTCATTTGGATTATGTGGAAAACAGTACCTAACTTTTCCTTAATACTAATATACTCTTAAGGAAATGAAACGTTGCATAGCTCATAAAACAAAACACTGGTGTAAGAAGAAACAGCAGTGTAAGAACAACATCTCTGCTATAACCTCTTATTCATGACTTTAGCTCCACAGGGATGTCTTTCAAGAAGTGTCATACAATGAACGACAAAAAGTGCTGTGTGGTTGACACACGGTGGGCAACGTTGCATACAGATAAGGTTTCTGGCTGTCTAAGATCAGAGCATACAAAAACGTTATCAAACATTTTATAATAATTCACTTTTTCTGATGTAAGCTGTAGAAAAATATGGGGGTTTTTTTCCCTCTTTGTTCCGAAGATAAGATTGGATTTGGTATTTATTCAACAGCTCCATCCTTTCTCCTCACTCAGTCTTAAGCCAAGCAGGACTGCAAGGATTAAGAGGCCAGATCCATATCTTTTTCAATATATAAAGTTCATTTTCCCTTTGCATCTGCAAGGCTGTTAAAAGAACACAGTTAGTTGCTACATGACCACACATTCATTTACTGAGAGAGAAGAAAAGGGCTGAAAAGCTGAGGAAAAATTGGCAGTGCAGGCTGCTGAACCTCCGTAATAAGTATAGGCTATTCCTACTGCCAGACAGCCCTGGGGTCTCTTTCTTCAGGAATAAAAAGTTTCTTTACCTCAGTATTGACATCTGGGAGGATTATGGAAGGTTAAGTGAGGTTTGTACACCACCAGGAGCCCCAGCTCAGAACTATAAAAGGAGTGGATCCACAGAGTCTGGCATCTTTTCAAAACACCACTACCTAAATTTTCTCAATTTTAGAGTGCAGAGACCCGGTTCTGCACCTGTACTAAATAGACAAATTCTGACCTCTGTTATACAAGCTTAATGGAAGTCAAATATCAACAAATATAAATGAGGTCAAGATTGCGACTCAGGTGTCAGTAATAAAGCCTTGTGCTCCAGTCCTTTGGAAAGGGTTATTCAGAACTTGAGATATTCGCCAGTGATCCAAGAACAAAGCTCTCCAGAAGAGCTGTCATTAGTAAGGAAGAAGTGTTCCTGGTAGCTAAATTCTCCAGTGCAACAGGAGGTGCCCATCTAGAGGCTAGACATCTTCAGTAGAGATTACATACCTCCTGAGGAATCTGAAAGGAAGAGAATGAGCTGACGTTAAAGGGCTGCTACATACCTGCTTCTATCATTAGAAAAAAAAAAAAAAAATCAGATAAAGCCTCCTTCAGACATTGTTGTTTTTTTTATTTTCATTTATGACTACGTATTGTAGTACCAGTTATACATGAAGTTCTAGCTTGTGCCAGAGCTGTTCCAAAGAAAAAGCAGGATCTTCATGAAGAGTAATATATACAACGTTTAAATAGCTTTTCTCCTGATATGGTGTCATGAATGATACTATTGGTTGGAGATATTTGGTAAGCCTTTAAATGTTCAATCAGGAAAGTCAACAGGTTAGCCCCACTTTGCTAACCAAAAACAAACCGAGAATTTATTACTACAAACTTAAAATCTACTGATCTACTGTTACTGGAATATAATGAAAATATAAGGCTACCGTCACAAGCAATCAGCCTGAGGATGATGAGAGGCAATTATAACAAGTAACAAATTTCAAGATTTCCTAAACTAAGTAAATTGCTATGTTCATTTGTACCTCCAAATAGAAGATAGCTTTTCCAAAAGCAATTAGTTGTCTTGAGAGCACAGATTCCAGTGAGAGCCAAAGAGATTGTCCTCTGAAGTCCCAGAAGAGTGTTCAAAAATATTGCCTCTACAATGATTCTGGGGCCTGAGATGGTCCCTTGAGACCTCAACTCTTGTTCGTTATAACCAACATACTAGAAGGCTAGGAGCTCAGTGATGGGTACACTTACAATAATTGTTGGCAGTTGATTTGAGCTACATGACTTACTAAAGCTCTGCAGGGCCAGTAGGCATGTGCACGGACTGTTTCACCTTCTACTGCACAGAGATCTGCTTTAGGTCACCTTCCATGCTGTCCTAACCAGACCTCCTCAGCCACAGCATCAGTTGCAGTGATGTAAATCCACAACAGTGCATGACCCAGGGAACTTGGATCATAGTTGTATGTCCACCTGCGATGACTTAACAGCCATTTCTTTCAAAATAAAGACTTCATCTTATTAAGAGTCACCATGTCTACCCTGCTATGGAAAATATCATCGAGGAGGCAGATGGGATCAAATAGATGTAATGCAGAACAGCTCTGCTTACCTCTTCAGGTTTATACTCAGTGGTATGAGCAGGCAAACATCCTTAATATGCAAATTCTAGGATGCCAATAGGCCAGGTGCTTGGCACCACGCAGATGGCAACTCAGAAACGTACTCAGTGAGAACCATTTGTCTGCGCAGGCACTTAGGCGCTAGGGAAAACCTCACCTAGTTTTGAACCATCCTGCACAAGATATATTAGTAAAAGTGAGCCATTCCCATCAGCTCCCACCTGTGCTGGTTAATGATCTTCATCCAGTGGAATCTATACAACATTTAATTGCTTTTCTCCAGATAGGATATTGGGAATGATAATACTGGTTGGAAATTTTTATATTTGCTTCTCTTCCCTCATATCACAGAAATTAGAGGTAGCACTGTAGACTTTTTTCCCTACATTATATTTTTAGAGACAGAAGCATCACTGGGAGATTAAAAAAAAACAAAAAAAAACAAAAAAAACAACCAAAACTACTGAACCAGAACAATAGCGTGGTAGAAAATGAATTGAAACAATTTTGAAATACAAGGGAAATATAATAAAAAAAAAAAAAAGTGACTACTGAGCACTAACGATAGGCTGTAATCAGAAACACTTATCTGGAATTGCCAGGCACCCTGAGCTTGCCCCCATTCAGATTTTTTAACAGAAGGCTCTCAGTGAGACTGTTGCTAAATTATTGCCTCTAGTTTTATACCGGTCTCCTGTTAGAGTGGAACAAAAACTGAATCTTCCCATATTATGTAGGTCAGGAAGAAATGAGAGAAGGATTTGAATAATCTTGCAAAATCCAGTACTTACTGAAGTGTAGTATTGAGTGTCAAGGTGTAGCACATTGCTAATTTTTTCCAGGATAACAGAACAGGGACTAAAGCCTTTAATCAGGAATAAACTTTACCTGATAGAGCGAATAACCAATACTAAGTAGAGCTTCTCCCATTTTCTTCTGTCTCCTGCGGTTCTTCTGCATCAAGCCCACCAGTATAGTACAGCACGGCTCATTCAAACTCCCTTCATGGTCATCATCTGGTTCATCCAACCGGATTTTAAACTGAGGGTTAGTCCAGTATGTCGCTAAAAATTCCCAAGGCAAGACAAAAGGAGGAGATTTTGCTGTCATCGTAGCCAAGATGGCTGTCAGTAGGATTACAGACAGTATATCTTTGGAAGGACTTTTGCCTGGAGTTTTTCCAGTTCTTTCCATTATGTTACATGGTTTTATATTTTCACAGCTATGCTGAGTATCAATTGGAGTCATGGCAAATCAAAGTGCCAATGTGTTTCCTAGGGAGTAATGACCAACAGGGAGAAGATAATATCATTAATTCTAGCCAGTCATTTATCTCCAGGAAACATCCTTGGCTGAGGCTGTTGTTGCAAGAGGGTCAAATGCCAGCCAGCCTCTCCAGAGGTCTAACCTGAAAATGAATGGGAATCATCACTGCCACTGAACTGTGACACTTCCTTGGCCTACCCAGCCCTCCAGAGGATTACTTCAGTCACTAGCAAAAGTTGAGTAAGTAGGAAAAGCAGATAGAGGAAAAAAAAAACAAATACAGCCATGAATTAACTGCTTAGCAGGCTGGTAATCCCTGATGAGGAAATAAGTGTTAATTAGATTTTGGTTTAGAATGCCAAGCTTTTGCTTATTGTCTAAACCCTGCAGAAAGAGCTGCACCTCCAAGCCCTTCCCACCAAAGCCCCCTATGGTTCACAAGCATTTGTTCTGAGTGTTTTGTTGGTATTTCACCAAATGCCCACTTGGCTGGTTCTCCACCTTGGTAGTTCTGGCAGCCCCCAGCAGTCGAACCCCGTCTCCACTGTCCATTAAACAGGGTCAGGTCCCATTTATTGACCTCGTTGCTTGTCAGTGTGTCGGGAGTCAAGTTGCAGATCTCAAGACGAGTGAACTGCCTTTGAAAATCCGAAAATGCCATCCTGGTGCACAAAAAGACCAGGGTTAGTCCATCAGCCTGGAACAGTCAAGGTGACAGCAAATGGATGTCTCTCCCAACAGGGCAGAAAACATTGGTACTATAGAGCTGCCCAAAGCCCAATTTAATTGAACTCTGAAACTTGGAAATGGCTTATGGGAAACAAAATTTTCCACTCCCTGAATGAGCTGTATCTCCTGGAGACAGTTGTTCTCAAAGGCTGTTACACATTATGGGCTCAGTTATACCATTTTCTGTCATCTCCAGCTGTGGGCAATCACTCATGGATCATGCTTCGTAAGTAAATTCACTAAAACTGGTGGAACAAAATGTGCAAGGAGATGCCATTTAATGGGGGCAAGAGCTGACCCTTATGAAAGAGTCACTCTGTACAAAAACAGTCTCAGTTTGGTGTTTTGCTTTAATTCAGCATTGATGGGGTTTTTTTACCATTCCTAGTAGGTTTGCATGAGTGACAGACCTTGATCACTTCATGCCGCGAGCAGAGGTCTGTTCTCATTTCTCAGTGCCGTATGTCCCACATAGCTGATTGCACTGAAAGATGGTGGGCATTTATCTTTCCAGTCTAGGACAGAGTGACATGGATTTAGTACTGATCCATATAATAGCTAACTGGGATGGGCCCTCCATTAGGTCTGGGTAAACAGACTCTTCCCAAGCTGGTAATCTAAACTTTTTCATTAGTGTGAAGCATTTAGGCAAAAAACAAACCTCAAAATATAGAGCAGCTGAGGTTCATTCTTGCCACTTCATTAATTTTATTACCATCTGGTCTCTATATTTTGGATAAGCAAAGAGTTATGAAAGCTCTAATAAAAGGTAATATTTGAATGGGAAGGGAGATAAACAAGAGGCTAACAACACATGCATGTCATTATTAACCCCCGTGGTGCTGGCAGTTTCTCTCCATCCAACTGAAAGGACTGATTAGAAGGCACACATGCACATAAAATGTCCAGATTAAGCTAACTGAATGATTCTCACCAAAACTCTCCATCATCTACTTGCTTATACAGCGCCTGTTTTTGTCTGGGATCAACATAATTCCATTCAGGAGCACTGCAGACAAAGCACAAAAGCAAGCTGTTTAGTTGTATTTTACTCTACAAGATCAAAGAGTTAGTCTCTGTCTTTGGTTTCAGCTGATAAAGGAGGATGTATTCACCAACTAGACCTTCTGCCCCTCCCAAATAGCGATACACACTGCAACCTGACTATACAGGGCTGGAATCAAACTGCAACCATATTTGCAACAAATAAGCCTTAAATTGAATCCTCACTGCTAAGAGCCAGAATGCACAAATATTGCAGACTGGCTAGATTAGGTAAAACACAGCATCAAAGTCAGACAGAGCTTCTCCATTGTAGGATCCATCGGGATGCCTGATAGTCTCCCTGGGGAAAAAATACAAGCTCCGCTGTGGGGGTCAACAAAGAACAAGAAAGCAAAAAGGTGGGATTAGAAAATGTACTGCAGATAACAACATTGCTGCTTTCCCATTCTGATGTAACTATGCAGTAAGCTGGATTCTGCTCTCACCTACTCCCACATGATGGTGCAGTTCTGCACCTGCCTCAGTAGTGTTGTCCCATGGTAAAACGGGTGCAAGAAAATCAGGATATGGCATGTGTGCGTGCCTTGAGCACCTTGTCTTGGGGATGAGCAAAGCAGGTCTGACAAAGGTAAGAATAATTCTAGTGTTTATCTCTGTTTTCTATCCTTAAGTGTTATACAACATCAGAACTGGTATTGCAGTCAGTCAGGACAGGAAACCGAAATCTCAAAGTACTGTGTGAAAAAATATATCGTGGCCCAAATGAAAGTAAAATTTATGCTATTCTAAATATAAAAATAAAATAAGTGTTGTCACTGCCATTCTTATGAGATTCCAAGGTAGCTGAAGCCCAGAGAGTTTCTGACAAATTTTCAAACTTCTCAGTCCTTAGATCAGTCAACATCTCCATTTTTTTCAAGATTCTCCAGTAAAAATCAAATACTGGTCTGATTTAGACCACAGCAACCTTACAGTTGAAGCAGAGACCCAACAGTTTAGCCTTGCTGTATTTCTCAGAAATGGGATTGGTTTGCATATTCTACAAATGTCCTGGCACCATCAGTAGAATCAGTCTGAGAAAAGTCATTTTTTAGAGTAACAGCGATATGACTTGCATTGGTCTGCTCACAATCAAAACTTGGGCTGTATTCTCTTATTAGAAAGCTCTGCCTGAGACAGGGAAGAATGTCTGTTAGGCGGAGCAGATCAATATCTAACCTTGGTAATAAATTAATAGTGTTTTATTCCAACTGATTTAGTATCTCTCCTAAATGTGCTTTGTGATTGGATTAACTGCACAGTCCCAATTTAATTTTCAAAAGATACCAAAATACACTGAAGAAAGAGAAGCCGGGGCATATAAAAACCTACTTATCACTCCAAGCTCCAGTCCATTCCACTTCACCCCAGGGATTTCTAAGCCTCACTAGTTTCTCTGGCCGTCCTCGGTAATACACCTAAAAGATTCACAACAAACAGAGCCTGAGCGCTTCCATTATTCCAATCATCACAGGGCGATTGCTTTTCAGACAGGATAAAACATGATTTGTACTTGAGTGATCCAATCCATTACAATTTGCAATAGTTAAAAGACACCTACATGCCTTCCACCCTTATTTTACATTTTCCTGTGCTACCAAGTGAGCAATCAGCTGCAGCACTCACCTTTTCATATAACAGCAACCTGCAAGGAAAAACATCAGCTACAAAAGAGTTTAATATCTACATCCTCAAAAGCTAGAGATGTTGCACAACACAACAAGGTTGGAAAGTTGAAGGCACTGCAATACCGCAACCCCAAGCTGTTTTGTATGATAGCCCTGGAGAGGCTGGCTTACCTCTTCTGCTCCAGTGACAGAGTAAGCATGTCCCTTTACCAGCTTCAGACTTGTGATTGCTTCTATTTCAGATGCAGTAGATATCTGGGGCAATAAAAGTATATACATTTAGGACTACATATTGTGTACAAACAAAGCTTTCATGAGTAAATTAATATGGGCGAAGACGTCCAAAATTGTGTGTGTGATGAATATCAATATTCGTGACACAAAGTGTATTAAATAGAGGTGAGATCCACAGCAAAAGTCCACCTCCACAGTTTCACATCCTTAAATATGTAGTGCTAGCACAGCAGAGATTCAAGACTGTACAATGAAATCTAAACCTAAATCCAATTTCCTGCTCAGGTAACCGATCCCGTCACCTGCAAAGACATCTTTATGTGAACTTGGCTCCAGCCTGTCTCAGCTGAGATCCAGCATATCAACATTTCAACTCTGGTAATCCTATATGCCATGAACCAGGATTTTAGACAAGATAATGAATTTGATGTGGAAGGTGTGAAGTTTCCAAAACATCTAAGAACATCATCTCTAAGATGAGAGAATTTGTATTACAAGTGTCAATAACCTTTAGGATTGAAAACCAATGTCAGAATCAGACTTCAGACTACAATGAAGTATCTCAAAGACTTTTTCTCTGCTAGTTGCATATCTGGAGATTAAATTATACTGAATTTGAATGAGAAAAGATACTCAGAGAATGAAAATGGAGTTCAGGAAGACCAGTCCTCAGTTTATGCCTCAAAGTATTATCACAGGCTATCTTCTAAAGACAAACAGAGCCTGAGAGTTAGTTATTTAGAACTTCATCCAAAGTTTTTTATAACTGAAATCAATAAGTCTCCCATTAATTGTAGTATGCTTTTAATTCAGACCTTCCTACCTATGTCTAACATTGGTCTGAGCTTTCATTACAATATGGACCAGAGCCCTGAGAACAGGAGCGAGGAGAGTAAAGCAGCAGTAGTCTCTTACATCAATGGAACAGCCAAGCAATGACCCAGCTCTCAGAGCCTTCTGGATTATTTGGTACAGGTTCAAAGGAGCCCTCCGCAGTTCATAGGACTCAGAGATGCCTCCAGTAAAATCCTCAAAGCCCTCCATAGTGGACCCTCCTGTGAGAGCTTCATAAGAGCCATTCAACCTGTGGAAGAGATAAGAGTCATATAAGGTGCCATCTCCTCCTGTAAGCATTGGCACTGCAGAAAGAAGAGTTTATAATTTCATATCTCTCAGACTGTGTGACCATCAGTCTGATCTGGAGCACCAGAAGTAAAGCTCCTTGAAACAGACGGTTGGCAATAACCTTTATGGACCTAGAGGAAGCTAAATAACAGGTGGAATGAGGCTGTATGTGAGTGAAGCATGCTGTGTCTAACAGCACAACCACTCAGGCTGTCAACTTCGCACACTCAGGAGTGCTCCCTCCTACTTAGCCACCGTACTTGGCGTAGGCCTTCTCCAGCAGTGCGCTCCAGAACTCGTTGCCTTCCTCCGAGTGCACGAAGAGGAGCTTCCCGTTCTTGGTGGGCAGCCGGTCATCCACCACGACATCTACCCACTCCCCGTACTGCCAGAACTGATGAAAAGAAGAAAGGAAAAGATGATGATGGCTGGTGTGCACATAATAGCTCCACACTACCATCTTCCTACCCCTTCATCTGTCATCAGTTCCCCCTGTATAAGTCACTGTAAGGTTTCATTCCCATGTTGCACTCCTCTCAGAAGCAAACAGAAGCAAACTCTCCCCATCCCAGTGAAGTGCTGAGCAGGCTTCTTAACACTATATTAAAGTTTTGCTGATAGGTAACATTAACAGCAGCTTCTTGAACATAACATCTGGAACATTGTCTATGCTCCAAGCAGAACTTATATGGTGGAGAGTCCAGAAAGCTAGTGTGTAGATAGGAAACTCTGATGTCTTTTCTTGTCTACCCTTTTGAGGCCCAATCCATTGGAAAAAAAACCAATGACCCTGCAAAAACGCTGTGAAGAAAGGTCACCTGAAGGGGAAGCACTCACTAGCACTAATCCCTTCTAAAAATACTGGGAAATGTGTGAAACATTGCTAATACTATATTTTGCCTGAGCACTTGAAACATTTAATCTAGAATTTGATGCAGTCCTGAAAGGAAAGAAGGTAATTTACACAATAACCCCTCTGCTGAGATGAGCTGGTAGAAGTGATAAGCATGTGCTCTATAACATCTGTCCTTGCCAAAACACCTCTTTTATCTTGTCAGGGTGAATCCATACTGCTCACACTGGAACCTAACTTCTAGGCAAAGCAGGCTGGCTCAGTCCCAACACGCTCAGTCTGCAGACGTGAAATCCAGGCACAGCAATGGAGAGGGAAGGGAAGGAGCAGAAATCGCATCAGCCTGAATTCATTGTCGACAGTGACAGAACTTGTCTTGACCCACATGGCGTGATGGTATGGCTCAGTTTATAAAACCTGTATAACTCACTACAGCTGAACATTTGTTTAACTCGGTTCTTTTCTTCCACTCTTACCCCCACTAATTTTAATTACACATTGTAATTCTTGAATATTTAGCATATGCCAAACATTGAAAAGTTGCTTTTAGCTAAATACTAGCATTTTCCTCTTTTATTCTCAATACCTTGAGCACATAGGTACCTGGAAATGAAAGATCCCAGCATAGTCCTTCTGGAAACTCTGATCCTTGGGAACAACACGGTACAGAACATCTGGATTCAAAGTGAGAGATGCAATAGCAGCTAGAAGCCAGCAATCACCTAAAAACACATATGTTACAAAGCAGAAATGTTATTAACAAATAGTGTTTTGCCCAGTTGATCCTTACATCACTATGTCATGCTCCCTCCTAGACTAAAATACCAGCATTAAGTGCTTTGCAAGGTCCTGCCAGACTCAGAATTGGTTCAGCAATCTATTCTTGTTTTGTTATTTATCTCTTTTGCTCATTTACCACTCACTTAGATCACATAGGTACCTTGGAGCCTCTGAGGCGGATCATGGTGGTAATTTCAATGCTCTAGTTCACACTTTGGTGGTTTGATTTTCTAATGAAGCTGTGAAAGCAGGCTACTTTATCTAAACTTGTTAATCCACTCAGGAGACCAAGAACACAGCAAGAGAGAGAAGGCATTTGGGTTATATTGGTTGCAAAGCCTGACTAGGCAGTATGGAGTTAACGACCTGTGATACTTTAACTAGACCTGAGCCACCACACCTGGGAGATGCAAGGGCTTAGAAGGTGTCCAGAAGTGGGTGAAACTTCTGGCTTGACAGAAGGGTGGTGGGACTTCCTTTTTTTCAGAGAAGATTCAGTAGATAGCAGGAACATTTGGGTTGCTATTCCTTCTTAGCCCTTTCTTTGAAGGTCTGAATTTGTACCAGCACTTAGGGCTATTGCTGCAGACTTGCCCATGAGTCTAATGGAAAATGTAGTCTCCTGGGAACTCTGAAAGGAGCCAAGTCTTTCCTCTGGCCCACTCCTTATCCTGGAAAGGATGGGCATGCCCAATGCTTGCTGGAGGCTAGAAGTCTCACATCTCAAGCTGTTTGTTGGGCTGGTTACTTGCCTATTGTGGATTGGAGGGTGGGCAAGTGGAAGCCTCTATCACACCACAGCTGGTGTCTGTGGGAAACTCAGGGACTCATGGGCTTCTTACAGCATTTGTATACTGCAAACAGTAGGAAGAACTTTTGTGGTCCTGTGTTATTTTTGAGGTGTGCAGAAAGTCTAAGGAAAACAAAGGTACTCTGAAGATACTAACATTTTCCTGGTTCCCTACAGATTGTCTGTGTCAAGACATGTTCCTTTGTGCAGGTGCATATTCTGCAGGAGGAACTCGCATAACAGCTCTTGCTTCAGTGGAAATCAGCTAACAGAGAAACCAAGGAAATAATCTAATCTGTAGCATAATTTAATATCTTACAGCAGCAGTTAACTCTTCATATTGACTTGGACTTCATGTTTTAGTACCACAATGAATATAATTGTAAAGATAAGATACAAGGACTTGCCTGGTGCTGCATGCTCTCTGCTGACTGTGTCCCCCTGGGAGGTACCCAGAAGCCTCCTATGAGCTGAGCAAGAAACAGCTGTTCCCCATTAGGCAAGCAGTGACTTGAGAAACACCTAAAAAGAGGCACCCCTGCTGTGATGACCTGTAACCACCTGAGCTGGCTGATCTGATATGGGTGCAAAAGCTGACTCACCCAGTGTGCCAGCCTAAGCATTTCCAATGAGGAGGGAAAACTTAGTACTATTACATGAGGTGGTGCTTAAGCCTTTCCCTAGGATTGCTCTGTGTTGTGGAAAGAGCATTCAAGCTGAAAGCGGGCAGAAAATGGCTGGAATACCTGCTTCTCCCCATCTATCTCCCCATCTACCTGCATTTCTTAGGAGAAGAGGTTAAAAGAAAACCCTTCGTCTTGCTCATCCTACGCAACTGAAGTCTGAAGAGGAAGTGCAAGGCAGGTTAAATGCTACTTTGCAGAAAAACTGATTGAGCAAGAGCTCTTACTTAAAAGGTAAGACCTTGCAGCATAGAAGATCAAAATAAAAGCATTGTGAGATGTTTAAACTGGAAATAGGAAAAAGTTGTGGCTTCTATAGAGAGAGAAAGTCCCAAAGCCTCAGCCTTTACAACAACCATGAGCAAAAAGCTTCTCAAGCTCATCTTCAACCTAACTCTTTTACAAATTATTTTGCGTTCTGTGGGAGAGGACTCAACTCACTGGCCTGAAAGGCTCCTCCCAGCCTTAGGTATCTATGTATAAAATAAGCAAAACGGGGAGAGCGCAAGGTGGAGAAAAAAAAGGCTTTAAGAACCTCCTGTTCCAAGAAAATGCAGATGCAGGAAAAAAAAAAAAAAAGACTGAGAACACTCGGACCTGCTTTTTGTCTATTTCTTTGAGGCTTTCCTTAGTACAGGTGTAAACCTTATGCTGTTATAATTTTTTATTTTGTTTGGAGAGGTAGAAATAATGGTGATAAGTCTGGAGAGTGGCTCTTCAGAGGAGGAAGATGGAAAGCCTTACAGTGTTAGAACTGAAGTCCTCATTTTTTCAGCTACCCCAGGCTTTCTTGCTGCCCTGGCTGTTTCTGGCATGCTGTGAAGCACAGAAGATGATTTCTGAGAAGGTGGCAGGTGGGTTTACTGGTGTCCCTGTTGTGTCCCTCCACCTCCTGTGAGACCAGAGAAGGTCTGTAGCAGTGATGACTTGGTGCTCTCCCAATGTGCAACATCTGGAAGGGTTTCCCCTTCCTGGTCTAGGCTAGGCTTTTACAGACAGTGAAGGGGAAACTACTCTGGGCCTTGCTGATGATGGTGTATGTTTGATGCACAATTAGGCAGAAGAATCGGTGAAATGAGAGGGGTTTCCATAAATACGATATTTACTTCTCTGACTCAGAACTAAATAATTTCAGAATCTCGTCCTCATAAGATGTGAAATGTGGCGTGAAATCCTTTACAGCTATCTTACGGTATGAATTAACTTCTTAGCATCTGGGAGAGTGAGTGGAATTGGCGCTTCTGCCTTCTGCAAACACACCATGCAATCTGGCCTCCCGGGAAAGCATTAGGGGCAAATCTGATCAAAGCACTTTTGGAAAGAATTGTGTTGGAAGAATTGCAGTAGTGAACTTTGTCTTAAAAATAGCCATGCTTGCTTTGAGCACCACAGAGTCCTATCTCTAAAACTTATTTTGGGGCCTAATATCTTTGGCTAAGCTTGTGGCTGAACAAATATCAACCACACCCTCCAAAAGAAACCAGCTGGGAATTGACTGCTCTGCAGTAATAACTTGATAAAACTGAATGTTTACATGGGGTGCCTAGATGCAGATGGTTTGCGGACATCTTTATATACAAGCAATGCATTACATTCAGGTTCCTGTGATATTGGCTTTAAAACAAATTAATGAGGATGCAGGAATCTGTACATACCAAAGAGCTTCCAGGATGGAGCCTAAACTGTGCAAGATGCCTCTTATCTTCTTATATACCACAATGGGATCTGGGCCTACTAATAGGTTTCTCGGCCCTACTGGATAATAGACTGCTAGTTCTAAAAATGTACAAGTTGACAGTACATGTCCCTTTTTTCAAAGTTCAACATAATTTTTTGCCAGCAGTAGCTTTCAGAGTTTAATGCATCAGCACAAGCTCCCTAGAAAGGTAGCTTGTGTAGGACCACTAAAACCTGTCCTAATTCAGCTGCAGGTTGTAAGTCATCTTTCAAACTGTGAGGAAACTATTTGATGCCCTTCCTAAAAAGCGAATTTTTGGAGGGAGAGGAAATGAGGCCAATTGGACAATGAATTAAGTCTTTAATTAGAATGTATTTCAAACAAAAGTTATAGTCAGAAAAATTACAATATAAAAAAGCATTTCTGCTTACTACATGTGTTTGAAGTTGTAGTCTTTTAGCTTATAAAAATAAATTTTAAAAAAATTCTTTCTCAGTATTAGACCTGCAAGGCTAAATCACCTACGAGCACGTACACTTCCTTCTGCTGAGCCTCATATTTCATGAACAAAAGTTTCAAACAAGTTCCAATTACAGTGTTTGCTGCTGCTGAATGTGCTAAAAAGAAGCCAGCTTGATTCCTGGATCTGAAGTCATTCTTAATGTCAGTAAAGTCCAATTCTTTTCTTCTTCTTCTTCTTTTTTTTTTTTTTTAATTTGAAATAAGCAATTCTGACCTTGAATTTGTGGTGGAAAGGGTAAACATGAAACCTAGCTCTGTGTGTATATATACACACACGGAGAAGATCTTGGAGAATTACTGTTACTATTAGTGTACTTGAAATAAAATCACTCGCTGCTCACAGATGTGCTGAGATGGCTCATGTTCTCAGTGCTATGCAGGTGCCTCCTGGTTTAGAGAGATAATCGAATTGCTGCAGAGAATACTGAATCCTTGGTGACCTGGGAGCTGAGCAACTCCTCGATATTGATGATGTTTACCCAAGTGCACTGCACTCACAGAGGCCATAAAATAAATGAGAAATTTGATTAGTTTCAGTTGCCACAGCTCAGTGCTCATTTTCTGTTTAGCTGCCATCAAAGCATCTAGACACAGAACATCTAAACTCTTCATTGACCTAGTGATGGTGAGTTTAAGCCAAAAGTCCAAGTATCTGGTTCCAACGTCTAACTGAACAGTACAGAGCCATTTCTGTCCTGACTGTACTCTGGCTTGTTGCTATTTCAGCAATGCCTGATGTTCAGAAGGGATCCAGATACAATGCTGTGGCTCTTGCTTCCCAGTTTGTCAAGCAGATTTAGCTCTCGCCTTTAGTCTCTGCTGGAGGCCCTTCTTCAGAGCTCACAGTACCTGAGGTGTCTTACCAGACATCAAGGAAGCACTGACCCACTAGCTTTATAATTTCTGGCAGTGCAGGCTGTTCCTGCTTTGAGATTTCTAAAGAAGGCTTCCCAAAGTTTTCTATGGAAACAAATTAAACTCCACAGCTGTGTACAGGAAAGCAAAGGAGTACCCAGCAAAGGAACGAGCTTTCTTCTCTTTGGGGTCTCAGAGTTGTCGGTGAATGTATTTCTTGAGATCTAGGAGACTTATCTCCTAGAACAAGGATGTCAAATACCCTTGGGCCCATGGGACTGAACATCAAAAGGGCTGTATGTTAATGCCTATAGCAAAACAAGTGAATCAACCCAGTACTATTAAGCACTCTCCTGCCTAAAGGAGCTCCAAAGGCTCCCTCAACAGATATCAGATCTATCTCAGAGCTGTCAGGCTTTGGTTTGTTCTCCAACTGATCCATAACCTTCACAAACCTGCCTGTAAGAAAAAATGCACACAAAGCCTGCAAGAGGTGGGCTCCTCAGCTGGTATGTAGCATCTGCATTGGCTTCAGGGGCCTTCTCCAACTGACAGCCCGGGCCTCGGGACCTGCAGTGCCTGGAGTACCCTCTGAGCCTTCACAACAAAAAGCACCCCATGAATATAAATGGTGCAGATCTGAAAAGCTAATATTAAACTGAGAGAGTTTTAATGTGTTTTATATTCTTCAAATTAAATTTATGCCGCTTGCTTCTTTAAACCTTCTGCAAACAATTCTGGGGTCAACTTATTCAGATAGCTGCAAGAAAACAGTATAAGTCACCTTTAATAACTAAGACTATGTGACTGCATTTCAAGTTGTTACTAGGCTATCAAAAAGACATGGTTCAAAGAACGTTTAAAATATTTCAAATCTTTCAAGTTCCCATCAAACTTCCCAAGCTGATATTCATCTAGCTTACACTGTTGTCAAAGAAATAGGTTTAATGGAGTGAGACTAACTCCGGGTTTTATTTTTCCTTTTGTTCATATAAACCCAGACCTGCAGCGTTATTTTTAAAATAAAAGAAACATGTCAGAGAAGATTATTAAAAATAGGCTCTGTTTCCCTAAAGGACTTGTTAACAGGTCACATACATGGCTTATGTAAATATGTAATCAGGGTCTCTTTCAATGGAAGTGTTTTACATGAGGGTTTTGGTAACAAGGGCTTTGATATTCATGGTATTGGATCAAATACCAAAAAAGTATAATATGCCTCAAAGATGTAAAGCAAATTCCTGAATGCTGAAAGGGGAGTCCCATGCCCATATACTCAGTATGTGCAGAAGTGATTGTAAGCAGCCTTGCAGAAACAAATTGGATTATCTTTGATTATTTTTTCTTTGAAAGAGAGAGAGAGAAAGAGAAAAGGAAGCTCCTAACAAAAACAATCAGATAGTGTGGCTTTTCTTCCAGGTTTAGAGGTCACTTTCAGGCCCAGCACTTGGGCAACTGCCCACCAAAGGCTGGCTTGGGAAAGCCTGGAGGCCAGCACCATCCCCAGATTTGCAGGAGGGTTTTGGGCCCAGTTCTGTTGTTTGATGGATTTTGGCACTGCTTTCTAACGAAAGCCCATTTAGCACAAAGGACTGGGAATCCACAGAGACATTCAGAAGGTGGCAGAAATAAAAAGGGGCTCAGGGTATTTGCATTCAGTTTCTAGGCTTAACGCAAATAATGCTTTGATCTCTTCTAGTTTGAAAGCAGGTAATAGTCTTCAGTCCTTTAGCTTGTAAACTGTTGAGAAAAATGAGGTTTTACTTCAGGCATATGATCTTTTTTTTTTAAATGCTATTATAGAAACTTCACAAATTGGAGGTGACAAGAAATGTCACTTTTATTACTTATCTGAATCATTTTCCTAAAATACAGTAAGTGATTTCCCCATACTCTGTTCCAGCATCCATTGAATAAATATCCTGGAGCAGGTATATGATTGGGCATCTCATTTTTAGCATTTGCAGCACAGGCTCGCATACCAGGGTGTTTTTTTAGCAATTGCTTTAATAGTGCTGTGTTTACAGGACCAGCATTGGTATTATTTATTGCCAATGACTTGCAGAAATTCTTTGAATCTCATTTGCACAATGGATGGGCTACAAGACCAGTGAGGTCAGGAGTACTGCGGTAAGCAGCGCAGGAGGGAGAAGGGCTGATTTCTCTGTGTCTAATCTATCAAATTCTCATTACGAGAGTTTCAGCCTTCTTGCCTCTATATGTAGTCAGGAGACGTTGCTGCTGCTGTCTTCTGGAGCTGGATCTTATCAGCGAGGCAGGCAGGGAAGAAGGCTGCTGCTGCAGCTATTCCAAGGGGGAATAAAGCCCTCTTACAGCTCCGTTCTGGCCGCCAGCATAGGAGCACTGTTTAGACAACGGCAAGCATTGGAGAAAAATGCGTAAGAAAGTTTTGCTATGGTGGGTCTCCAGGAGAGGATGAGTGCAGCTGGAGAGACATCTCTCTAGCGACAGCCCCTAATCTGGGGAGCTGAGTGACACTGCCTTTTTTGGCTGTGCTTGCAGAGCACACCCGACACCTGATCACTCCTGCCTCCACTCACAGCTTGATGCCAAACGCCGTACAAGCAGAATAAGCATTGGAACAATTTGCTTGTTGCGGATGGTATTACAAAGTTTACATGCTCTGTTCTTTTTCTTTCTTTTTATTATGTGATCCATGTTTCTAACCCATGACTGCAAGCAGATGTGTCATACTGCTTGGCGTGAAATGGCACATCATAGTCCCAGCCCCTGTACTAAACCAGTTCCTGCTCTGCTCCTTGGTTATTGTGTACTTGTTTTGTGTGAAATTGTGGCTAGAACTTGCTCTGCTTCCCAAACAAAAATCCCTAATGATCAGGCTACTGGATGAAATTTCCCTGATGTCCCTTGTCCTCTGAGTCTTTGGAGCTGCTCTTGCTAGGATGGGCATGAAGCCCGCTTGCTTCAAGGCAAGTATTCTCACAATTAGGTTGATGTCCAGCTCTGTCTCAAGAGATGAAAAGCAAACCAGTCTTCTGCTCTACAAAGGGATAATTATCTTCCTACCTCCAAGAGACAGTTTGGTGTCTCCCAGGTTTGACAACGGTCTTACAAGCCTATATATGCCCTGTCTCAGGCAACAATGCTGGTGCGTGAGTCTCCTTCTTGGGTATCTGCTTCTCTCCATGCTATGTCTGGGAAATAGCCAATAAAATGGTCTGTGTAAGAGGAATTTTTAAATTAAGCTTCATTTTTTTTTTCTTCAAAAATAAAATTCAGAAACGCTATACGTACCCAGCTCTCCTTGGCAGACATCTGTTCGAGTAGCTCCTCCAATTATAAACTGAGGGTTGGCACATAACTCCTGAAAAGACACATTTTCAAAGCATCACCCTTTCTGGTCTAAAAGTCCCCATTTCTTGTTCATTATTTCAATGTGAGGGTTCAAAAAGTATTAAACACTTTCAACATTTCTTTAAAAATATATCCTTTGTTCTTTATCTGATTAGCACAATGTCAGAACAATGTTGCCTTATTAAATTGAAAACTACTTGTATTTTCTGGAGGCAAATATTGAAGCCCTTTGCTGCTTGAGACTGTCAGTGATATTGGTGAGAGTTTTTGCTACTTATGGAGACAGAGATGAAAATTCAAACTCAACATTTACGTCTTAATTTTATCTTGCTGTGGTTTTTGCTTTAGCAGTGCAACTGAGTTTGTGACCGTTGCTGCTGAGTCTGGCACCGGAGCTGTGTTGAGTTTCCGCTACCACTGGCATGGAGGATGTTCCCCCATCCTGACCTCGCTTCCTGGGAAGCTCTTATTAGTGACTCCCTCCTTTCTCCCTGGCCCTTTGGGGCCAGCTGAGTAGGTTATGGCAATGACCATCCCTCCCATCCCAGCTCTGAGTGAGCCCTCCAACAATTCATGCCCTACATGAGGAAGTTAAAATTGTCTCTCTAGAGACAAAAGCCTTCCCTTTCTCCCAAGCACTTTTCATGAGCTTCTAGATGACACCAAGAGGCAGTTCACAGGAAGCCTAACTTGGCGAGCAGGATAGAGGAAGGCTTAGGCAGTCGCTGGCTCTCCCAGAGAGCAGCAGTTGTCAGCTCTGAGCGTCCCAGTGTCACTGAGCCATGGAGGCAGAGACAACCCAGGACTTCTTGTGTGTTGTGATGAAAAGCCAGTTTGTGAATCTCCTCTCGCAATGGATGTGATCTCAGCTACGTCCTTTTCACTTCTGTGGTTATCCAGCTGGCCAGCTGTCTCGGTGGACAGGAGTCAGGAGTAGGTTACCTACCACACAGAAAAGGGTTTGTGTTGGTTTTTCTATCCTCCTTCCAAAGCGGCGCACCTGGTAGCAGCCAGCTGCATGTGACTTATTGCTCACCTGGACACCAGTCCCTTCTGAGCCACTGCCAAGTGCCACACACACCTTTCACACAACTGCATTTCCACCTTCTTTCTTTTTATAAACCCGTCGAAATCAGAAGACAAGTCTTTGATGGCAGAGGGTCTGACGCTCACTATCTTCAAACCAGCAGTCAGAACCGGAGGCAGATTACCTTAGCGGTGGATATTTATTTTGCAGGGGGCATTTCTCCACCAGATTGCCCACCAGCTCCTGCTGCCTTTTTTGGATGCCGGCCGATAAGTGAACAGTGATCCCTGCAATCATGGGCAGAGTTTGTAGATGGAAACCTGTTGGCTGGTTGAAAAAGTCCAAGAAATGAGCAGGGCTGTGACCTCCAACAGAAGTCATCTGCCACCCATAGAAGCAGGTCAGATCCAGGTCCCTCCACAGGAGAGAAAAGCAGAGAGTTTGCCCCCAACATGTGTGCCAGTGGGTCCTGGTACTTGTGAGTTTAGCGTCCATGAACTGCTTGTGTCTCTGCTGAGTGCTGGGAGGGCAGAGGGGTCCCACACAGGCAGGTCTCTGGCAGGCAGGGCTGGGACATTTAACCATATTAGATCTCAGCCCTTGGTCATTCCTGACCATGCTACGCTTGTGACTGTGTCTCTGCCTGCAGTGGGTTCAACATCTTTCTTGCATGAGGAACCAGAGTGTAATGTAATGAGTTTTCTAAGGCTGATCTTCTCCTAGGGTAGGCAAAGCCAAGAGATGCTTCCACAGTACTTGTTGCTGAAACATCCAGGTGCCAGAGCGAAGTGCCGATGGACAAAGCGAGTTGCCAGGGAAGAAACTGTGATTTATTAAACCTGCAAGTTTCTGTTTCTCACTTTTTGGGTAAAAAAAACCAAAACACCTAAGCCTTGAAATTTTCCCTTCTTCTTACATCCTCCTTTCTCCCAACAGAGAAAGTAAATGGTTCGGGTTTTTTTCCTCCCTTCCCCTTTTTTTCAATTGTTCTTGATGTTGCAAGGAGGGGCAAAATGATAAAGGAGGATCAAGTAGGAACAGAAAAAAATGAAAATGCAGAAAAATCTATGAGGCTCTGATTATGTGGTTTAAAAAAAAAACTCGGCATCTAATCTTTCCTGATGAAAATGACCATTTTAAAATGAAAGGCCATTTATAAGATATATGTATTTGGGTAATAATAGTTCCAGTCAGTTGCCCTTTAACTGTTATAGGTAGCTTGAAGAGAGGCAGAGGATTTTATTTAAGCATTGACCTGATTTCCTAGGTGGCAGGACCATGGTGTGGGTACTGCTCCATTTGATAGTTAGTAGTTCCTGGGGTGACCTGCACTCTGTCTGGGTACATGTGGGGCTTTTCCATCCATCTCTGGATTGTACCCTGGAGCTGTCACTCTGTGGAACTGGGATGGACAGGAAGCAAGCAGGTTCCCATGAAGCAGTTACAGGATTCCTTGCTTTATAAAGGGCTTAGAAAATGTTGATTTCTTTTTTTCATCCCTTTTCAACCTTGCTTCTGCAAACCATTGAGGTAAAGCAAGACAGAAGAAAAAAAAACAAAACATAAAGGAATAGTGGATATTCAGGCTCACCACTGATTTAGTGTGGATGTTCAGCTGAGCTTTGATTAGATCTGAACCCAGTAAAGCATGCAGTTATAAAGCACTCTTACCATGGGGCGCTTCCAGATTATCCCCTGGGTTTTGAAGGAGTACGGTCCCAGGTCCCGATAGCCCAGTGCAGATGGACAGGCTGGGAACTCCTCATCCTTGAACAGGGTGCCAGCCTGCAGGCATTGCTGCTTCAGAGCTTCATAGTCCTGCTTCAAATACTTGATGGCATTCCGGTTGGATCCCAGGCCATTTGCAGCTTCTCTTTCTTGGCAGACCCTTGCCGCTACCCCAGACATGCCTGGCCACCCCCTCAGAGTGTGGCACAGCTCTGTCGTTGCCTCCTGGGCAAGAGCAGGTGAATATCAGCAGGTAGCAGGCTCGGGCGGAGCTGGAGGCTGCCCTACACACTCCAACAGCCCTGGAGGGAGGAGGCATCAGAAGTGCAAATATGTACCTGAGATGTACCCGAAAGATGCAGGCGGGGAGCTGGCAGGGGCCGCAGTTAGTACGACTGGGACTGTGGGCACTGCCTTGTGCTACTCCCCCTTATTTGCCTAAAAGCTTGTGAATATCTTACCCCCTTAAAAGTACACTTGTAACAAGGAGCAGGGAAAACCGGTGTTTTTGCAGGCACGCCTATTTACACATGAAAAGCGATCGCATGTGTTCAGTGTGCTGAAAGTCAGGCTTGAGGAGTAGTGCTTAAAAAATCCAGTTGAAGATCGTTTAAACCTCCTTTCCTTCCTTCTGAGATCAGGCTCTGTACTCCCGGAGAGCAGGGCAGAGCAGCCACAAAACCTGCTGTGATATCTACTGCTGCAGCTTACATGGCCATGGAGATGTCAGTGAGTTTTAAAGACAGGAAAATGTGGAAAAGTTGAACCCACTTCTGGCTTAAATGCTCTTTTTTTTTAAAAAAAAAAAAAAAGGTCTTTCGTATCTCAACGCAGTGTGATTTTTATTATTTAATTTATTAGCAATAAATGATGTGAACTTGCAGAGCTAGAAATGGCCACTTGACCATATGACCTGCAGAGGGCAAGGATATAATCCAGGAGTATGACCCAGGCCAAAAATGGAAAATTATATCACCAAACAGGAGGCAAGCTGGTAACCCCTGCTCCCCATCTCCAGTGTGACCTTGGGCAAAAAGTCACTGTACCTTCCCCATCTATAAAAACAGGGTCTTATCTCAGCCAGTAAAAAGTTAGTCATCATATTTACAGTCTTTTGGTGGTGCTTCCAGCATATAAAATGTTTACAAGGAAAAAAAAAAAAATCCTTGGGTGCAGAATGCTTTTTAGACCTTAAAAAATAGTGGTTCATGATCTTGTAGTAGAAAAAGTCCAAGTTTCTGCCCATTTTGTACTGACAGAGGGGTGCACACCTTCATGGCAAGGTGGCTGCTAACGTCTGTAGGTTCAAAAACTGAAGCAGAAGCAATTTTCCAAGGAACACAGCTGCTCTCTGCTGTCTTCCTATTTAGTAGCCAAGTTTCCCCATCAAGGCCACTGTATGTCCGGTTAAGAGCTGGATAAACAGTAACTTTGTTTGCCAGAGAGCATGTTTGATGACTACCCCTCTGTAAGTTTAAACAGAAGGTGTGGGGAAGGGAAGAGAGAATTTTTAAGGACTGAAACCTGTTGAGATAAGGAGTCCAAACAGAGGCTAGCCGGGTTGCTTGTCTGCAAATATTTGGAGAGAGTGAATGCAAAAGAGAAAACAAAATTAGTTGGTCGGTACCAGGTAGAGAAGGCTGTGCTGAGGGAGTTACTATACCGGTTGCCCCAAAATTAAGTTAATACTGTTGAAATTGAGTAAAGCAGAAGAGTGGCCAGAATTTAATCTCTATTACATTTCAGGACTTCTAGGTGTGTCTGTGCACTGAATCAGAATGGAAAGTGTAATCATAAAGGGTTTTTTTTTCTTTCTAGGACTGATATTTTTTTTCCTGACAAAAGACCCATTCAGAGGTACCCACTTTCTCTGCTTGTGAGGCAGAATACTTGTGCCTTTCCCTCCCTGCACCAGCCTCTTAAGCTGAAATTTCCTCTGTTCCTGTGGCCCAGAGGCACACTTCCATCTTGCTGTGTTTGCTGTAAGTTGCAAGCTTTGGTAATGTTGTTCGTGGAAAAGCATGGTGCTCTGGCATTCGGGAAATGCCATTTTGATCAAGAATCTTTTGTTTCCCATGTACTTTTTTAGACATATACTTGATATGCAGTGCACTCCGTAACTCCACTTGCCACCAGACACGACTGGGCACAGAAGGGGTGAACGCTTGTGCATCACCAGTGTGTTAAGGTGTGATATAAAGGAAATACAATCAGATTTTAATCTTCATAAATTCCAGTAAAATGTGCCATAGGATTTTTTCTGCCCTGCTTCTCACATATGGGGAAAAGGCTAAGGACAAGCATTTTCTCTGGCAGAGGCTCAGACCAGGTAACCACCCCGAGTGTCTACCACAACCCTCTGCTCCGAGTGACCTGTAGCACAGCACTTCAAATCCATTTCTAAGCTTGATTAGCGGCAGAATGATTTATTTTGTGTAGAAAGTGATACACAAGCACCATCTAGAGGATATGAAGAAAAGATGATGATTGTGTAGTCGACTACAGTAGCAGCTGAGAGTTATATGATGGGGGAAAAAGTTTTCAGGTTCCCCATGACTCTCAAAAACTGCTGCTCAAGGGGCATTAACCCCTAGGGAAATAGCAACCAGAAAAAAAAATAAAATCAGATTTCTGTTCCTTCTGGGATTTGCATTTGCTTTCCCTTCCCTTTCTCCCTTTTTTGATGATTGCAGGAGGATGAGAGAAATGGGGAAGAAACAGGCAAATCAGGAAAGTGCATTGTCTTGGTTTCAAAGAAGAATCTGCAAATTCCATGAAATCAAAACTGTTCTCTATCTGTGGAAATCTGTAGAAGAAAATAACTGTTGATTATCTAGCAGTTCTAGATACATTTTTTTTTCCTGTAGGGCATTAGAGGGAAATGAAATGGCTCTCTTGTACTGCAGCACTTTGCTAATGAGAATTAAAGCTGCTTAGCTGCATTGTAGACCCTACAGCGTGAGAAGGGATTAGCTTGATTTAGAGAGCTCGCCTTCTCTTCTTCTAGATGTATGGGTTCCTACACACCCTATTACTGTGAAAATGGAGTGACTATTAATAGGCAGACTAGCACGAGCTACAAAAGGTTCTAAGTGTCTATGTGTAAGATTATGCTTTCATAGGTTGCGGCATTACCTCTATATGTTTGTGGAGGGAGGAGTTGCTACAAGCTGCAGCCTAGTGGGTTCCCTGTAGGGAAATGCACCTGAGATTAGCAGTGACCTTGTTAATTTTTTTTTATAAAAGCCAGAAAATTGTTGGTGCCTTAGGAAGAGAAGGAGGAAGATTATGTGCTGCAGTGGTAGTGCCTGCACCCCCGGTGTGAACTCCGTCACACAACCGAGCTGATCCAAGGGTGATGTTTCAGCACTGTGAGGAGCTGGGAAGGGCGGCTGTGTTTCGCAAGATGACCCAGGTCTTGCTGCCACCTCTCACTACATTGGCCAGGACTGGAGCCAGTCTGGCACCAATGGGAAAAGCTCAGTCTCTCTCCAGATCCCAGCTCCAGAGTGGAAAGCAATTCCCTTCATTGTGAAGTATCATCACTGCTGCTGCAAGCCTCCTCTGGGGAAGCCACCCTTGTCCTGGGTGGGACAGGGCAGCTCCTGGGGAGGAGAGCAGGAGCCCAGTAAGTGCTTGGCCGTTTCCCCCTTCCTGAGTGGCTGGCAAGTTGCTCCCCTTTGCCCTCTCAATATCTGCATATAGGGGAGAGCAGACGAGCAGGAAGGAGGGATGCAGTGAAGCAGAGCAGCACTGAGCTGCTCACAACTGCTGAGTGTGGGCATAAGGAAAGAGAAGTCCATCCTACCTGGGACTCCAGGCTGCAAGAGGCACCTGGATGCTCCTCAGCAGCAGCCAGCATAAGCTGCTGCAGCAACAGCTCAAACCACTTTACTTGAGAAAAGTGAGAGTTGGTGAGTTTTTTTTAAGAGCTGTCGTGTGTGGAAAGCTTAAGAGCTTTCTTTCTTAAATTGCCTAGTTTCAGGGGGATGCTAGTGAGTAAATATTCTTGGGGCTGCTATTTTACCTAGAAGCATTACATTGGTCTCAGTCAAGTGGAAATCATCACCTTCTTTTATGAAAACAGGCATATTGTGTGAATAGAAAAAAGACCAAGGGAAAGTCTTGCAAGGTGCTCAAAAGAATTTCCTTCCCTTTAACTGTGGACTCATCTCCACATCTATCTGCTGCTGGGATGGAAGTGGCTGACTTGTCACCACACCTGGCTGCAGAAACCTGTGGGTAGGCTGTTCAGATGGCTGCCAGTCTGGCCAACTTCTCATATAATAAGTGAAATCCTGCATTACATCAACACTTCCTTATCTCTCCTCAAACCACCTGGACAGTACAGCCCCTGTGTGGTTGAGACTGGCCTAACAAGCTATAGCGGCACATATATGTCTCCTCTGCATTGTCCCAGATACCTCTCCCACCACCTACTTGGATCCTTACTGGCTCACTTTCCTTCCAGCTTCACTCCTCTCTATTCCTCTTCTTTTCTATTTGGCTCTGTCTCAACCCCTGTGCCACCGCAGAGACTCAAAGAAAGCTCTGGTAACTCTGACTGCACAGAGAGGCCATGTAACATGCTTGTATGTACTTGATTTTCTTGATCATTGCCCAAGCAGAGAAAAGGAAAGTGGTTATATGACAAACTTCAACTCAGCTTAAACTTCCGCATCTACTGGAAAGTGGCTAGAGGAGTTCACAAACCACAACTAGCTTTGTGGACCAGTGAAAACCACTGGTTTCCTTTTACCACAACTCTTGAAAACTCAGAGAAGCCTGATCTGTGGCAGCCGTACAGATTTGAACCACTGCGTGGAGCCAAACAAATGCCTTTTGGGCAGCTCTACGGCTACCGGATCTGTCACATTGGGATGCAACACGGCTCATTGTGAGTTAAACTCAACGGGTGGTGAAGTGCTGTTCTCTCTTAGTCTCCTGGTTCAGTGGATGGCCTTCTTGCCTGTGAAATAATTCAGCAGTGCTTAATGAATCGAAACAGTCAAGCAAAACCGTTCTCTGGTGTCACACTGTGTCCTGCCAGAGCTTCAGCACAGCCATGCTGGAGACCTTGGCTAATGGCGTGCCGGTAATTGAGTGCGCACAGCATGTACCAGCTCTGTTCAGAGGGCACTTACAGCACGTCACATTACTTGATCCACCTCCAGTTCTCCACGTGCGGCTGATTTCCCACGTGCCTCAGTATTTAGCTAAAAATACTGTTGTTCTATCAGTTAAGAGACTCCCTCTGACCCATAAGGAAGAACTAACACCTTCAAAACAGGGTGAAGTCAGTCTGTGCCTGGCCGAGTTTGGACAACCTCACAGGCAGCATCAGAACTGCTCCTTTGCCTGACCATGATCTACACGGATGTTGCTGGCTGGTGTGGCTCATACCACTCTCAAATCTCACTTCAAAAAGATTTTGGGGGCCTCCCCTACTGTACTGTGAATTGAATGGGCAATGCTTACCGTATTTTCCTATTTAATAGCAACAGTTTCCCACGTAACTGTGTAAGTAGGACCTGCGCTGGGAATAAGCAAAGGAATCATAAGGGACTGAATTCTAAAGCCACTGAGAAATGGTCAGTGTCACCCAGCACATCAAGGCACTGTATATCGCAATGACGAAAAACTTCTGACTTATAATTTTCAAGGGAAACTTCCTGACATATCTCAGCAAATGGTACAGCCAGGTATTTTATGGGTCTTCAGACATCAAAAAAAAAAAAAAAAATCTTCATTTTAGTCTGATGGGATGGCTCCAAACAAGCACCAAATGGGTGCACCCAGGGCTTGGGATATGATGCACAAAAGGAGGTGCCTCCCCTCCTGAGGCAGCCGGCCAGCCAGCGAAGGCAGTGGGTGCAGCGCCAAGGGTTATCAGCCTCCGCGCACCACCCGGGGAATGCCGCCTGGCGCCCAGCACTTTCTGAGTCAGACCTAAAATATGAAACAAATAGTTTGAATTCTCCCTTGGAGGGATGCCGTACTACGCGCGTTCCAGCAGAGCGTTTCAGCCATCCTTGGCAGCAGCACACCGCCAAAACGGAGACACTCCCTTTCCCGCACCCCTCGGCGGGGGGGTTTGGGGGGAACTCACTGCAGGCGGTTTGGGCTGCTCAGGGGGATGCGGGTGGATTCACGGTGGGGGCGGCAGCAGCACGTGCTTTGGTTACCACCAGCAAATCCAGCTGTAAATGATTTATGTTGCGTGCAGCATTCAAATTGTAACAGGGTGACAATACAGGGCACACATGCATCATATTAGGTTTGGAGCCATATCAGGGTTGGTTTTTTTTTTTCCCCTTTCTTTGCCTTTTTTCTAAGCTTACAGTTCTGGACATGGATACTTCTGGTTTTTCACACAGAAAATACTGATTGTTTTAATTGATGAATACATGTGGCGACATGGGGGCCAGGGCTGGCGCAGGTGGGGAGCCGATGAGGTGCCCGGCTGCTTGGGAAATGCTTTTCCCTTCGGGTCCACGGGGAAGAGAGATGGAGACGGGGCG
>WHYT01017062.1:406920-426872 GCA_009806455.1 Tetrax tetrax
AGCAAACTGAGGGATGCCGCGGCGCTGAGTACTGGCAGCACTCGTGACACCCGCGGGAGGGGAGGCGGGCGGGGCCGGGGCGGGGCGGTGTCGGCGGGCGCGGGGCGATGGCGGGGATGGCGGCGACGGTGGCGAAGGAGCGGGCGGCGTTGGCGGGCGCGGGGCGGCACGGCCAGGCCGTCCCCTACCTGGGCCAGGATTTTGGGGCGCTGCGGCGGGAGTGCCTGCAGGAGGGGCGGCTCTTCCAGGATCCCTCCTTCCCCGCCGGCCCCACTGCCCTCGGCTACCAGGAGCTGGGGCCCAGCTCCTACAAGACGCAGGGCGTCGTCTGGCGCAGACCCACGGTAGGGCGGCGGCAACGGCGGGCGGGGTAGGGGCGGGGGGCGGCTGCAAAATCCCGGTGCGCGCTGGGGATGTCCCTTCACCCAGGGTCCGGGGCTGGCGGGGTGACCAGGATGATGTGCTCCATCTGGAAAACCAACAATGAAAAATCCGTTTCCATCTCCATCCTGAGCTCGCTGTGCGGACAAAGCGCTCGCTTTGTGGCTGTCACTTTGGATAACTTTTCCTTAGCAGAGCAATGAGCTGATAGCGATGCGGGGGTCTCCTTCACAAAGCCCTCGCTTGGCAACCGAAGCAGCCCTGTCTGTCCATTAGCCATCGGGTCAGAGGGCATCTGGGGTGCCCGGGTGCTTCTGAGAGACCCTGACGTGGTGGCGGGGAGGTAGCAGAAGTGTGGTCTGTGCACAAGTGTAAAAACGCAGTGGACGTCCTGGCATGTGCTGTGAAGTGAGGTGGCTGTCCACAAGCTTTGGTCACCAGAACCCCTTTCTCACCGCGCTTAGCGAGGCCAATGCCTGCACTCATTCCTGACCTGCTCCGTCTTGGTGGTGTTGCCTTGCTGTTGTCAATTGCTTGTTTAAATTTGCGGCAAGCGGATCTTGCTCCCTCCCTTATCCGTGGCTGTCTGTAACGCAAGGCTTGTTTCCTCCCCAGGAGCTGTGTTCCAGCCCCCAATTCATAACTGGTGGAGCCACTCGCACGGACATCTGCCAAGGGGCCTTAGGTAAGGTGGAGGCAGAAAGCGGAATTTTCCGTGCAGTAACTTGCTCTATAAATACATCCTCTTGCATCCTGCCACCTCTCTTCACATCAAACCCGATCTTTTCTTGCCTTGCCTTGGCAGCTGCAGGCAGGCACCGTGCGTGTTTGTCCACTGAGCACAGCCTTGCTGTGTGCACCGAGCAGGGACGACACAGACTGGTTTCCCCATGGTGTTTCTGATCGCTATCGGTTCCTTTTGTGGTCTCGTCCGTGTGCCTGAGAGCCGCGTGACTAATTTCTGCCTTTAACAGTCTGCTTAGAAGAGCAGTTGTGCGTGTAGCGGGGCATTTCTTTCCCCAGTGGGAGAGGGTGCTGCCAAGTAAGAGGGACCTCCTGAAACCTGGAAAAATGTGGTACGGAGAATTACATGAAGGGATTCTCTGCTGATGGCCAGCTCTTGAGGAAAAAGCTAGGGTATTTCAGGAGAGATGGGCCAGCCTGTGAACCCTCTGGTTTTGCCCTCAATCTGTGCAATGACATCCCCTGGGCCAGCCATTCCAGAGGGGCCCTGGGAGCTGCAGCGAAGCCCCACGGGATGGCGGGAATCGAGTGGCTTAACCTGGCTGCGCGTGCACAGCTGTCCTGGTCTTGAAGCCTCTCTCCTGCCTTGCCCACCAGAAGGGGTTTTAGGTGAGTGCCTCTGTGCCTCTTCTCCCAGAAGGCAGCATGGAGGCTGGCAAGGAGGGCAGCTGTGCGGATGCGTGGGGAAATAAGCTGAAGTGGAAGCAGTGGGGCTCCTATTTATTCTGTAACTGTAGGGAGAAGGTTTTAGATTAGACTGATAGCGCAGCTGAGGGAAAGCTCTCAGTGTAGGGAAACATGACTAATACGTGCCGTGTGTTGCGCTTTTGCAGCGGGGTTGGCAAAGGAACCAAGTTCTGTTTGTTTGCTTTTCATCAGCATAATATCAGCCACATTGCAGCTTCTTAGTTTCTAGTCCCGCTGCTGCTGTCTGTGTTTTCATGTCCAAAAATATAATGGACAGGGAAGCTTACTTCACATATTTTGTGCTTATGCCTTCTTTCAGAAGTTATTTAGGTAGAGCTTTAACAACTAGATACAACTTGTGTAAAAAGCCCTGACAGTAAAAAATACTTAGATTGTTGATTTAGTGCTCCTCATGCCCCAGTATCATCTGTGGCATGGATTAGGCTCCTTTGTGTCATTGGTGAAGCCCTTGGCACATCACCAGTTTTCTTCGTGTGTTCTTTCTGCCCGATACCATGTCTTGCATCGCAGCTATTTTGGCATAAAGCATGCCCCAGTGCTTAACACATGCCAGACATCTGTCCTCTTTTGTTATTGTGAAACTTTACATCTAAGGAGTTTTCAACTTGAAATTAGAGTTTATTGTAATGCCATTTCAACAGCTGGCATTTTGTAAGGATGCTGGTTTCTGCAGGCACTTTGTTGCTTTCTGCCTTCTGCAGCTTTTCTATCCAGATGTTGTGGCAGCAAGAGCACCGGAATTAAAGATTTGTAACTTCACTATCAAGTTGTGGAGTTGCTGTTGCTAATGCCAAACCTCGTTTTAAATTGATGAAAGCATTTGTTGCCTTAATGGTCTTTGGACTAGTCAGATGTCCTGGTGAGGTATCACCAAAGGATACAAACTGACTCACAGCTGGTTTTATTTTACCTCCTGAAACAATATTTGAAGAGGAAGTTGTTGGTGTTCTTGGTTTTATTACTTCACCATGACTAGAGTACTGCAACGGCTCGCCCCACTATCTTCTTATGAGTCTGGCCAGGATTTTGGTATTGTGTGACAGTTTAGTGGTTGACTACGTTAGAAGCTATTGATCTTTTCTCTGTATAGCCAGTGAGTTACTAAGAGCCTGTATTGAATCTCTGCTCTTTCACATAGTGATGCTAGCAGATGTGCTGTACAAATGTTTTGTCTTTTTGGTTTTGAGGAGGGTTTTTTGTTTGTTCAGGGTTTTGGGTTTTTTTTTGTTTGTTTGTTTTTTGCCACTGCCTCATCTGACACCAGCATCTGTATCAATACATTTGCTTAAGCTTCCATTTGCTTGAACTTAGTATGCTAACACTGATGTCCCATCGTATTTTAGGATGTTACAGAGAAGATTGTTCTGGAAGATGTCTTGGAAGCCTGTACTTTTTATTATGTTCCTTTTTCCCGTAAGAAGCTTTTGTAGTCTTATTTATTCCCCAAAAGGCTTGATCAGGAAGCAGCAGACCTGTACATGCATGGAGTTTCGTCACTATTGCTAGGCCATTCAGAACATCTTAGAGTACCACAGGAATGGATGAGGCATCCAAAGCACACGTACCCATCACTGCTGCAACAGGCTTCTTGGCAGGGGATGTGTGACCGAACAGCTTGGCTAATGAGCAGTGGTACAGATGTTCCTTTCAGCCCAAGAGTCTTTGATCTGTGGGCCAGGTGCAGCCTGTAAATTTGTTTCATTGTTTTTGACATGAGCTATACGATACTGTGATGCATAAAAGGCATAGTTGATCATCAGTTCAGAAGAGGTTGTCCCGTGTTGTGGTTTAACCCCAGCAGGCAGCTAAACACCACACAGCCTTTGGCTCACTCCCCCCTGCCAATGGGGGAGAGAATTGAAAGAAAGGGTAAAATTCATGGGTTGAGATAAAGACAGTTTAACAGGACAGAAAAGTAATAATAATAAAAACAAAACAACTGATGCACAATGCAAGTAATATATACAAATATATGCACTCACCACCCGCTGACGGGTGCCCAGCCAGACCCCGAGCAGCATCCCTCCAACCACTTTTTTTCCCTTAGATTATATACTGAGCATGATGTCATATGGTATGGAGTATCCCTTTGGCCAGTTTGGGTCAGCTGTCTTGGCTGGGTCCCCTCCCAGCTTCTTGTGGAGAAGAAGCAGCTGGAAGGGCAGGGGGAGTATGAGAATTTGAAAAGTCCTTGACTTAGTGTAAGACCTACTCAGTAACCGTTAAAACATGAGCATATTATCAACATTATTCTCATCCTAAATGCAAAACACAGCACTATACCAGCTACTGGGAAGAAAAGTCAACTTTATCCCAGCTGAAACCAGGACACCCTGGCAAAAAATACCCAAAGGCAGTTAAATAAGCTCTCCAGACACCAAAGTTCTGCCCCTTGGGCTTTGGATTATTTTATATCCTGTTTTTCTTCCTTTTTGGAATAAACTTTTAAAGTTTTGTATTTGGAGGTAGTTTTGCAGTATCACATCCGAAGTCAATGATGATATTTGGCTAAGAACAGCAGCATATGGGGTGTGGTGACTCATTACAGCAGAGGGGAGGAACCAAAGCCACTGTGGAGAGGAAGCTTATTCACCCTTAACCGCCTTATGTAGAGGGCATGTCACCATGGTATCACAACAGTGGGGTGTACATAGCGCAGCATCTCTCATCTGCAGTTTAGACAAAGATGTCATCTCCTTAAATAAAAATGTGTGGAAAAATAATCTATTGAGTAGGATGAATTTAGAAAATTAGATGCATAGTTTTCCCACGCTGGCAACCGCTGTACTGTAAGTGGATGGCCACAGCCTCCTGTTTCTAACCAGAAAGCTGCCTGGAGTCCCATAATATTAATAGAAATATATTCAGCTGTTGATATAGCTGTTAACCTATAGCTATGAGTGTTTTAAAATAATGATGTGACTGATGTACATTTTTTCCTTTGACTCTATATTCTTACATGGGCTGTGCAGTGACTAGAGGAGCTGTCTTTCACTTACAGCCCTCCATGCGCTTCATGGGGATATTTAGCTTGTCTTTGCTCTCCAGAATGGCCAATTTTAAGCTCTTATGGCTGTTTATACTTGCCTTGCAGTTACATGTTTTGTAACATTCTTGTTTATAGCTGGAGATTATGTAAATGCAGATATGGATGTATAGAAATAAGAAATAAAGCACTGATAACAGCAAAAAGGAAGTGTGGCCAAAAAAAAAAAAGTACTACGTGTTAATGTAAGTAAACTCACAGCCTGATAATATCCCCTTTTCTGGTAATTTTGTTCTGCCTGTAGTATTGTGCATTTTCCAAAATTCTCCGTTATTAACCTAGCCTTGCTAGCAGATCATTCAAAGTCTTCATATAAAGAACCTGCTCTTCCTCTTGGAATTTCCTTCTTTGTCAAAGCAAAGTCACTGTCAAGAGCTTTACAGAAGTACCAGTTTTTGTAGTTAAGACTGTTTGGTAAAGACCCTGCTCAGGCTTACTTAGTGCAGGCTAAAACTCCAGGTATTGTTGCAAGATCTGTTCTCATCCAGGCTTTGAATTATCAGGTCTATTTTTAGTGTTGACTGTTTAGAAAGGGAGAGATGATATCCTGATTGTTGAGCACTTTGAATGTGGAAACCAAAAGGTGGTGTCTCCTGTATATGCTGCATCTACCTTGTAACCTCAAGAAGACCTTGCCCAGAGTTGTCTGAGTTAAAATCTTTGTCTGACTCCAAATTCTCCTTAGAAACCAGTATAAAGTTCAACAGAGTAATTTTACAATCAAGTCTGCTATTTCTTTCTCTTCATATCTGCCTTGATGTGTCAGCTAAAAAGTAAAGGAAATTCTTTGTGAACTCTGCTTATGGGCTGAGAGGTCCTCTGGGGAAAGCTTCTCGTCTTTCGACTTCAGTGCTTCTTATCTACGGGGGAAATCTGACTCAGAGATGTATTATAGCATTGAAGGGTGTATGCTTTTAATCTAGATGCCTGACCAGCTTCTTGACCAAGGCTTCCTGAGGCAATGTGGTCACGTTGAGCTGTTCACTTATTCTTTCTGTGCTGCTCTCTGCCTGCCCAGCCCCTGCCTTGTTTATGGAATAGAAATGCTGATATTTCTTTGGGAGAGTGGTGTGAGAGCTGCTCTCTGAGACAGACTTGCTTCTAATTTAAATCAGCACAGTTTTTCTGAGGGTAGTAATACCAATGTCAAATGCTCTGAGGGTCTCTTGGAGCAGTTGAGTTTGCCTGGTCGAGTTAAAGCTGTGCACCATGAACTCTGATTCATGCTGCAAGTTGAGCAATAGAGAGGAAAAACACCTCCACAGCTGACTGCGAACAAGGGGCGTAGGAGATGCCTCCAGCTGTTTCCACCCATCTGACAGAGCATGCACAAAGTGCCTGCAGCTTTGTTGTAGAGGCCAGGAGCTGTATGGTTTTATTCAGCTGTGCCTTAGGACCAGCCCAGCAGTGCTGAGCAGGCGGAGTTGCTCCCTTTCTGGGTTTTTCTAATGTGGTCTGAGTGAGAGTATCAATCTGCCTAACCATGTGAAGGCATCCTAGAGGTCAGAGCAAGCATACCTGTACTGGCTTTAGCATAGCTAAAAGGTTTGGAAGTTATTCAGAAATTCCACATCTTCCACCTTTCATGAAATGTGAAAAGGGCCGTGGGACAAATGTCATTCATAGAGCTGCTGCTGTGGATCGGCTGTGAAAAGCAATGAGCAGCCCAGAGGGAGCTGCAGGTGCTTGTGTTCCTCCCTGTGAGTGGTGCTGGGTTCGAGCGTGAGGGTGACCAAGAGCTACTTCTCCTTGAAACTTCCTCCGAGCCACCCATTTGAACCCCAGCTTCTCACCTGCGAGCTTTTCAACCAACTTTTTTTGACTCTTTTGCTAAAGGAGAGAGCTGGCTGTGTCGAGACCGCTGCTTTGCTGGCCTCTGGCTTGCCGGCAGCTGCGGCTGGTTCGTGTTTCTTCAGCCTGTGATCCTCCACATGCTGCAGGATTGTTCTGTGGGATCTGATGTGTAATACCGGCTTCCCTGTGTTCACAAAGCAAGGCAGCAGCAGATCTGGTCATGGCAACAAGGAGTTTTGTGTTTGGGTTGTGGGAGCCAGGGAATCAGTGGGGTCTTTAAATCTCTAATTGCCTTGCTAATGGGCTAATGGAGGCCCATGGCTGAGCAGAAAGGTGACCACTCTTTTAAAGTAACACTGGTTTCTGAAAATAATTACAGAAAATAGAGGTAATGTTTATATAGTTGTGATCTCCTCCCTGCTCTGCTTGGTAGGAGATGGTGTGGAAAAGTACTGACCAGACAGCCTGGGCCCTGGGGCTCTGGCACGCAGGCCTGGTGTATGTTGGCTCCATCCCAGGAAGGGTGAAGCGGTGTGTGGGATTGGGGAACACTGCCTGCCTTCAGACCTTTCCTGGCTCTCTGGTGACTAGAGCCAGAGACGGGACGTGGGACTAACAGAGAGGCCTCTAGCAAGCGCCTCCAGAGACACCTAAGGTGCAAGGAGCTCCTATTTAGTAGCAGCCTGGCAAGAGACCTTAAAGGGACCTCATCTGTAGGGAAGACCTGTGGATGGCAAGTCAACAGGCGTTTATTAAACATGGAGGAGGGAAAGGGAAATAGCATATGCTTGAGAAAACACTGGCCTTTTGGGGAGAAACTGCACCCCTGAGTACCCACGTGTGCCCATAGGCCCTGCTCTTTGCCTTTTGCCCATGCTGCTTCCTATCCTGTAGACACTCAATTGAGTATTAAGGTTTCTTTCAAACAGTCCCAGCATGGGTCATAACCATGCTGGTAGATCATAAGAAGCCTGCTTTTACTTTTTTTTTATTACTCTGGTATGGAGGAAATGCAACACTTGCCTGGAAATGGCGTGTATTTGTGTACATGCATTTGATCTGCCTTAGAGGTAAAGTGATGGCAGGGATCATCTCATTGCAGCTGAGGTGGTTATTAGTTATAATGGACAATCCATATGCAGTATAAAAACTAAAGAATAAAGTTTCAATAACAAACTTTTTTTTTTTTTTTTCAACAGGAGACTGTTGGCTCTTGGCTGCTATTGCTTCTCTCACTCTGAATGAGGAAATACTGGCCCGTGTTGTTCCCAAAGACCAGAGCTTCCAGGATAAATATGCAGGAATTTTCCACTTCCAGGTAGATGGAAAACTTGCCGTCCCCTCAGTGCTGTCGGCCAGGAACCAGTGTGGCTGGCCATGTCCACGTGTGTGGTGTTTCCTGGAACGTTTTGAAGAATGTCAAAGAGCCAGGAAGAAAAACAGAGACATCCAAAAAGGGTACTGGCAGTGGAAGGAACACTGCTAACCAGAGAGCTGGGAGCAAGGACTGTCTTTGTGGTCCATTCCCCATTGGCAGATCCAGTGGAGGATGGGCATCCCTGAACAGGGGGGGCAGAGCTGGCTGTGAGAGGGATTGCCTTTCTTCTAGGAAATCAGTGTTAACAAGTAAACATCCCGGTGGCTTGAGTGCACAGCATGGGACAGTGACAAGGTGTTTGTGCTCTCTTTCCAGTTGTTTGTGCTCTCTTTCCAGTTCTGGCAGTATGGGGAGTGGGTGGACGTCGTGGTGGATGACAGGCTGCCCACCAAGAATGGAGAGCTGCTCTTTGTGCACTCAGCAGAGGGCAGCGAGTTCTGGAGCGCGCTGCTGGAGAAGGCCTATGCCAAGTGAGTCGAGGCCAGGTCAGCCCTCCTAGGGCAAGAGAGACTGCTTTTACCCAGCTCGGATCTCCTCGTGGCTCTCCTTCGTAGCATCATCAGCTGCATGGACACTATGCATTTAAAATATCAGCCTAATTGCTACCCTTTAAAACTTCTAGGGTATCTCATAGTGGCTGCTTTAGTAAAGCTTTGCTGACAGGTGCTTAAAACAAGTAGCTAAAAGTACTTGCTTTGCTGCTAGCTGGGAAAAATAGCTCGTGTCTCATGGCAAGACTGTTCCTAGAGTGCTGTCTCCTGCCACTGGGGTCTGGGAAGCTCAGTTTCATGTGCTCTATGCACCAGTGAGGGCTTGCAGCAGTGGTGCTTCAGTGTGCAAAGCACACTAGTCCACGTGCGCAGGTCTCTGTTTGAGGTGAAGATGCTCAAATCTGAATTTCCAGTTTGGGGATGGCCAGGGAGGAATTCTGACATCTAATTTTCAGTTGACTTAAGAAACTGAGATAATTTGGATCAGCTACAAATCAGACCCATAATTGTTAAAGGGATTAAAAGACTGTGTGGAACTAGAGAGGCAAATTGTTTGTGTTTTATTTTTTTTTAATATTATTTTTAGTTCAAATAGTATCCATTATTTTTGTCATTGATATGACTGAACCAGTAACCTGTATACAGGATAGTATAAGATTTTATAGTGGACTTTCCAAGTACAGACATGTAAGAAGCAAAGCTGAATGGGGTGGGGGGAGCACATTTGTAGCTGCTGTCATGCTGTTGAAAGCAGAAATGCTGTGACAGTTGGCACAACTGAGTGCCTCTCTCTAAGAGAACAGGAGAATAGGTAACCTGATGGTTATGTGTGTCCTCTCATGCAGGCTGAACGGCTCATACGAGTCTCTCTCTGGTGGCACCACCACTGAAGGCTTTGAGGACTTCACTGGTGGAATTGCAGAATGGTATGAGCTGCAGAAGGCACCGCCCAACCTCTTCAAAATCATTCAGAAGGCACTTCAGAAAGGCTCTCTCCTTGGCTGCTCCATTGACGTGAGTTTGTGACCTTATTGCTGGACACTCAGCTCTTGCTATGCTTGCAGGCAGCTGGGGGATGGACCCATGCTTCATCCACAGGAGGTGCACAGAGGATATTGGTCCTCTCTGCCTCCAGTTCCCCGCTCTCCCTTTGACCCAAGAGTGTGACACAGGCATGTGATTTTCTGAGAGTTTAGGTTGAAACGTAGACTTCATTAGTTCATGTATAAAAGTTCATTGCCTCCCTTGTTTTTCTTCCTCGAGACCTAGAGCTTTTGCTGTTTTATAGGTTTGTGGTAGCAAATTGTACAGGGAACTCGTGAGGGGTCCTGATCTACATCTTTGTTCTTAAGAAAGCCCATAGTTTGGCAGCAAGTTGTTACAGGCTGAGTGGGTTTAGAGAGAAAGGTGCTAATAATGGCTCCTGCAGTCAGATGCTCAGAGGTGGCAACCTCTGTCCTGCTGTAGCCTGTTTGTCACAGAAATCATACCAAAATGTTCCCCAAATACATGGTCACTGTTCTTGAAGCAGAAAGGCTAGGATTGTTGCCAGGCCTTTAAAAGACTTTCTCAGAAAACACGTCACCAAAAGCTGAACCTGCATGAGAAGGAAAAGAGGAGCTTTGACCCTGCCTGCAAGAATTCAGCATCGCTTCTAGACTTGCTGAAATGAGTCTAGGATTGTTACTGTGATAATCACCTCACTCCCAAATAGTGAGGTGATAATCTTAGTTATGTCTAAAGAGAAGGTAAACTGTTTACAAGAACTTCATTTGTAATATAAACTCAAGTGTTTCCTCCCATTTTTTAAGTTAAATCAGAGTCACAGGAGAGGGAAGCTTCACAGCAGGAAAAAGTACTTGGTTAATGTCAGCATGCAACTTCACAGCACTTTCGAGGCCTGTTTTACTTGTTTGCATTTAGATGAGAATCTGGCATCTGGATTTTTGCCCCAGAATGATACAAATCTTGTCAGAGGTGGGGGGGGCAAGTAAATATATTGCTTTGTTGGTAAGCGCTGACACTTCCTGTATTATAAACTAATTATTAGTGAGTTTAGCCTTTGAAAAATCCTGTAAAATCTTTTCTTCTCTTCTGTCAGAGAAATAGGGACACAGAGGTTAAGCACTACATGGAGGGTGCACTGTGGGGCAGTAATAGGGCATGAATTGACAGCAGGAATTCTGCCTGCTTGATCCCACCCTCTTTTTAAGCTTCACATATGCTTGTTTAAAGATCACACACTTTCTGAAGTGGTGGGAGGCAATGGCAAACATATGTTTCATGGAGGTTTATGCATTTTTAGAGCAAGATGTCGAGCAGTCACTTTCTAGCGAGAAGTGACTTTTCTCTGCAATGTTTATAGGCCAGACTGTCTGAGTACTGTAATAGCTGCAAAAAAGTGAGAGGGTGCTATGCCTTCAGGTAGAAATGGCATCCAAAGTGCAAGCTTTTCCTTTGCTCCCCCTGCATGGCAGGTCCGAGGGTGGTGGTGCTGGGGAAAGTGCGGGGAACATCCCATCCTGCTGTGGAGCCGAAGCTGGTGTTTTGACCTAGAAGCAAAGCACTGGTGGCTTGCTGGACCTGGATATGATCCCTGATGATGCCTGACCAGCCTCAGGCCTGTCACCCACTCTGTTCCTCCTAGTCCCTTGAGAAAGTGGAGCTCATGATGTGTATTCCCTTTGTACAGCATTTGGAAATGCATGAGAGGGGATGCACAACTCCAACCGTTTCAGAGCCAGGAGGCAGCTTTGCTGCCGTGCATGGCTTCTGGTGTGCACTCCATGCCACAAACATGGGCCCTGGGGCTCCAGCACCCCTACACATGCTGCTGTCCCCTCTCCCTTCTGTGCAGCAGCTGAACCACCCCTGCAGCCTCCCAGCGAGATTAAAGCTGCATTGGAGGGGGAGGCTTTGTTCCATTGGATCCCCTGCCGCACAGGAAGCTGTGCTTACCAACTTTCTTTGCTCCTGCAGATCACCAGTGCAGCAGAGACAGAGGCAGTCACTTCCCAGAAGCTGGTGAAGGGACACGCGTACTCGGTCACCGGGGCAGAGGAGGTAGGTGGGGTTCCACAGAGGGGTGAAATGCAGTGAGCTTTGTGCATAACCCACACTGGGCTTCAGCAGCCACAAATTCATCCTCAACTTGGCAAATTCTTCAGTCTCATCCATTTTGCAGTTTTGAGTACCTTCTTTCTGAAGAAATACTGAATTAGCTGGCATGTTTTAGATAAAGGCAAATTCCACTTTTTGAGGGTTTGGCCAAAAAAAAAAACCCTTTTTTTTGCCCTGCTATATCATAGTGAGTGAGTGGTGGGAAGCCTGTGCAGCGGGCACACTACCCTCTGCTGGTGACCAGGCACGTTTCTGTGTAGGAGGAGACGCTGTAGCTTAAACGCACAGCAAGATGTGCAAGAGACGTGCCAAACAGGAAAAAAAATACTATTGTCCCTTAAATGCCTGCTGAACAGCACCTTTTGGCAGAGCATGGTGTTCAAACGCAAGATGCTTGTCCAAGAGCAGGTGACTGGTGAACGTAAGACAAGTGACAACGAAAGAAGCAGATCATGGCGTCCTTCCAGGTTTGTAACGGACTTTTGGTCACTTCACCAGTAATTGTTTCTAAAATAATTTCTGAAACTTCAGAGTGAGCTGTAGAGAGCTGCTGACACGCTGTGCTGAGGTGGACACTGCTAACGGGCAGGTTTGTGTGCATGCATTTGGTCCTCTTCTCACAGCAAAAGCAGGGAAGAGGGAGTTTGACCTTAATTCCCAAACAGGCATGACTTAGCCAGGATTTTCCTTTGGAGATCTGTGCAGGCTTTGTAAGGATAAGTCGTCTTGAGCTCCATCTCTGGACTGCTGCCATGCTGTGCAGTTTTCTCAGCTTCAGGCTCTAGAGGTGCACTGCTTCCTTCCTCAAATTGGTGCTGTGTGTTCTCCATAAATATTGGGTGTTTCCACTGAAACTGCACCTTTGCTTGGCCTGGCCTCTGTGCGCACAGAGATCAGTAGATAGCAAACCAGGGCCTCATCACAGTGCGAGGAGGGGCTGACACCCCTGCACTGCAGGGCATTCGTGTGGTCAGAGGGGTTGTGGCCAGAGTATCCCATCTCTTATAACAGGCTCATCTTATGCATAGGGAGGGTGGGGAAGAAGCATTTGAATGTGAAAAGGCAGTTTGTACATAAATGACAACTTAAGAGAAATATCCCCTTGTACCTGCTTTTTGGCAGTCCTGTAGCAGCTTTATATTCCCTTTGCTTGAAATCCTATCAGAGGTGAGGTTTTTTTTAGCAGTACAAAACAGGCATTTTGATTATCATGAGCTTTGATTTGTGCATGCTATAAACCTCCTTTGAACAAGCGCGGGTGCATGGAGCTCACTCAAAATCAGCTTGACTTCATGGCTTTTGGACCAGGTGAATGTGTGTTTGTGTGTATGCACTTTGTGTAGTGCTGAGATAGTTGCTCTGTCATGTCCTTTAATTCCCATAGAAGAGGTGGAAGCGAACTCAGTGCTCCCTGTGTAACTCTCCATATACTTCTGATCCCACCAGGTGAACTTCCGAGGAACAGTGCAGAAGCTGATCAGAATCCGAAATCCCTGGGGGGAAGTGGAGTGGACCGGAAAGTGGAATGACAAGTGAGTCCATGGCTTGCGCGTTGCCCGTAGACTTTTACTGCAGGGGTATGATCATGTTCCTGCTATCACCTGTCTTCTCCCTACCTCAAATTCCTCTCTTAAGTCACATCTGGATGTGATGTTTGCTCTGGGCTGTTTAAAAGAAGCATCCCACCGCTGTCATCTCCCACATAAGGATCACAGCATGCGGCACCCTTCATACAAGCACCTGCCTTCGTGTGAGGTGCAGTGATTTGGTTGGTGGTTCCTACAATCCTCTCTGTAGTTTCTGCTTCTTTCTTCTTCTGCAGGGCTTCTGAAAACTTACTTTCTAAAAGGGCTTTAAAAATCTGTTTCTGTTGTTAGCACTGAAAGCTGGCGTTTACTTGCTTCTGTGGCTGGGCAATATTTATTCTGGGTCTTGCTTTTTCTGAACTAAAGCTCCATCTCAGTCAAGGTGTTAGCACTTTCTGGAAATGAAACTCTGTTTCTGATCCTTATCTTGGATATTTGAGAAACGAGGTATCAAATATCCCAGGTCCCTGTATTTTAATTCTGCCATGGTTTGAAAGCCCTGGAGCTGATATCAGCAAGATATTGTGGAGTATTGCAGTTGCATGGAGCTGTAAGAAAGTGAAATCATTGTGCCAGAACAGCTACATTAAGGTTTAACCTTTACCGTACCCTGTAGTTTATGTGGGGTTGTCTTTCAGCTGCCCAAACTGGAGTGGTGTTGACCCTGAGGTGCGGGAGCGGCTAACCAGGAGGCATGAGGATGGGGAATTTTGGTAAGTACCACTGGGTTTCCATTCAGGCTGAAGGGAAGGTCCTCTCCTCTGCTTTTTTTTGCACAAAGTAACATCTCCCAGTACACTCTCCAAGATGATCGAGCAAATTCACCCCAAATCCTGTGCTAGATTGCGGCCAGAGAGAGGGAGGATAGACAAGGTGGTTGTATAGAAAACCTGTCCATTCTAAGGAGACATTGTCTGTGGCATTGCCTCCCACAGGATGGCGTTCAACGACTTCTTGAGGCATTACTCCCGCCTGGAGATCTGCAACCTGACTCCAGACACACTGGCAAGTGACAGGTACAAGAAGTGGAGCCTGCTGAAGCTGGATGGGAACTGGAGGCGAGGAGCCACTGCAGGGGGCTGCAGGAATTACCCAAGTAAGAGAAACAGGAGAAACCCTTTACTCATCCACTTGTACTTTCTCTGGGAGCTAGTTTGGGGAGGATGAACCTGGGATATCTAGGACTGATGTCCAAAAAGTGCAAGTGTTTGGGAAATGTGGCTCCCTGAGGAGGGTCTAGTTGTGGTTGTAAAGGCTGGGAGGGAGTGTGGGTTTTCCTTCTCACAGCTGATTTTGGAAGTCAGAGCTGCATCTGTCCTAGCTGGTACGTATGCATCAGCATGGCTGCATTCAAAAAAGCCTCTAAGCAGTTTGCATAAATTAACTTCCCAGACACTTTCTGGACGAATCCACAGTATTTAATCAAGCTGGAGGAAGAAGATGAGGATCCTGATGATCCTGAGAGGGGCTGCACTTTCATCATTGGCTTGATTCAAAAGCACAGGCGCAAGCAGAGGAAGATGGGAGAGGACATGCACACCATTGGCTTTGCAATTTATGAGGCAAGTAAGGCAGTACAGATGCATGGGAGGAAAAGGAAAACTCATGCACCCTATATGGGGTATTGCAGTTCTCAGACTGGGCTTTCTATCAAAACTCAGCCGGGTTGAGCTGAACATCAGTTGCAGCAAGGAAAATTCTACTTAAGTGTTTAGAAAATTATCCTCCACAGAAGTGGTCGTCAAGCACAGGGATGATGGAGTCTGCGTTCCTGGAGATATTCATACCTAGGCTGGACAGGGGCCTGAGCACCTTTTGATATTGACCTTGCTTTGAGTAGGGGGTTGGACCAGATGACCTACAGAGGCCCCTTCCCACCTGTAAGTTTCTGTGCTTCTAGATGGAGGAGCAGAAAAAGTATTTGAAAAGAAAAAGAAAATAAAATAAAAGTGCAGAGATCCAGTCTGACCTTCGCTTATCAGGCTGTGGTGAAAAGCAGCAAAATGAGAGTAGCCAGAGTAGGGGTGTCACACTAGCTGGGACACTTGCACTAGCTTGGGGAGTGTGAACCCAGCAGCAGAATCAGCCAGAACACCTGTAAAACTCATTCTGCTGAATAAAGGGTCAGAGATGGGTCTATGGTAACTCCTTAAGCTGGACATTTTGTTCAGAGCTACGAAGCAATGACAGTTAACTGGCAGTGAAAATAGGAATAATGGTCTCGCCTGCAGGTTGCTCTGTAACCATAGGCAGGATGTACAACTGATTGCTTTCTCGATATCTCAGCTTTGGAAAAGCTTGTCAAAGAATCTGATCCCTGTAAGCAAATAAGGTTTAAAGCAACACTAGATCCCCTGAACCCGTAAGGAAACAGAAAACTGTGTTCTTGTCTTGCTTAGCCCCTGCCTCCTCTCTTGGTAGTGGAGAGGTTCAAGGGGCAGGAGGGTGAAAGAAAAGGTGGAAAGAAAGAGTAAAGAAAATGAGTCTGCAAAAAAAAATATCACAGTGGGCCACAGGGTGCAGGGTCAGCAGGAAACCACGACCAGTCTGGCTGCATCTGCACCAGGCTGTGCCTGTGCTGCCCCGGGTGAGCCCCACCTGCCTCCAGGATGGAGTCGGGACCTGAGCCAGCAGACAGTATTGGGTGATGTGGGCTTGCGCTCACCTTCCCCCTTGAGCTGACTTTTTTTTCAAGAGTGTGGAACTTAACCAGCAGTGAAAAGAAACAGCCCTGGAGCTGCCATTCAACAAGCAAAGAACTCTTTCCTTTTCTCCTTGCAGGTGCCCCCAGAGGTATGTGGCATGCGTTGGTGGTCAAGGTGCAGAGTTGTGGCCCAATGGCGTATGGGAAGAAACAGTTCAGAGGATTCTCCTTCATTGCAGCACAATATTGACTGCAGAGTCTGAATTTAGAGGCCATTTATTCTGGAAGGGGCCTTGTGCCCACGCTGCATTTTCAGAGCATCTTGGGTTGGGATAAGAGCTCTCTGTACTGCAGAAACTCACCAAAGCTGCTTTTCCATGGGTCTTCTCCCAGCCCGGACCCACACCTGTGCCTGCAGAGCACAGCTGCTTTTCTCAGGTTTGCACAGAGTTCGTGTTTGATACACAACTCATATTCCAAGGAGGTGTTTATTTTCATTTCCCTAAGCACTGTCTTTATTGGTTTCTGTCTGTTTCTACCTGTAGGTAGCTGATAGCATGCCCCAGGGATTAGAGAGGGATGTGCAACGCACTGATGCCTATGCAATAGGAGGCAGGGCTGCAGATGCCTCTGAGCTGTTGCTCCTCAGAGGAACGAATGAAGTTGAGCAAAATGCCTGGGTAACCTCATTACATGGCCTGCTGTACCTGTGAGGGTGCATGCAAAGTGGCTGGGGCACCTCATGGCTCCAGAGGCTACGCTCAAAGCAGCTGCTGCTGTGTGAAATGTGGTTTTATCAGGAAGGAAATGGTGCTGCCAGTTAATTAAATTTTTTACACACCTGACAGTACTCTGTTAGCCACTGAGCTCTCACCCTAGCTTTCCAAAAACCCGATTTCCATAAAAAAGAGACTCTAGCTATGCATCCAGTGACTTTTCTTTCCCCCAAAGGTAGAATTTTCTCTCCCACCATGGCAGCAGGTCTGACAGGTTTTGCGTTCTTAAAAATGCAGGAGGACAGGAAGGGGGAGGTTTCTGAACCATACTTGTTCCTGATGTTTGCTTCAAGATCTGAGATAGCCCACCTGTAAGACCCTGCGCAGAAGAGTTTATTCTGGAAGATGTTACACTCCAAATATGCTTTTATAAGGTGTAATGTTTATTTTATTCTTGGAGCCCTCCATAAGTGGTCTCTCTGCCTTAAGGCAGCCTGACCTCAGAGGCAGAGCTGATCTGCAGTCCCCTGGTGGCACCAGCTCCAGGGACCAGAGGGACACAGGTCATAATCCATTTCACTTTAAAGAAAAATGCTTGGTGGAAGAGTTTGCCAGATGTCTTCACACGCCATTCATCATCTGCAAAACATAAGCGTGACCCAAATGGTTTATTGAGGTGGTCTGCAATATACATTTGCCTCCACAGTTCAGGAGTACTGTGGTGGGATGCACCCACCCCCTTTCTCTTGTCTCTTTTGGTTCTGTTGAACAGACATATTTTCTTTTTCCCTACATAGCTAATTGTCGTATGTATTATATTTTTAATTTGTAAATGCAAATACATGTGAACTGTGGGATTCCTTTCTCTTTCTTTGCTTTTCATAAGTTTTCTGGCCAGACGAATATCCATCTGAGCAAAAACTTTTTCCTGACCAACAAAGCAAGAGAAAGATCCAACACCTTTATCAACCTCCGGGAAGTGCTGAACCGGTTCAAGCTCCCTGCAGGAGAATACATCGTCGTGCCCTCGACCTTTGAACCCAACAAGAATGGGGATTTCTGTCTGCGAGTCTTCTCTGAAAAAAATGCAAACTCTACGTATGTAGTTTTTTTTGTAAGCACATAAGAGTGGTATGGGCATGTGGGTGATCTCTGGTCCCCCTCACAGCGTGGAAGGATGGAGCAGCACAGGGCTGGGGTACATCGGCTTCCCGCAGGGAGCAGGAAGTGGGGATGCACAGCTGCCCTGCATGGATGGAGTGGTGGCAGTTCTTGTTTGTCCCCATTTTCCCCATGTGCAATGGAGGAAAGTTTGAGTTAACTTAGAGGGGAGGAATGGTGTAATAATAATAATAATAATGTATAATAAAGTATTTTTTTATTATTATTATTATTATTATTATTATTATTAGCCCTACCTGGGCAGACACTTTTAGTTACTGGGCTGTAGGCAGCTGGGTGCCACAGCACAGGTTGGTCTATGGAGAGAAGGCGGCTGCAGACAGCAGCAGGCTGGGCTCTCCCCTTGGGAGACAGAAATGCCTGTGCTTTCTGCTGTCTGGGAACACGCTGACTGCAACAAATGATCTCATATCTTTGAGATCTGTTTGGAAAAAAATTCAAGACACTTGCTCAGCAAAGTGATGCCTTTGATAAAATTAAAATGAATTTTAACAGAACTGGCTCAAACCACACCATTAGCATGGAGCTATGAAAAAAATTCAGACATGTCACATCTCAAAGAGCAGCTGGGCTAAGGCCTTGGGAAGGAGTGTGGGATCTTTCATATTGAGTTTCCTAATTGAAAGCAAGCAAAAACCTTTCTACTGTTCTGTAATCTCTAATCTGTTGCATGTTTCTGTAGCAGTGAGAAAACTGGGATGTCAGTGGTGCAAAGGCACATTCAGCTTTTGCCAGGCCCTTAGCAGAGCTTATGCACTTGTAGGCATGATGCTCCCACAGCAGCTGGGGGACAGTGTGAAACACTTCTCCTCCCACTCTGGCATGTCTGAATGACTGTAAGGCTCTCACTTTTTGCTGTTTTAAAGGAAAAAAAGAAAAAGGAAAAAAAAGTTACTAGATAAAGTTTGATTTGCACCTGAGAGCCTAGTCCTGGGCTAAGGTCTGTAGGCAGTGGCACTGAGTGACCCAAATTCCTGTCTGTGGCTCTGCAGGACTTCGCACAGTTTGTACGGTGTTTTGAAACTGTTGCCATAGCTTGCAAAATTCTGCTTTCACTGGTGGCTGATTAATCCAGTAACTGTTGAACACTCATCATTATTCTCATAATTAGAATCTCTAACTTAAACTTGAAGCAAGAGCATCAGAAAAGTGACTTGTTTTGTTTTTAATATAGATTTCTTTATCTTTCTAGGGTTATAGATGATGAAATTGAGGCCAATTTTGAAGAGGTATATCTTAACTTAGATGTTTAAAATGGAGATAATTTTGTTGTAAATAAGTGGGGTTGGAGTGCCTGTTTCCTGTGCAGGGCAGTGTTGTTCTGTGGGCGTTATAAAGAACTGTTGTCCTGCTTTGGAAACAGATCTTTCCATATCCATAGTTGAATGTCCAGCAAATGGAAACATCATAAGGAATAACGGCAACACGTGTTGTCCTTTATCCGGTAGTGAACTTGGGCTTCCCAGGTAGAGGAGATCAAGTACTTTCTGACAAGGTAACTGGAGCCATGGGAAATTCCCTGTGCTCTCCAGGAATCTGGGAGTGCAGTCGTTTAGCCATAGGGATGTTCTTGCATGCAGTGTTATTTCCATGAGTAACTAGTGGCTCAGCATATGTTTAGTCTTAATGGAGATGTTTCACCTACTAATGCATCTACTGTGTGATTTATTTTTTTTTCCCCCAAGATAAGAGCTTACATTTTGCTTTCTTGTCCTTAAATGAAGACAGCTAGTCCAACAGTAGTAGCAGCAGCAACAGTGAAGTTCTGAATTTGCTTGTGATTTTTGTTTTAATAAAACAAGTAATTTTTTAATTTTTTTTTTTTTTTGTAAAAGCCATTGTGAAAGTTTTTCATTCCTGCAGTGTTTACAACACCAGCATTTTGAGGCATCTCTGAAAATAAAACCGATTAAAATCAAAGTAAAAGCACTCTATACCTTCAGATTTGCTATTTAGATTGTGTTTTACTAGGGACAAGAAAATGCATTGTCCTTCTCAGGCAGAAAATTTCCTCCTTTACATATTCTCTCTTTCTCTCTTCTAGACTGAGATCAGTGAAGATGACATCGAACCCAGCTTTAAGAAGCTTTTTGGACAGCTAGCAGGAAGTGTGAGTATTTTTTTTTTTTTTTTTTTTTTTTTTTTTTTTTTTTTTTTTTTTT
>WHYT01017062.1:435677-493200 GCA_009806455.1 Tetrax tetrax
ATTTCCATAAAAAAGAGACTCTAGCTATGCATCCAGTGACTTTTCTTTCCCCCAAAGGTAGAATTTTCTCTCCCACCATGGCAGCAGGTCTGACAGGTTTTGCGTTCTTAAAAATGCAGGAGGACAGGAAGGGGGAGGTTTCTGAACCATACTTGTTCCTGATGTTTGCTTCAAGATCTGAGATAGCCCACCTGTAAGACCCTGCGCAGAAGAGTTTATTCTGGAAGATGTTACACTCCAAATATGCTTTTATAAGGTGTAATGTTTATTTTATTCTTGGAGCCCTCCATAAGTGGTCTCTCTGCCTTAAGGCAGCCTGACCTCAGAGGCAGAGCTGATCTGCAGTCCCCTGGTGGCACCAGCTCCAGGGACCAGAGGGACACAGGTCATAATCCATTTCACTTTAAAGAAAAATGCTTGGTGGAAGAGTTTGCCAGATGTCTTCACACGCCATTCATCATCTGCAAAACATAAGCGTGACCCAAATGGTTTATTGAGGTGGTCTGCAATATACATTTGCCTCCGCAGTTCAGGAGTACTGTGGTGGGATGCACCCACCCCCTTTCTCTTGTCTCTTTTGGTTCTGTTGAACAGACATCTTTTCTTTTTCCCTACATAGCTAATTGTCGTATGTATTATATTTTTAATTTGTAAATGCAAATACATGTGAACTGTGGGATTCCTTTCTCTTTCTTTGCTTTTCATAAGTTTTCTGGCCAGACGAATATCCATCTGAGCAAAAACTTTTTCCTGACCAACAAAGCAAGAGAAAGATCCAACACCTTTATCAACCTCCGGGAAGTGCTGAACCGGTTCAAGCTCCCTGCAGGAGAATACATCGTCGTGCCCTCGACCTTTGAACCCAACAAGAATGGGGATTTCTGTCTGCGAGTCTTCTCTGAAAAAAATGCAAATTCTACGTATGTAGTTTTTTTTGTAAGCACGTAAGAGTGGTATGGGCATGTGGGTGATCTCTGGTCCCCCTCACAGCGTGGAAGGATGGAGCAGCACAGGGCTGGAGTACATCGGCTTCCCGCAGGGAGCAGGAAGTGGGGATGCACAGCTGCCCTGCATGGATGGAGTGGTGGCAGTTCTTGTTTGTCCCCATTTTACCCATGTGCAATGGAGGAGAGTTTGAGTTAACTTAGAGGGAAGGAATGGTGTAATAATAATAATAATGTATAATAAAGTATTCTATATTATTATTATTTATATTTATTTATTTACTTATTTATTTATTTTTTATTATTATTATTGCTAGCCCTACCTGGGCAGACACTTTTAGTTACTGGGCTGTAGGCAGCTGGGTGCCACAGCACAGGTTGGTCTACGGAGAGAAGGCGGCCGCAGACAGCAGCAGGCTGGGCTCTCCACTTGGGAGACAGAAATGCCTGTGCTTTCTGCTGTCTGGGAACACGCTGATTGCAACAAATGATCTCATATCTTTGAGATCTGTTTGGAAAAAAATTCAAGACACTTGCTCAGCAAAGTGATGCCTTTGATAAAATTAAAATGAATTTTAACAGAACTGGCTCAAACCACACTATTAGCATGGAGCTATGAAAAAATTCAGACATGTCGCATCTCAAAGAGCAGCTGGGCTAAGGCCTTGGGAAGGAGTGTGGGATCTTTCATATTGAGTTCCCTAATTGAAAGCAAGCAAAAACCTTTCTACTGTTCTGTAATCTCTAATCTGTTGCATGTTTCTGTAGCAGTGAGAAAACTGGGATGTCAGTGGTGCAAAGGCACATTCAGCTTTTGCCAGGCCCTTAGCAGAGCTTATGCACTTGTAGGCATGATGCTCCCACAGCAGCTGGGGGACAGTGTGAAACACTTCTCCTCCCACTCTGGCATGTCTGAATGACTGTAAGGCTCTCACTTTTTGCTGTTTTAAAGGAAAAAAAGAAAAAGGAAAAAAAAGTTACTAGATAAAGTTTGATTTGCACCTGAGAGCCTAGTCCTGGGCTAAGGTCTGTAGGCAGTGGCACCGAGTGACCCAAATTCCTGTCTGTGGCTCTGCAGGACTTCGCACAGTTTGTATGGTGTTTTGAAACTCTTGTTGCCATAGATTGCAAAATTCTGCTTTCACTGGTGGCTGATTAATCCAGTAACTGTTGAACACTCATCATTATTCTCATAATTTAAAGAATCTCTAACTTAAACTTGAAGCAAGGGCATCAGAAAAGTGACTTGTTTTGTTTTTAATATAGATTTCTTTATCTTTCTAGGGTTATAGATGATGAAATTGAGGCCAATTTTGAAGAGGTATATCTTAACTTAAATGTTTAAAATGGAGATAATTTTGTTGTAAATAAGTGGGGTTAGAGTGCCTGTTTCCTGTGCAGGGCAGTGTTGTTCTGTGGGCGTTATAAAGAACTGTTGTCCTGCTTTGGAAACAGATCTTTCTGTATCCATAGTTGAATGTCCAGCAAATGGAAACATCATAAGCAGTAGCGGAAACACGTGTTGTCCTTTATCCGGTGGTGAACTTGGGCTTCCCAGGTAGAGGAGATCAAGTACTTTCTGACACGGTAACTGGAGCCATGGGAAATTCCCTGTGCTCTCCAGGAATCTGGGAGTACAGTCGTTTAGCCATAGGGATGTTCTTGCATGCAGTGTTGTTTCCATGAGTAACTAGTGGCTCAGCATATGTTTAGTCTTAATGGAGATGTTTCACCTACTAATGCATCTACTGTGTGATTTATTTTTTTTTCCCCCAAGATAAGAGCTTACATTTTGCTTTCTTGTCCTTAAATGAAGACAGCTAGTCCAACAGTAGTAGCAGCAGCAACAGTGAAGTTCTGAATTTGCTTGTGATTTTTGTTTTAACAAAACAAGTAATTTTTTAATTTTTTTTTTTTGTAAAAGCCATTGTGAAAGTTTTTCATTCCTGCAGTGTTTACAACACCAGCATTTTGAGGCATCTCTGAAAATAAAACCGATTAAAATCAAGTAATTAAAATTAAAATCAAGTAAAAGCACTCTATACCTTCAGATTTGCTATTTAGATTGTGTTTTACTAGGGACAAGAAAATGCATTGTCCTTCTCAGGCAGAAAATTTCCTCGTTTACATATTCTCTCTTTCTCTCTTCTAGACTGAGATCAGTGAAGATGACATCGAACCCAGCTTTAAGAAGCTTTTTGGACAGCTAGCAGGAAGTGTGAGTATTTTTTTTTTTTAATTTTTTTTTTTTGTTAACAACTTACCCACTCACTCATGCTACCAGTAAGAGGGATGCTTCCCCTAGCGTGGAGTTTAATTCCTGTGCTGAGTCAGATCTTGAGTATGTGCATAATTGTGCATGCAAAAATCTGTGTAGTTACCGTCTGTTTACACAATGGATTTGTGAGCGCTCCTGGCAAACAATCTCTGCTGTCTTTGAACTGCAGGCTCAACTTTTATCTCTGCAGGTCCCTAATTCTGTCCTTTGGGCAGAGCATTTGGTGCAGGCGCATGGGTCCTTCCAGGATATGATGAGGGCTAGGCTGTGCCTTCTCCCAAGGCTGCTCTCACCTGCCCAAGGGCTCAGGCAAACCTGACAGCCTGGCCTGCTAACACATACAGCAGGGCCGTGCTACTGGGACTTGGTGGTGGGGAGAGCTCACCACTTGCATTTCCATCCAAGGAAAACTTGAACTGCAAGGGATGTTTCAACTTGGCCAACTCAGCCAAAATAGTTGGAAGCTGCTTATGAGATGATGCCTGCAGCTCACAGTGAAAAACTTTTCTTCATGCTTTCCACAGGATGCAGAGATCTCTGCCTTCGAACTACGCAACATCTTGAATAGAGTCATGGCTAAACGTAAGTACCTTTCTTCCAACTGTGCCTTCAGTTGGCCACCAGCAGGTTTCCAGCATGATCCTGAGAGCACAGAGCACCCCACTGACCCGGGTAGAGTCACACCCCTGGGCTCTGCCCAAGACCTTCAGCTTGGCTCTCTAAATGGCCATGGCCACGTGCCCTCTTCCTTCAGGGGGCTGCAGAAATGCAGGGACTGTGCACACAGGATGTGTGCTTTGGCCAGGACACATGTCAATATCTTTTTATCCCAGCCTCTGCTACTGGGAATCGGCTGCCAGGAAGATGGACGGATTTGATTAACGCTTGATAGTAATCAAGATAAGGTATTGCTTCTGCATTAGTACTGAACCCGGTAGCCCAGCCAATGGTCTGGGGTGTCCCTGAGGGAGAGGACAAACTTTGAAACTCTGGGCTTCTTTTTCTGTGAAGTGATTCAGAGCTTGGCTCTCCATTATTTTCCTTTCCATTAAACAGTCCTTGAGAAATAAGTGCCTCTTTCCAAACTGAAATCTTAGCCATGTTGCTATGTCTGTGTGCACCAGCCAGTTAGCAATGGTGTATTGCTGGTTACCAAGCTTGATGTGATGTTCTCCCCTTGCATTAGGCTACCTACCACTGAGTTACATAGGTCAGCAGTCTACTTTGTCCACAAAAGTCCACCCTTGTCTTTGCAGGGAGACAGTAAGTGCAGGAAAGCTTTATCCCTGCCTCTTGCTTCTGTAGCACTTCTACAAACCAGATTAACTGGGCTGTTTACTTGGGGAAACAACACAGCTAACTTTCACCCCAAGCCTCTTTGTCAGAAAATCAGAGGGCTGCTTATTAGCATCCATTGTCTTCAGTGCTGTGTCCTGCTCATGTGCAAAACAAGGACCAGCCTATGACCATTGGCCAAGACCCTTGTCATTCTTGCACATGTGTCCTCCCACCTAAAGCTCTTCCTCACTGGCAAGTCCCAACGCCACTGACCGCACCTCTAAGTGAGCACTGCCTCCCATTCTGCTGGATGCAAAGGAGTTGTCAGAACTTACCCCAGAGAGGGTACCCAAGCAGCATAAGGCAACTGTTTCCCATCCAGCACTATCTGCACACGGGTATCCTGCCTACAGCTCTGTAGGCACCACATCCTCCACAGTCTGCATTGCACTAGGCACTTGCCAGATCCCAAAGGCTTCAGATGATATTAATATTTCCCAGAGTGGGGGGCAAGCATTCCCTGCTGCTCACTGCACTCGTCTGGCTCAGACTGTGGCAGCCATAGAACTGGACACCAGTTCCCAGGGGAGGATTTGAACTAGGCAGTGGTTTGCCACTGAGTAACTAGCAGGTGTAGATCACAAACAAGGTAGAGCACTAAGCACATGTTGCATAGAAGCGAAAACACCACAGCAGAATGAAAAAGTCATCTTGCCAGTTGCAAAAGAAGCCACCGATGACACAGAAGCAAACAGGGGCTGAGGTCTATACGCTGGTTACAGGGCTCATGAGCTATTTAGGAAGGTGCTGTGGTACAGCATGCAATGATAATCCTGTCTTTTGCTCTTTCTTTACAGGGCAAGATATTAAATCTGATGGCTTCAGTATTGAGACGTGCAAAATAATGGTTGACCTGTTGGATGTATCCTTTAAGACTTTTCCTAGATGATATTCTGCCTGTGCTGGAGGAGGTGAGCTGCCGCCTTTGCAGTGGCAAGTCCATACAGATGTACCAGTGACTCCTGAGGTGGAGAAGCTGGTTTTACCCTGGTTCCCCTGGATAAAAATGGTAGCTCTCACTATTGCTGCTGGCCGTGGCACATGTATTCTTCCAGGCAGCAGAGAAAATCCATTTTAAGACAGGATGATCTGCTTTGAAGTCTTCTCAGCTGTTGCATGTTTGGTTTAGGGACAAAGTGATGTTTGTTCTGGGAAAAGGCACCTGGCTCTCAGCACGATGTGGACAGCCTTCACTGTAGAGTTTGAACATTGCACTTCACTGCTTTGTTATCTGGCTGGAGTTGTCAAGGGCATCATAAAGCCACGAGGACTTAGCAAATAGAAAATGAGGGGAAAAAAATACAGGAGCCAGAGAGCATGCTGGCTTTTAGGAGCTTCTGCTTCTGAGAATAAGGGCAAAGGCATCGGATGAAGGATTCAAGTCTAAGAATAGTTGTGTTCAGCTACTCTGTGCAGTGGGAGTTGAATTGCATAGTCAGAAAGGGGGAAATTGCCAAACCAGAATGATCCTCTGCTATAATTTGATGTAAAATAAGGCAGTCTGTAAGGACTCCTTAGTGGTTTTCGGGGGCAATGCAATGACCAGGTTCTTTTGTTAGCTGTTTGTGCAAGAATTTAAGTTCTCCAAATTACAGGCTTGGTTGTGGCTTTTCCTGTTTATAATCCAGACTTAGGAGTCACGCTCCTGTAACTGCAGGTGTTGAACCAGCGATGCCAGAACAAAATGACATCATCACAGCTGTTTTATATCTGTATTGAAAAGATGGAGAGCTGCCAAAGGAAGAGCAGAAAGAGCTTGTGAACTGATCACTCTTTAAATGCATTGATCACCTTATTGATTTAGAAAGACAAGAAATCTTGGACAACACTTGTGTATGCAAGAGAGGACTGGCATTCCTTTCTTAATTGCAATTTTTTTTTTTTTTTAAATATTAAGTAAGTAAACCCACCACAGGGAGGGGAAAATCCTTTTCCTTCCCTTCAAAGAGCTCACCTTAACTCAAAACAAGAATGATGGGAGTGGTAAACTGGGACTGAAGGAATTCCACACCCTCTGGACAAAGATTCAGAAATACCAGGTAAGATGCAACCTTTTTGGTTGGAACATGCAATCAAATGTAGAAGTGGCTGTAGACTGATTTGCCTCGTACAGTGTAGACAATCACACTTCCCAAAGCAGCGACTCTCACTTCAGTTCACGATGCATTTATGTCCTCAGTCCCCCAGGTTTTTTCCCTTGGAGTTCAGGGGTGTGGCTGCTTGTCCTTCAGGTGCTCAGCTGAAGGGGAGGTTGCCTCTCTGTCCTGCCTTACTCTCAGAGGAGTTTCTGTTTTGTTTTAACTTGCGCCCAAGTATGTTTAGCCTTCCCACTTAACAGTGGGAGTTTGGTGTTGGTCTTGCTGCTTCCTTTGGTAGCGATAGCGCCATTTTGTGTGGGCATTCAAGAAACTCTCTGGAGTCTTTATCCACTCTGGCCGCTGCATTAAAGAGACTTACTTTCTAAATCTAGTTTTCGATGAACTTGTGGATAAGTACCTAGTCTTTCAGACCGATGTTGCAAACACTCTGAAGGAGTGTGCAGGCTGCATTTCAAAATGCTTGACTTTCAACTAAAGCCAAAACACATTCTGAATTATTGACAAGTTTTGTGGGCTTTGTGTTCTGCAGAAAATATACAGGGAAATTGATGTGGATCGATCCGGTACCATGAATTCATACGAGATGAGGAGAGCACTGGAAACAGCAGGTATACACATTGGTCTGTCTCTTCTTATGATTATATCAGTTTCAAGCTGCGTTGATAGATGCTCACTGATCTCCTGTATCTTGTAAGCTGCAATTTTTTTGCCTTTTTTTTTTTCCCCCCCTCTTCTTATTTAAATCCTTGACATCGTATTTTTAGGGTTCAAACTGAACTGCCAGTTACATCAAATCATTGTGGCTCGTTTTGCTGATGAAGACCTCATCATTGACTTTGATAACTTTGTCCGGTGTTTGATTCGTCTGGAAACCTTGTTCAGTGAGTACACACTTAATAACTAGACAGACCTTGTTGCTTTGTGTTTTCAAGTCCAGGACAAGCTATTCAGAAAACTTGTACCAGAACCAAAGCAACTTCTAGGCTGAGCTATAAACCTGGTAACCCAGTTCCATGCTCCTCCTCCTAGATCTAGGAAACAGGCTTTTAGGCCAGATTGCTGAACCAGAGCAAGACCGTCTTCTATGCAAACAACTAAATGTTGACTGATGATTTAAAAAAAAAAAAAAAAAAAAAAAAAAAAAAAAAAAAAATCAAAACACAAATTGAAAAATGGTTTGGTCTGTAACATTAATACTATTACAAATGTTCAGTCTCATTCTCGCACATGAGCACACAATGACTTTACAGTGGCATTTTCTGGTTTGGGGTGTAGACCATTGTCATAAATTTCAGACTTGGGGACTAAATTACTTTTTGATCCTAAAGCACAAAGAAGGAGAAGGCCTTCCAATTACATCCTTGTCTGTCATCTCTCTCCTACCACAGAAATGTTTAGGAAACTGGACACTGAAAAAACTGGAACAATAGAATTGAATCTCGTTAACGTAAGTTCATTTAGCTCTAAAACATTTGTCATCTTTTGGGGTGGGGGGGAGGAAGGGGTTAACAGCAGAGACAGTCCTGCTCCATTCTGACTGATTATGGCTGGTTATGTGTATTGACATATATGCTGGATTTATACAGCTTGTGTATTTATAAGCAGCCTCTAAGAAAGGTTACCCTTTTTTAAAAGGTACCTACATCACGTTGTATTTCTCAACAAACAGGCCAGGTTACTTGAACCAGATGCCGCTTACTAGCGGTAATTTTATCTGATACAGCTGCAGGCTTCTTCCCTGCCTCTTCTGTCAACAACAGGGTAAAATGTAGGTGCAGTAGCGACTCATGGCATTGATCATGTCTGCTTCTTTCTGCACCATGGGTGGCCTGTAGAAAGGACTACGGTAGGAGAAAACTACCCTCCTACGCATGTTCAACTTGCTTATTACCTGAACATAACTTATTTCTGGACCTACATAAGGAACGTGCAAATCATTCCACAACTCTTCTGACTTACTTAAGTAAGATTTAAATTTATATCCTTCAAGAAAGATCCTGAAATTACTTCTATAACACTAGACTTTCTTCCTCATGCTAGAAATGGGAACATGCATACTTGCTACAGGTATTCTTACTAAACTTAGCATTGGGCTGTTTTCCTCTCCCTCTCGTTATAGTGGCTGTGCTTTACTGTCATTTGAGCCACTGACCTCAGCTCAAGAGACCTCAAAAAGAGCAAGATCAGGTGAAGATAATCAAGCAACCATACAAGCGCTATCCTAACATGAATGTGCCTTATGCGTGGCAAATTTTGCACACAGTTATAAGGAAAGTGTTTTACTTCAACAGAAGAATCTGCAACCTCATTTTTATAGCTCTGACAGTCTTTATCTACTACTATATATCCTCTGTACAAAATCTTAAATTTAGTATAAGTACCCAGTACAACTTTTGAAATTACTGCTTTGCTAATATCTTTCTTTGTATTTAAGGTGTTTTACATGACTTTGAGAAGAAAGCTCATTATAGCTTGACAGTCTGGTTTATTAAGTGCATTTTGAATAACAGTTCCATTCCACTAGAAGAATGGTATTGCATACAGGTGTTTAGTTAAGATACAAGTCCCTTGTCTGCTTTCTGTCAAGCCCCAGCATTATTCTGGTTAAATAGTCTTTGAAGAATTTGAGTAGCAAGTACATGTTTGACCAAGCTGAAGGACAAGTCTTTCCCTCCTGACCATTGATGTGCCTGTAGCAGGAGGCTGTTTGCAACCAGACTCTTCCAAGAGAAAGCCCATGCTCTCAGCTGAAATCTTGATATCCATTGTCTTATTTATCTTCTTTTGAAATACAAGAAAGTATTTAAATAAAAACAGTAGAAATAAACTTTGCAAGACTGTTATTCCTTCTGGAAATAAGCACATGTCATAAGATAGATCATGACAGAGCATATGCAGAGCTTTCCTTGTCAGGAACAGAGTACGTTGCCTTTTAAAAGGGAAAAACAGCATTCTGGATGTATGTCAGTTAATAAAGTGCTAGATAGTCTGATACTTTAAAAGATTAATGGTTGAAAAAATAAAGGTTTCCAAGAAAGATAACTGATTTTATATATATCCCTATTAAACTAACCTATTAAAATCACAAGGCTGTGAACTTGAGCAGATTACTGCTTCCAGGAGTTCTCACTACTGCTGAGTTAAGTTTCCCCACCTGAGGAATTGTGTCCTCCCTTCCTATGAACAATTTCTTGCATTTATGGGCACCATTTCAGAAAGCAGGAAGGATTTACCTAGTAGGAAAACATGAGCCTGAAGGGTGAGGCAGTGAGGCACTTGACAAATAGCCTTAGAGAAACACTTCATCCTCTCTATTCAATAGTGTTCATTATCAAATTATTCCCAAATAGATAGAAAGGATAGTTCCATGGGAAAATACTTGTACTAAGGTTTTTTTTCTTAACTATGTCCCTTAGCTTTTAAGGTTAACAAAGGTTTTATGCAACTAACAGATTTGGCTTAATTTTAAATGGAGAAAGCCTGTCTTGAAGAAACTGGGGAGAAGGGGTTCAATTTAATACAATAAGTAGCTGAATGTTAGCATAATGTAGAACAGCAGTGCGTCTTCCTGTTAACATTTTCAGACAGTCTAATAAAATACTCAGAGTTAAAGCTTAAGAGGAGACAAGTTTAATGGTATCACAGTCAAGTAAAAACAAGTAAGTTGTCAAGGACTACAGAAAGTTTCTACGCTTAGTTTTCAAAGTACAAAATACAATAAATACATGAGGCTCTTTGTAAAAAGAGGAATCTAAAACTACATTGTCTGTTACAGCACGTAATATTTTGAATACATGGAATTCCTAAGATGCTACAGGATTTTTAAAAGTTATTGCTTAATAGATTGGTCACATGGTTGCCACTGTTCAGATGCACTTCAGTTTAGCTTCTTTAATAAGTGTTCTGCTTCCAGCAATATGCTTTTGGGTGCTGTGCACGTCTTTAATTTCTCCCATCTGGAAAAAGCTTCGGGATAAATTTAGACAAAGCCAAATTGTCTGTTTCATGATGATTCCTTCAGTGGTAAATTGAAAAGGTCCTTGTATTTAATGCAGAAAAATGTGAAATTCTTTCCTGCCATGTTTGAAGAAATCAGAGTGGGTACTTGAAAATAATGCCTTGCTCAGACCAAAGGCAGTAGAATTTCATTTGCTTGGAAGCATTATTTCATCTTGTAGAATGCCCTCATCCATTTGCTAATGCATCAATCCTTCATTTGTTTTCAAAGCACATTCTTCATAGCTTTCAAATTACATTGTCATTGAAATAAGTCTCATGATATTGGAACCAACACAAAATGAATTTTTTTTTTCCTAAGTCATCCATGATTAGTACTTCAAGAATCTGGCTTCTGTACTATTTCACGCCAAGCTTCTTTGTCTAGGTTTAATCCTTGGATACAGCTGAGGGTAAAATAGAAATAGATTTAAAGTTTTAGTGCTTTAAAAGGTTACTTTTTTAAAAAAAAAAAAAAAAAAAAAAACCAAAAAAAACCACAAACACACACACTTATCTTTGGTGCTACAATGGTAATCTCTATGTAAAAGCATAGTTATAAAAACCACCCAGAGCACTAACAAATATAAATTTAGCATTCTTAGGCAAGCTTAAAAAATACTAACCATGTCAGTACAAAAGGAAGGCATTGAAAAGCATGCAATTCAGTACCTTCAGCTCTACCTAGATGGGTGGGCTAGGAAAAGCATGTGGCTTTGTAACTCAAGAGACTTTTGTGTTGAGTGAACTATGTTTTTTTTCCCTGTTTTATAAAGGAAATAGAGAGGTATTAAAGTCTGTTTTGCTTTCTTTCTCTGAATGCCTGTCAGCCTTTACAGATCTATAGCTCTGGGCCAGCTGGAAACATCTGGCTGCACAAGGACCATGGAACGGTCGGAGCTGCACTTTAGTTAGTGGATAGTGGGTGGCCAGTTAAATTCATTTAACTGCCCGGCAGTAAATCAGTAGCTGCACCCTCTGGCCCTTGAGCTATGTGCTGTTCACAGACATACAGAGACTGCCTCAAATGCAGGGTGACTGGGACACAGCTCAACACAGCACGCAACAGTGCTGAGAGGGTTGGGAAGTTCTTGGCTCCAACTTGCAAAGAGCTTTGGGAACAACTACTGTTCTGCAAAGCACGGCTACTGGCATATCTCAGGGTTTTTTTTGGGCTAAAGTTCTCCTTAAAGATACCCTTTTCTCTCTTCTTTTTCGTGGTCAGCTCATGATTAAGAGAAGATCAACAACTTCACCCACAAGGTTTGTCTCAGCCTGCTATGACTTCACCACTAGCAGAGATGAAGTCAGTTACAGTAGCATAACACCTGATAGTGTTCAAAAGATTTTGTTTGGTATTAAGAAGTCAGTATTTTGACAGCATTATCTTATTTGCATTCAGCTTTAGAGCTCTCACACGGCTTAGGGAGCTAGTGAGTCACTAAGAAGGGTAGAGTACTGATGCAGATAATTTCATCCTTGTTTTTATTCAGTGCACCTAACTGCAAAAGGATAAAGCAGCTGTAACAAAAATGCAACTTACTGTAAGAATGTATCAAGCTACTAAACGTGTTCCTCTGTGCCGAGTATCTTAGCCTAGATTTCAGCTGCTATACTGAAGAGTCCAGTAACACTTCAGTAGCAGTACTAGCCCAACTGAACAGACACAGAGTGTAACAGTTACTACTGGGCTTAAGTAGTTTTCCCCCAAGGTTCTGTTCAGATTGTGTTGTGCTAAGCTGTGCTGCCATGTGCTTTTTATTACAGAAGCACAGATGCTCCCCGTGTTCTCACACACTTACGCTCAGGCTGAGCGCACAAGCTTATGAAGTAGCAGCCTGTGCACAATTCACCTTGGAGCAGGAAAAAAAAAAGCTGCTATTTCTGGCTTTGTTGTGCGGGGCTGATGGCTGCTCTCAAATCAGAAAAGTTTACATTTATTTGGAAAGGAAAAAACTGAGCAGAAGTACTGTGTTAGGGCGAATTTTTACAGTACATTGTGGGCAGGCCTGACCTGAAAGCGATATGGAAATGAAAACTGATTTTGAATTAGATATAGTCGCTCTGAAAAATCTAACCAGTTTTAGAGTAAGGATTATCTGCATGAGGAAGGAGGTTCAGCCTCTTTCAAGCATCATACATCAATCAGATAAAATTCACAGCGGTTAATCTTTAGCATTGGCTGAATCTCTTATCTCCAGCAGCAGGGCAACTGGATACGTAGGAAAAAAAGCTTAATGGAATTTTTATACTGTGTCCATCTGCTATAGTGTTCTAGCAGCTCAGCCATGAGAAGTATGGGGACATAACTGAAAGTATCTATTATTTGTACACAGTTGCTTTTAATAAAAGAGGTAGTACAGAAGGTGATGAGGAAAGGAGAGGCCATTAATTTAAGGCCTTTGACATATGGTTAAATATCACTTAAAGAGCATAGGAGAAAACAAATACCTGCCTTTATTTGGCAATGTGATCTCTTTTTCAACACTAGGAAAAAAAGATAACCATAGAATTTTGCAGTGTTCACCTTAAACTTTCTGTGAAACCATCTCTGATCACAAGGTGCCCTGTGTATACCCGGACAGGGAAGGTCTTGTGACTCATTCTTCATACAAGTTTCAGTTCTTAAGGCCCTTTGTGCTAGCATATCACTTTATATAAAGAGGGGAAAACACAGTTCTGTTCACACGCTCAATCAAATCTTGTGCACACATCATGTTCAGATAAGTTGTTTGTTTGGGGTTTTTTTTTTTGTCTCTCTAAGATGGTGAGACAAGGTTAGTATTAGAACCTGCTATGTATAGCACAGTGGTGTTACATGTTGTTCTTTTACACACCCATTAATAATCTGCGTTAGGTATCTAACAGAGGGTGTTAACCCACTTGGCCAAGGTATTCAGCTCCCCAAATGAATAAATGGAGAACATCAACTCCTTCCTCTTGAGTTGTAAAATCGCACCTAACCTAGATGCGTGAGAATAATGTTGTGTATACTCCACATAGCAGGGTGGGTTTTTTTACTCTGGATATATCAAGGACTCACCCCTAGCAGGTTGCGGGGAACATAGCCTTCCTTGTCATTCAGCCGTGCCCACCACCACTCAATTTCATCTTCATCTTCCCGGCGCAGGATTGTCATGCAGTCTCCCTCTTTCATCGAGAGCTCATCGTCATTTTGAGCCTCATAATCCCAGAGTCCATAAATCACTCCTTTGTTCATTATCCCCATTTTCTCCTGGACTCCTACAACATTAAAAACACAGAACAGCTCAATAAAAATGTTAAAAAAAAAAAAAAAAAAAAAAAAAAAAAAAAAAAAAAAAAAAAAAAAAAAAAACAAGGTAAATGGGGAGAGGAGCACTGATTGATAAAAGATTATATTTTTGTGCTGGTGTTCACACTTTCTACACCTAAGTGATGAGCAATAAACACTTATTTGTACTCTTAGGTCATCAGTAATCTTTTTCTGTCAAAGGGAAATAGCAATACTTGCTTACGTTGATCACCACTAATTTTGATGCTTGAGGTGTCATTTGCCACCCACATTACTTTATTTCAGAACTTTAAAACAAGTTGTATCTCAGACCTGTACCTGAAAGATTCATCTACTACCTGCCAGCTGCTTTCAGCTAACTCAAAACACTTACTTCGGCAGTTCTTAATTTCTGCCACTATTTAAATTATTTTTTTTAAACACTAACTTCAATTTTGTTAAATTGCTTCTAGGTCTAGGTGTTTTGGAGTACATGCATACACTTTGCAGATGTTATTTAGAACTTGCTCATTTTACAGCTGCAGCCAAAGATGAAATGCTATTCTTTCTGTATGTGTCCCTCAGCTTCTAAGCAGCAAACCAGAAAAGGTATCTTAATCAACTGTTATACAAAAACTTTCTCTTAGGTCTGTCCGATAAGGTTTTTTGTTTGATTTTGGTACTGCCAGGATCAAAGAGGATGTTGCACATCATATCGCAAAACTCAATTTCCCTTTCCATCTCTTACCTATTACAACCTATTGTATAGGGTTCTTACCTACGTCTGCTAAAGGAAGCATCTGCTCAAATCAAGTTCTTTATTTCTGCATACCAGCTCATCATGTAAAATTAAATTACTTCCACTGCACACTTAGTTCTGCTCAGAGAAACTCTTCCCTTGTTTTGCATTTGGTATGATTAAAGGTTTGGCAAAAGCTGTGCTCTGCACAACTGTGGAAGGTAAGACTGAGCACTGAACATCAAGGCAGACAAAGAGAAGACTCACACAACAGGTCTGGTCTTCTAAAAGAAATGTTAACAGTCACACCAGGGTAGCAGTGCAAACATGCTCTAAGAGACAGCACAGGCATTAAAATTTAGAAAGTGAAAAATTACATATTTAAGCAGCATCTGACTTGTTATTTAATCAGTGCTAAAGGACTAGCAGATTTATTTAAATGTACCTGTACTTGATTATATTCAATGTTGTGCATAATTTGCAACAAAAAGGGATTAGCTGAAACAATGAATTACACCAAGGTTTCTCACCTGACAGACAAGTTTAGAGGGCCAGGTTTTAATGTTCTGGAAACAGACAGATAACACATCCCTGAACTTGTTTTACAGCAAGAAACAGATAGTAAGAAATTTATTTACTGGCTAAATAACTGTGGCAGCCAGAAACACTCTTAGCAATACAATTAATTCTTAATGGAACAGTATGGAAATCTGATAGCTGAACAGCCAATGTATCAAGAGATACCTTAGTTTTGGTGGTTTCAATGTGGAAAAGTTTGCAATAAGGCAAAGCCTTACAGTTCTTTCAGGACCCATTGAAAAATATCTCATCACACAAAAACAGATCCCAAACTCAACACAAACCAGTATCAAGTGATATCACCAGATGATGGGTCCAAAAAACCCCACAAACAAAAAAGAACGGTGTTTCTTCATGCTGTTATATAAAGCCATGAATCTCCTTCCCACAGGATCTTGTGGGCTGTTTATCTGGTTTTAAGAATTAGACAAATTCCTGAAAGAAATCCTTCTCAAGACCTATGCTACACAAAGATACCATCTAGTAACTCAGAGTTAAAACCAGTAAGAAATTTTGGACAAGTATTACTATTTTTAATCTAGTCCTACAATCTTCCTTGGGCATTTGCTGGTAATGACCACCACTGGAGTATGGATACAAAACTGAATGGAATTTTGCTTAGCCCACAGATTTCCAGGCTAGTTAAACAGGCTTCCTCCCTTCATAGGGAAAACTACGTATTTAGCACCAAGAGATACAGTTTTCAAGCTTAATGAGGACAGCTGGACAGACTGTTTTGAACTATGCTGGCTGAGCAGCTTATAGAAACTCAGATCTCACATGTTCCACAAAACCAGAAAGGCTGTATTACGGCTTTTTATGCCATATTACATTGCTATTACTCTAACCTCTTACAGACGGATGACACTCCAGCTGGTCAGTGCCTAGGGGACAAGAACTACATACAAAACATACAGTAAAGTAATTTAAAACCTCATTGACTAATACTCATCACACCCTAGGGGGAATTCATCCTCTCTGTTAACAGATAGTTTCCCTGCAGTCTTACTATTTGAATAAAATCTAAACTTAATATGGGATTTCTTTTTAAAACGCAAGAGAAGAAAGCGGCCAGAAAGATAATGTCAGATTCAGTGCTTACTTACATCCATTAAGGACATTACTTTTCTTGGTTCTGAAGTGCACATTAAGAAATATTCCTCATCTAAAGACACTAGGTAGCAGATATGAACTGCCTACCGAAATATCCATAACACTTTTGGTTTTATGCAAAAAAGTACCTACATGGTAAGATTCATTTAACTGTCACCTTGCGTAACATATTTATCGATGTACGCTTTTACTTATTTCAAAAATTTTTGATGTAGGGGAACATTTTATTACTCAGACCTTCTCTGTAGATTCAATATTATAATGGACCTCATTGTGTGACAAGAAGCTGGCTAAAACTTCTCTCTTTCCAAGAGAAACCTGAGTCATGGGTGTACAACCTAAGCATGCAACTTACCACTCCTTAACCAAAAACATACCAAAAAGTGCCAGGTGAGTCCCTAGCACACTCCAGAACTCAGCTGTCACCACCTACCATATAAGAACTGAGAGCACTGTGTGTAGCCTTCCTCCATTTCCTCACACTTGTCCGCAGCCGTCTGCATGTCACTGTAGGTCATAGCAAATACAGCTGCACCTGACTCCACCAGGAACTTGCACACCTGCACGTTATTGCAAGATGCTGCACAGTGTAATGGGGTCCTGCAAGCCAAGAAAATGACAACACATTACTTATACTGCTTATAGCAGTGCTTACATACAAACAACTTTCACATGTGACCTCCAGCAATCACTCCTGCATCACTGAAGGCTTCCCACCAGAAGCACTTAACCCAGGATGTCCAGAGCCATTGCTTTTCACAGATAACTGGAGTTACTGGGAGCTGCTTGAGCCCTAAAGCTGGGTTTCCATATGGATCATTAGTTATGCTACCTTCTTATAATCCATTTACATTTTAAGAACATTAATTAAGGCAATAAAAATTTAAAAATAAATCAATATTAAAAACACGCTCAGAAATCTTCCTTACATCATGCCTCTTACAATCTAGACAATTACTTCAAGACTCGACTTGGTGACAAGAGCAGGTAATTGGAATAACTACTGTGCTTGAGGGACCACAAGCATCTTTATTCAGTCTTGGGCCTTACACGCTTTTATTATAGACAGAAATAATAGTAAAATCACTCCCCCCCCATGCCAACCTTTTGTAAATAAGCTCCCCAGGTATCTGTAAGAAGGATTTGTAACCCATTATCAGTTCCAAGCCTAGTTTGTAGGTTGCGGTTTTCTGCTTTGTTCTGTTTTTAAGTTGTCTTGAGTACTGGACAAAGAACTGAGCAGAGTCTGCAGGGCTAAATACTGCTCAGAGCATGTGTAAGCTACAGGCTGTCTCACAGAGACAGGGAATTTCAGCAAATGGCCCCAATGTGTTCTTCTTCAATATCTCAAAGAAACAGAGCAATTTCCTGACAACTGTATATACCCTACTGGGCCTCAGACAAACACTTTTTTTGATATAGGAAATACCAATATAATTTGCATATTTTCTCCTTTGCGCGTTTTCATGTCATGCCCCACAGAAAACTGCTGTTGCTCTACCGTGGAAAAGTCATTGCCAGCTCTACAGGAGCAAAGTGAGGGACCTTCTGAGGGACCTGTAGCACCCCCCAAGCCTTGTGAAGAGCACCTGTAAAGTACCACTTAAGAGCAAGCCTTACCATCCATCACTATCTGCAGCATTCACATTCACACCAAATTGCACCAGGAACTTCACGATTTCTGTGTGTCCAGCACACACAGCGTTATGCAGTGCAGTAATTCCTTCATCGTTAGGCATGCTAGGATCTTCAACCTATTCAGTCAGAAAACAAGCCATTCACATTCTGTTGAAATTCTCTACAGTAAACATCTCTTCACATATAAAAATGAGTTGTCTCATTCTGAAATATTATTTTGAGCCATATTTCTATGAAGGACTTGAGCAACAGGCAGAAAACTACAGCAGTAACCAATCTTGCAAGACGACTCACATATAAGCTTGCAGCCTCCTTTTAATAGTGAGAACCTAAAGTGGTTCAGAGAAATAGTATCTTAATAAAAGCATTTATACCAAGTTTCTGATATTTGCCTATTTAACTGTAAGCAAAATTCACATGGATTTTGCTTATCAAATTATCTCACAACATATCAGATAGGAGATGAAACACTACATAAGAAATGAGGAAAAAATTCGCCCTGCAAATTTAGTCTTGATGCTACATACTCAGTGTGGATTTACCACACTTAGTCAGCCTCCAGTGTCCTGTTAGGACTTATCTCCTCAACAGCAGATCTAGGTTGTGCACTATAATTTTAGCTTCATCAGTCAGAAAAGCTGCAACTTCCCAGTTTAAACCAGGATTGCTATTCTTTCTCTTACAAGAGAGCATTTGTACCTCATAAATTATTCTCTGCACGAGATCAAACTCCCCCTCCAAAGATGAATCCAGAAGCAATGCAAGGGGATTGAATTTCACTCTCATTCCATGCCCAATTCGCTCGGAGCCAGTTTTACGCAAGTTCGTCCTCTTCCCCTGTGAAAAGGTAACACAAGTTACAGGCATTTTTTTTCCTGGGAGAACAAAAATACGGAATTGCTTATTTGGGAATGACAGCAGAAATGACCAATTAAGGCAGTGTTTAAAATTAAATTTAGACTATTTTCTACCAATTCCCCAAAACATTACAAAAACTGTAGGTTAGGGAAGTTATGAAAGATCTCTGCCTTTATCTCTAGACAAGGTCACTATTCAACTCAAATACAAAAGTCACCTTGATCAAACGTAACAACAAAACAATAAAAGTCCCAAATGCCTGAAGATCAGGAAAAAAAAATGTGTTGGTTTTTTTTTTGTTTGTTTGGTTTTTTTTGTTTTGGTTTGGTTTTTTTATTCAGACCATTTTAGTATTAGCTTTCAAAACTGTTACAGAAACCAAGTGGTACACTCCATGAAGTACACTAGTTTTTAAGCACCAATGTTAAGTTCCTAACATTTTCCTAAGTTTAGCAGAGGTTAACAGGAAAACAGTTACGGAAAATGGTTTTGGAAAGAATATAGAACCAAGTGTAGAAACGCTTTAGCTGCTCCCAGCGATACTGCAAACCAAGTATTTCTATAGCTGAGTTTGTACTCTCCTTCAGAGAATATGTATGCATTAGCTCAGTGCTTTCCCCAGCTGGCTGTGCAGCAGCAACAAACACTATTCACAAGGGTATGTAAATTTCTGACAGATGTCCAGGCAAAGATGAATAGAAATGACTCATGTTTTTCAAGAGCAAACATGTGAAGATAAGATATATAAGAAGAGATTCCCAGAAAATACTCTTTTGCCTGTTGATTTATACATAATATCAGAAGTTCAGGCTTTTTAAAGAAAGAGCCTGTCAGCACAACCCAAGTATTTAAATACGAAATCAAGAAGTTGGGCCAGTTTCTTCTCATCATCACAGAATTACTACAAAACCAACCAGAAATGAGTTCTTACAATTTAGGAAATCCTAACACTCATGCTTCCTTGTAAAAGGAAGCAAGGACAAAGTCTTCAAAGCATGAAAACATGCAATGACTATTCCATGCAGAAATTACAAGGTTAAAAAGCACATTTAAAGCTTTTATGTCCTCTGCACTGAAGTGATGGGGGAAAAAAAACACTTTCATGTATCAAATTACTAAAATTCTATTCATGATCAACTTTAAAAGAAACTCTTTGAGGAACTGAAAGCAGTAAGCATTTCTGTTCTACAACAGTGAGATAACACCATACCACACACACAGATACAAACTTCCAAAACAAACAAGATGGTAAAATGCTGCCTACCCTTAGCCCAAAGAGACTCCATTTTGATGCAACTTGAGAAGTGACTGAGGTTAAACCAGGTTCCAAAGAAAAATTCAGAAAATATTTCAGTAGAAGTGCAAGCAGTTGATGTCTACAAATGAGTTTTTAAAGCAGAAACTTAAAGAAATCTGGTTTTCTATTATTTTTCAAGCGAGGCACTTTCAGATAAACAAATGCAATCCAGGATTAAGATAATTATTTTCCACCTCATATCATCAGTAGTGGAAAATGTTTGTGAAATCTATATCTAGGCCAAAAAAAAAAAAAAAAAAAAAAAAACAAAACAAAAAACCCCAAACTTTATTTTTTCCTAAGAAGGAAGTATGGTTTGGAGTTTACTATTTGTATATCAAATTCCCTTTGAAAGTTGTCATTGTGTCATTAATTCTAGAGACAACAGAGACTTTTCATTACTGTCATTCACTCTGGAGATAAGTGTCACACAAATAGAACAGATACCCATAGAGAGACTTCTAGCTTATTTGTGTGACTGTTCTCCCACATCTCCTTAAACTCTACAACACAATGCACAGGATTTATGGCAGAGCTTGAGATCACTTATTGACAGGGCACCAAAGTTGTAGGCTAATACTTACAGGAGGCAAGGAAAACTGTCCAGTAACTTCAGGAGGTCTCATATTGAGTGAGTCCTCTCCCAAACTCTCTGGTTCCCCCGATGGATAGGGAGGCGGTGGGTATGGAGGATATTCTTCCATGTATACCTCCAGTGGCAGTGGAGCTTCGAGGCTTGGTTCTTCCATTTTCGGCTGCGTGAGTTCATCACCATCTGATACTCCCTCAGGCAGAGTGTCCAAAGTGACGGAGGGAAGAACAGCTTCGCTCTGATCTGCTGGTGTGTTTTCTGCTTCTTCAGCAATGGCTGGTTCTGGCATTGAAGTCGTCGTTTCTTTTTCTGATTCTGCACTTAGATAAGGATTTGGGATTTCTGTTGGGCTTTCAGGGCTGGCAGCTGATGCTGTCTGTTTGGAGGGATGTGATGGAGCTGAGATAGTCTCCATTGCAGCCAGAGTGGTCCTCTGATACAACAGCTTCTGAATATTGGGGCCATTAGGTCCTTCCGGCTCAGTAATGGAGCTACGTTTCTTCAGTGGTCTGGGTGCATTGGACAGCTTTTTCCGTAGTGCTTCCAGATCAGCATCACTCTGGTTGCGGTACGGATTAGATAAGAAAGGTAGCAATTTGGTCGGGCTAAGGGGACGGGGTATTCGCTCTGTTTCATGATTCTCATGAGCAGAGGCTGTTGTTTCCATCTCAGGCTCCGGACTACCTGGCTTGCCTTGGAGATTTGAGTAGACATTCTCAGTCTGCGGCAGCTGATTCTGTACACCAGCTCCTGCCATCACAGGCTTGCCATACACTGTGAAGCAGTTCAGAGAGAGGTGGGGAAAACAGTAAGTGTAAATACTTGATTAACAAACCTAAAAACAACATGCAACCCAATTCACCTACCTAGGGCAAGGCAGCAGAATACTACGGTCAACTGAACAAAATTAATCTGGTAACCAGGTTTACCATTAGTTATCTCACAAATGCAAGACAGATATTCTGCGCTACTCATTAATGCTGGCATTCAGCATGTGAAATCCACCTAACATTCTTACAGCTACAATAAGCATTAATTATCCTGAGGAGCAGCTTCTACCCACAGACCAGGTGGAAAGTACAGCTGTCTGAGGTTTATGAAGACAGAAGAAGTAGAGAGCCACATGCTTACCACTGGGGAAGTGCGGTCCTCTGGTCTGTGCCCTTGTCAAAGCACTCTGCACTGCCTGCTGGAAGTTCTTCCCAGGAGTCTGCTGTTGCGTGTACATGCTATAAATTGAACTTGCAGCCACAGTTTGAGGCTTTCGAAACGGTGGGAGTGAGGTCTCTTTGGACGGCTGAGGGGTAAAAGGTCTCACAGCTGCTGCTGGGGGACTCTCCTGTTTGGAGGAAGGAAGAATTTGGTCCTGGCTAGAAGAAGGACCTGCAGGAGGTACAGAAATTCTTTGCTGTATCTGCTGAGAAGGAAGCGAAGGCTGCTGTGCTACTGTTTTTTGTTTGTTCCCCATAGTTAGAATAGCCAAAGGCATCTTCTGTGGGTTTCCATCCAGCTTAGTATCAGAAGGTTGCAGATGACTGGCTTGACCAAAGTAAGGCAAGTTTATCTGTTTTGGTTTAGTGGGGACAGGTGGTGGTACCTTTGTTACATTTTTATTGGCTGCCTGAAAGACACAAAAAAGTTAATTAAGATTAAACAGCAAAACCTGTTTTAGGAGTTCTGCTGTGAAGGACGAAAGCTTCAAAGAATGACATAGTATCTAGCATTTTTACTGTTGCTGCAGTACTGTTTACAACATCATTGGAAACATGAAGAGGCTTCTTGAAACATTTTATCATTATAGTTTATAATTTGAATCTATTTTCTTTAATTCTTTCTGTAGCAGCTATGTTTAAAACATCAAGCAACGGCAGGGCATGGTAATTTCCTTAGAGACAGCAGAAGTGCTTAGTAGCATCTTCAGGCAAGAAGCTTGTTTTCTAACAGAGCACTTGTCATCCCTAGTTCTTCTATGTTACTTCACCCCTACCTGATCAAATCATGCCCTCATGCCAATATTTAGGAGGGAAGTCTCGCTGCAATCAAACAGCTGAAGGACACTGCTGCATTAAACAGTGAAACACACGTGTGAATTATTTTAAAAACCCCATGCAAATGCTTGTAGGGGGGAGGCAGAGGAGGGTAATTACATGCGTACACACTAGTACAAGTAACACAGCCATTTTTATGTATTCAGTTAAAATGTAGGTTTTCATCACAGTGACCATAGGGAACGATTTTGAGTTACCAACTGCCATTAAAAGCCTAAAAGACTTTTTCCTTATAAGCAGTCTTTTAAAAGACGATCTAGGTACTTTTCAAGGCTTCCTGACAGCAATATTTGAAATGCTGTGTGGTAATCTGTGTCAGATGGAACACAGTAGTTGAAGTTTCCTGCATACCTGTGCTTCTCGCAGGAGATCCTCACTGCTCTGGTTCTTTCTCAGTGTGCCGAGCCCAGCAGACTGGTCCACAGAATCAAACATTGAGAACGGACGTACTTTCTTCTCTTTGTCGCGTAAAAAAGTTTCGCCTTCAACTGTTGTTAGAGAGAGAGGAAGACTCTTAAAAGGGACAACACAATTGTAGGATTAAGAGTCCTGTTCTGTGCAATATTTGATATAGTGTATGCAAGGGATACTTTTTTTTATCCATCCTACCCTGCACTAAGTGCCCAAGGGCTGGCCAAATGCTGCATCTTGCAAATTGAACAGAAACATGTATGAAGGCATTAGTACCTATTTCACCACCTGGAAGGAGTTTTGGTTTTGGGGGGTTGTTCTTTGTTTTTAAATCCCTGCAACACAATACTAAGCATTATATGGCAATAGTCTTTAATTTTTTTTTTTTGTGCTCTCAAATTAATTCCATATGTTTACTGAAGCATTTAGAAGACACAGGTATCATTAACTAGATTTGCCATATTTTAAGATTAGGCAAGTACATAAGAACATACCTTGTCCTTCACTGGTCACAATTCCTTTTGCTGAAGTCAAGGCTGATCCTTGACTAATATGATTATCTACATTTGAACTACTCCAGTCAGTGGCAGACGGGCAAGATTTTGCACTGGGGACCACAGAACCTAGGAGAGAACAAGCAGAACAGATTAAACCAAAATAATGTTTTTATTGATTTATTACAGGTAGTTTTTTTTTTTTGTAAGAGTCAGGTCTAGACAGCGTACAAGTATCACACGCAGGTTAACTGCTATAAATCCTATCACTTTAGATTTTTGCTCATTTGTTTGTTTTAAAAAGAGAATGCAAAATCAAGCTCAGAAACAACTACCAAAGCAGCAGCAAAACTATTTGTTCTAGCACATCTGCACTTACAGCATTCGGACAAGAAACTTCTCTAGACTGCCTTCTTTCCAGTTAGTAAGAAATTTCCCTTGGATATTTACAATAAAAGTCACAGAATGGTAAGAAGGGATGAGAAAGATACACTGTGTAAAGAAAAACGTGATGCTTTAAAGCATAAATAGAACCTGCCAGTGATACCCAAAACAGAAGAAAAATTGTCTGTATATTCAATGTACAGTACAGTAAGTGATATTAAATTCAAATTGTAATGATAAGCAGCAGGAGAAAAGTTTCATTCTGACAAAATATCGGATACTATCTCTCTAGGAAAACAGTCATTTTGTCCAAATGCTAAACAAAATAGTGATGTTTAAGTTCAAATAGCACATCATTACACATTCCTATAGCAAAAATTCAAATGTCATATGGACTAGAGCTAAAATTCCACTCCAATTTTATGATCTGCAAACCAGATAAAATGAAACAGTTCCACGTTTTCTAGTACAGCAAGACACGCTTGCACTGGTTTTGTGTCATGGTGACTTCAATGATATCTGTCAGAACTGGAGATGGAGGGAGGGAGATAAAAAATAAACAGAATGATTCCATAAGCTCATCCTCCATTTTCTTCTTCGGGGAAGATCAGAGTTTCTCTCTTCTCCCAACTGAAAAGCGAGTCTTCTCATCCCAAGGTAGCACAGAAGAGATACCTGCAACTCTCCAGTTTCTCCAGACTTCTATTCTCACAGAGCTGAACTGTATCTCATAGGAGAAAGCCACAGAGAGAAGCCAGGCAAATCTCCATTGACACTTCAAGTAGGAGAGGTCAAGCCTCATGACAAGTGTTGGACTTAAGTCTCTCCATATTCCTACGCCCTTAACATGTCAGCAGGTTTATTGCTGTTTCTGTGCTACAATCAACTGCCTCTCTTATAATATTTCTTGTAACGTTGGTTAATCCTTTACATGCGTCATCTCCGAAATGCAGAATCAAAAAACTTGGCTTTGCTAGTTTCTAAGTCCAAGCACAAGGTTGCTTGCATGTATGTCCTAAAACTGCCTCTAGAAACTCACACACTGTTCTATAGTTTTTTTAGGACTCTTTAAATAAATAAATAAACCACTAGTTTACTGAAAAATCCTCCTACACTCTATGCTGTATAACAAATTGCTCACTAAGAGGATTACTTAATTTATAACACATTGAATCATATAACCTCAGTGCTTATAAAATATATTCACTAGTGTAGGAAAATTGCAAATAGAAAGACCAACATGTTTTTTTTAAAAAACAACAACAACAAACAAACAAAAAAAACCAACAACAAACACAGAGCTGGTAGATAAGAAAACAAACCATTTCTAGAGAAATGTTAATCATAAGCTGTTACCTGCAGGAGCTTTAGCTTGTGAACTGCTCCCAGCTCTCATGTTGGGCAGAGTTTGTGTTTTTAGCAGACCATCAGGTACCTGCAAAGCCTGTGACCCATCTGAAAATGCTGGTTTCACCAGGAGTTCGGGTCTGGAAGCAATACGTGGCATAGTAGAGGACTGGATATAAGGACCTACTGCTGCCACTCGACTTGGAGCAGAAGCCGCTGGTTGTGGTAAATTCCCATCTGAAGAAACCTGGCGGGGAGGCAGGGGGGAAGAGGAAAAAAAAAAAAAAAAAAAAAAAAAAATGTTATGCTGCAGTATCCATCCATCAGTTTGAAATAGAAGTCAAAAAGGATCAAACAAGTAGAAAATGATACTCCAATATTAAAAATGCTGCTTTAAAAAGAAAAATCTTTAAAAGATATAAACATGAGGTAGTAATAGCAAAAAAAAAAAAAAAAAAAAAAAAAAAAAAAAAAAAAAAAAAAAAAAAAAAAAAAAAAAAAAAAAAAAATCCACGACAGCATAAGAAGAGTTCTCGACCATAAAGAGTAAGTAGGTTAACACCAATGTACCATGAAGACTACTTTAATAATACAAGGCTTCCACCACGTATGGTTAAAAACAAGTCTAGCATCTTAACAGCCTTCCCCACAAGCAAGTTTTTACTTCAGACTGTACAGGCCACAAATGAAGTTGATTTTTTTCTTATTAAATATCCCACACTTACTGGTACATTCTCTTTCTGTTGCAGAGCTGCCTTTTTCTTCCACAGGCGCTCTCGCAGCTCATTAACACGCTTATCCATGACTGCCACCTCCGAGTTGCGCTTGTTCAAACACTCCCTCTGTTGCTGCAGCTTGGCATTCTGCTCCTGGTTCAGTTTGTTCCTCAACTGAATAAATTCACAAAGCCAGGGAGGGGGGAGGAGAGAAAAACAACAAAAAAATCAAAACAAATTAACTTTCAGGATAGGGGACAGGAAACAGCTACAAAGAGAAAAGCCTTCTAAAAAGTCAAGTCATGCTGGCAAACTCAGATTATTTTCTCTGGAGAAAATGTTGGTTAGTCTCCAAATTTTGCAGAAAGGAAAGGTATATACACTGCATGCTCCTTCCCCTGTTTATCTTGAACCCAGTACAACTAACCCTCCATTCTCAGCACACAGGAAACCAAGCAGCTCCGTCAGGAACAGGAGCAATGTAATTTCTTTCTGACAAGGCATGAAAAGACCCAACCAACTTAACTTAAAAGCCCTTAGAGTTGTGGTTCATGAGCTGGCTTTGCATTACCTGTAGCTCCTTGTACAAGCGGTCAAGCTCAGCTACAGCCGACTGGTTGTCATGGTAACCATCAATTCGGCCGTTCTTCAGCATCTCCAGTTGCCTGGTGAGTTCCTCTACCTTTGACACCGCCAGCACCAGCTCGCGCTGCTTTTGCTGGAACAAACTGTTCATCTGTTCAATCTCCTCCACTGGAGAGGACAAGAGAGCACAATAGCTGCCCTGAGAAACAGCCGAGCGTGGGCTGCTTCCAAGGCAGCAGTTAAGGGGACAGAGAGCTCCCTGCCGGCCTCTGGAGCAGTGCTGCACAGAGGCTGCGGCCGGCTGCCGCAAACTCATGGTCCCTGTCAAACCAGCTCTTCCTTGAAGCATTTTGAAAAGCAAACACACTAGCAAGACTATGTAAATTAACTCTACTTCAGAGTACTGATGAGAAGGAAAAAGAATATTTTTTTACTTTCTGAAGTACAGAAACAAACAAAACCACATTACCAGTCTGCATTTCATTTGTAGAAGCCTAAATTCACTTAATGCTGAATTCTACAGGAAGACACTCACTCAACCAATAGGCATATTTACAATATTTAAAACTTTGAATTTAGGTTGTAGGAATCCCATGATGAAACACTCAAGCTATTATATTAAACAAAGCCTCAGAGAGCTTTTTAGGGTCAACTACAAACGGCTGTCATCAGCTGCTCCCACTGTCCACAACTGTTGCATTATAGAATAAAGTTTAAGGAATCAGTAAGAGTTTAAGCTAGTACCAAGATCAGACCTGCTAAGGAGGGTGCAGGGAAACAGATACACATGCTCCAAGACCTTGTATTACTCTACCATCCTTTCATTCCTTTAAATGGATGTTTATTTTGTGCAACAGAACCAAAACAGAAGATGCATTCTCCTCACAGAAAAACACTTTGCTTTATCTGTAAAGCACCATGCTTCCTAATAAAACAATTTATATTTTACCTTAATAAACCAAAATATTTTCATTTGAGTCCAGCTGGAAATGACAAGTTCTGTACACATGTATAGGGGGAGGAAGAAAAGGTAGGCAGAAGAATGTGTGTTGATATAAAGTCTGAAATAAATATTTCATGTTGCATCAACATGCTGAACTGCAAGCACCCAGCTAGTACTGTAGCAAGCCAGACACTGGTCAGACTTCCGTACTTAAGAAAAACCTCAGACACTTTGGCCATTAAGTTACCTCTTGCATAAAAGGCAATGTAGGTATCAGGGCAAGAAGAAAGAAACATGCTGAACATGTGGGGTATTTACATCAAGGACGGAAAAAGTTACTACAGTACACAAAGGTATTCAAGTAAGGAAAAAACCTGCACTGTAATTAAAGAACAGATATGCTAGCCTCAAAATACCAGGTGCCCTTATAGGATATTTTAAAATATAGAAAGCAAATATATTTTGTTCTAGGTCATTCAGTAGTTTTCTTGGTAAATACAAGATGTGAAATTGTCAAGATTAACATTTCCTGGAAAGCTGTAAATACATTCTCTGAATCACCAAAATCACCAGAAATTTTAGCATTCCAAGAACGACCCTTCATGAAAAATCATAGGCTACCTTCCCCAAGCAGCAACTCACCTAATTTCCCATTGCTGAGTCTTTTTTGCTCCACATGGCCTTTCAGTGCTCTCACTTTCTTAAGTTTGGCTTCCTGATTCTCAGCAATTTCCTTCAATCTCTTCAATTTTTCCTGTTCAGCAGCTTGCTGTTGCTGTCGCTGATCTTGCTGTTTCAGGAATTTCAGACGTTGTTCCTGCAGTCAAGACAAGAAATTTTGGTTTTTTTTTAAATGAATATACAGTAAGCTAGTGACCAAAATAGTTTCAAAACTTAATCACCACACAGCCTAGATCAGCTTTAGCCTTGTATCCTAACTTCCTGAAGTGTCAAGGGAAGTCTGAGAGAACACAGCAAACACGTACCAATTCTGTCCCTATACAATCCTCCAGGTATAACCAAACTTAGCTCAAGAACCCACTGAAACAGAGGTGGTATTCATGTCTAACAGCCCTTGTAAAATTCTTCCATGAAATTGCTCAAAACCCTTTGAAGCCTAAGAATAAAAAATTAGCATTCATGTTCCACGCCATTCACCAATTATCATTTAATTGCTACTTGTCTCTTGAGTTGCAAGAGCTAATGATCATTTCCTCTCTACCTTCTCCAGGCTACTTGCACTTTACAGATCTCTATCATATATCACATTTTAAACAACTGTAAGTCATGCTTGAGAATATTAGACCTTCTTTATATAGAAGGTATTACATAAATTATTGATCCTTTTCAGCACACTTGATACTTTTAGTAGTTCTGCTAAAACCTCCTTGAGATGGGGGATCATTGTACACCAAAATTTACCATTTCCTGGTAACAATCATCACTGTCACAACACAGAAAAGCCTCAGTGACCTGGCCCCCATTTATACAACAGACATCACAGTGGAGAGGATCCTTTTGAGTGTCCAAGAGTATAAGAGTAAAATGGTGCACTATCCATTTCTACACAGAGATTTCTATAGTTTAGAGCTAAAAGAAACCACTAGATCACCTACAGAGACTTCCTCTAAATCACACTGGTCATTACACAGTGCTTCCAGTTCTGGAGATGATAGGTTGTTCCAGTCGTAGGAGAACTACTAAGACTTCCCCAAGCACCACTAACAGTCAAGACTAGCACTGCTTACTAACATTAGAATTCAACACTTCCTCAAAAAAATCACCAGTCATATTTAGAACAGGGACTCTCCTGCACTTAGAATAAAAAAGGAAGAGCAAAAACTGAGCTTGCCTTCTGGAAATAAAAAAAAAAAAAAAATAAAAAAAAAAGAACAGGCAGCACCTACGGCATATGCACTACTTTAGAGTCAATCCCCCACACAGGAAAGTGTCAAAAAATAGATATTACAGCTCACGTCTAAAAACAAAACGCATTTCTCCCCCTCAGAATCTATCTTTAGCATTGCATCTGATTTCAGAAAGCAGGAAAGAGGCAATGGAAAGTCTCTCTTTGAAAAGACATCTAGGAAAGCAGGTTTGTGGGATGGGGGAAAAAAAATCTCCCAGTGGGACACCCACAAGGCTACTCTTCTTCAAACCACAGGCCACAGACACCTACCTGTTGGGTAGCTATCCAGACTCAAACTCATAATTTTTTTTTCTTTTATATCTTCTACAACTCCCTTCCCAGTAAATATATATTTAACATTCCTATTTCTAATTTCATGTATATAGTGTTATTTATGAGACCAAAGTCTATTACCATCACCTGTGAGTGAAACTGACAAAAGTTATGAAAGTTTAGGCTTCTCCAATATTTAACACATCCCACCTGGAACTGAGGGCAACATTCAGCCTTGGCAAATTAATCAAAGCAGAATAGGTGTTAACTGTGCTGTTAAATTCAAGTGAAAACTCCAATCACTTGCTTGAATGTCTGATGTCTTACATTTATAGCTGTATCTTCTTCATACCACTTCTTACCATAAAACAGAAAAAGTTTTATTGGCTATTTTGACAGGCCACAGTACCACTTTGCTGGTGCTGCGGAACCATTAGAAAGCCATGGTTTAAAGCACTTCCCTGAGATATTTCAGAAAGCCAAAGGAGCTCAACAAGATGCTAAACATAGCGAGGGGCGGGGGGAAACCAACTGATATCAAAAGGAGAGAAAAACAGATAGATAGAGGAAGAGTAGGAAGACAAGAACCCCAGAGCAGCCTTCTTCCCCTTCAGAGCATGTTCTGAAAGGTATGGGAGCTCATGAACCCAGACAGCTGAGTGCTCTTCAGGATAGGCTTGCATTTAATGATTCTCTGCCAAAAGTAGCATGCACCAACAACACAAATATTAAATCCATGACAGCATTCTGCAGATTGCAAATTCAGAGTATTTTTTCCCCTAAATGATTCAAGAGCACCCTGTGTGCTTTTCATTTGTTTTTCTATTATCGTTCAGCAAGCATTTTATAAATCACTCTCCTAGTTACTTTTATCGCATACATGCCATCTTTTCCAGACAGCTGGCCCAGGAAACCAGGCACACTGAACTGTATCAGGAGAAAGCAAGGTATTATTACAGGACAGCATTGTATCCAGAGACAAAAGCACTGTTCAGTGATCAAACCAGTGAATGGCTGGTCACCACATGGAGGATAAATAGGGCTGGCAGAGCCACCAGGATGAATGACAACGTATTAATGTTATATGCTCTACCCTTTTACTAAGCTACAGGGTCACTTCTATCACTGGCATTGTTTTAATGTTTTACTACTGGATATTTGCATAGGTTGACTTTCAAGTTTAAGAAGAGCGAGCCAAAGAAAGGGAGCCCTCTGTTTATATGAGGTGAAAAACACCCAAATCCCCGACCCGCCCTCTGCCTTATGTGACTCTTAAGACCTTTGTTTCTGGTAGTAAACAATCTCATTCCAAACTCACCTTGTTAGCCAGCATTTGCTGTTGAGCCTCAATTTGTTGCTGCTGGCGTGATGCCATTTCCTGAAGTTCAGCCAGTGTCATATCCATTCTTGGAGCACTGACCTGTCAGAGAAAATCCAAAGCATGCTAAGTCTAGAATTTTTAATTTGGCTAGTGTGCAATTCAGTAGTGCTACTGCAGAAAAGTATGCTATAGGTCTTTAAAAAACAATAACAACTGAGTATCCAATAAAATAATTAGAAAGAAATGGCATATTTCCGTAGCAAAAGAATAAATAGTTGCAAGCTCATACACAACTGAAGTCCAATCCAGCAATACACATACGCTGACATCTCTTGAAACATTAATATTTCTAGCAAAATCCCAGCAGCACTTTAAAAAGGTGTTTCAGAGCCCTTTATAATTAAGCTCAGCATGAATCAGCTTTGACTGACTGAGCCCAGAATGCTCAGCACATGGCAGGATGGATCTGTGGTCGTAGGTGTATTGTTGCAATTCAAAGCACTTCAATGTAAGTTGAAGAAAATAGGAAGTTTAAATATAGTGGCGGGGGGGAAACCCACCATCTTCAAAAGGTATTATTACATTAGTTATCTGTTCACACGTTTCCTGAATCTTGATTCAATCTTATATGCATATTTATATCTTCTGGAGAAAGAATAAGTGACAGACAATGGATTAAATGCTGAAACACTAACTGGTCTCAATTTGAAATCTGGAACTAAGGGATCTCTGGCACAAAACTGAACATGAAAATAATCAATGAACTAAAGGAAAACAAGAGAAATTTTCAATGGGAGTAGAAAGGGAAAGTGTGTTCAATTCGTATGGGTGATCTCAGAGCAGCAAACAATGGATATGACAGCCAACGCATCTTAGAGATTCTTAAGAACTGAAATCAATGGTGATAATTGTTACAGGCTTTGTATTTGGTTTAGAGTAGTCATTAGAAATCTCTCCAAAATAGTATCTTAGTTTCCTTAGGGTAGGATTTGTACCAGTGTCTCAAAAGAAGGGAAGCCTCCATTTTCACTATACTGGCCATTACATTAAGCACTTACTCCATTCTCTATTTTTCGATCACCAGGCACTTTCACACCATTTCTTTTTAAGGCTGGATCTTGAGATCTTTGTCCAGTCCCTACACAGAAATACAAGATAGTCAAAGATGGTAAGGTATTTTAGGATTTTTCTAATCCCTTTAGATATAGCACTCAATACAAAAGGAGAAACAGTACAATCATTTTGGTTTAGCATCTGAACATCTGTCCTTCCCATGCTCTTACAACTAAGATAAACTTATCTGAAGACAAAAGATATTTTATGAAGAAGCTGCTGTTCAATGTCAACATTTATTTTAAGATATAAGACTGTTTAAAAACAAACAAAAAGCTGAACCAACAGTAGGCTATTTCAGTATTTCTCCCACGGTGAATAGGTCCCTAGTAAGTCTGCATTACATATTAATAGCTACAAAAACGTGTTCCCCTCCACAAATGACACAAGAATATCTGGTTAATTCACAGAGGCATTTAGACCAGCACCTAGATGTTCTGGTGTGCCTTTGTCAACTGTCTCATAGAGAATATGAATAACAATAGTTAAAAGTTAGTCACCTATCACGAAAGATGTACCATTTAATCTACAGCTGATTATTTGCACATAAAGTTCAAAAGCACAATTCTTTTTCCTCCTGGCAGTCACTGTGACAGTAAAGATGCTACTTAACTGGAATACTACTTTAATGTTTCCATCGAATTAGGTACAGATGGTGTTCAGATGCCAAATAACAAGCTCACTCATTTCCCTGTAGAACATACATGTACTACAGGATGAAGCCATCTCTGTTAGCTTCTTGCCCACTTGATACCTATCTCAAGTGCATATTCCTGCAAGACTAACTCCTGCAGAGCTCCTAATTATTCATTTGCTCTTCCTCAAATGTATTGTTTACTCATTCTATCATCATTACATATTTCAAATATCAAGATACGTTTAACAATTTTAACATATGCTGATCACAATGCCACTTAACACAAATGGAGTATTTGCAATACTGAGGAAGATTACCAAGGATGAAAACAGAAAAAGGGGAGGAAGAAGAATCCATTACATTGATTTAAAGGTAAAAGTCTTACGGATTCTACTGAAGAGATTAACAAAGGATGCACACAAAAACCTTGAAAAGCAAAAAGTAATTTTCTTTGTAGGTTTCACATTTAGATGTATAATGCACAGATATTATGTTCTCAGAGAACTTGAGTAGGCAGCTCATTTAATTCTATTCCTGAAACTAATACAAATATGTAGATTGTGGGAGATACGGTGAAGAACTCTCTTTTGCCAAGCATGCTAAGTTTATCACCCTGGTAAAATATTACCCAGATGAAACATCCTAAGCCTAAATAATAAATTACATTATTGGACAACAGTTTGGTTACTAAATTTAGAAGAAGAGATCTCTAGATATTTAGAGGTGGCTAATAAATTTAACAGAGGATGCTCTGGGATGCTGTGGTGATGAGCAACTCTAGAAAATCTGCAAAAGTTTCCATTTGGATTAATGCCTTCAGATCTCACAAGGGAGGATGAAGTCTTTACTAAAATGAACAAGTTTTCTGTTACTAGCAGTCCCTATTCATAAGAAAATAACAATTAGACCAAAAAAGGAAAGCAGCACCATACTGACTACCAACATTAACAAATAACATATGCAAGCCATTTCCTTAACCTTGTGGAATCAAATGAAACTTAGACAAATGAACCAGCTGAGATCAATACCTACCTGCTTCCCGGCAGGGAGAGCGTTCATGCCGAAGAAAGAAACGAACCTCACTTCTCTGCATGCCAAAGCGCTGCAAAATGTCCAGCATCCGTTCATTATCAGCTATGGGACGTTCTGAAAAGGTAAAAACCAGTTGACTATTGCATCCCTATGTAGCTTAGGCACGTACCAAAACAAGCAAAAACATTTGTCCTTTATCTTTCACTTGAACACCTGTTATTACTCAGGTGCAGTGTGTGGACCTAACCCTTGCCCTCACCCAAGGCATTTCTACCTTTCCTTGCTTCCGAAATTAAACCAAACCCTCTGAAAAGTAGACGTAGCCTTTTAAAAGTCCGCCCCAAAGGGAGAAGCTGAGGCACCACTGCAGCCCAAAGGGAAGCAAACAGGCAATTTAGAGCTTTCAGCTCAAGTACCTTAGTTTTGGTATTTGCAAATCATCTCACCCACTTACCACCGCAGGCAATCTGCTGGCATACATTTTGCTCCTCTTCTGTGGTAGCTCAGACAAACTTATTTCCCAGATTCCCACCCCATCTTCAAGGGCTCCTCTACCCTACTTCCTACAGGGACTCATTTACTTCCTATTCCAATGAGAATTAAGAGCTCTCAGAGAAGAGGAATTCTTCTCTTAATGCTTCCTAAGGATTGCAATCAAATGCTGAATTGCGGCCCTTGTGTTCAAGGTCGGGTAGAAGGACTAAATACCCTGCTCCTAGACAGTACCCAAAGGGTCTGATCCTCAGCAAGCCATCACAGCTCCTGTCACTTCAAGGGTTCTCCTAGAGCTCCTGTCAGCCATAGATCCGGCTTACTTTCCCAGATAGCAAATTTGATGAAGTTCAGATTACACGTGTTCCAAAAGCTGCACGCCTGATAAATCTGGAAAAGCCAAACTATTTCGGATTCATGGCTCAACAGAAAGAAAGATGAGACAGTGAAAATCAATTCCAATAAGAACTTGCTAATCTTTTCAGACAGTTAAGATGAAGTTTCTTTAAAAGTTACATGCACACGGTCTACTGAATTTATTTTCCTGCTCTTGTTCCCAAGTCCAGTATTCAATTACATCTCAATTTTTAAGCCTTACTTATTGCCTTTTTATACTACAAAAACCCAGTGGGAGTCTATATCTACCGCCTTCATTTAGTAGTACTCCTCCCTTTCCATATTACTGTTCTTCCAAATTTTACACACAGAGAGGATATAATTAGAATTACTTATTGGCCTCTAAACCTTTACATAAAACCAATTGGTTTTGGTATTCTAGACATTTTAGCATTCATGTTTACACCTGCCTTAAAAGCAATGGCAAACGTGATCAATATATTATAATAGTCAACTTTATGTAGTCAGGATACTGTCATAGTATCTTATGACAACATCTGAGACTCATGAACAGGTTAGGTCCATTTGTGCTGCTAGGTTCCAGACAAACAGAATATGGCCTGAGAAATAAGACAAGCAGACAAAGACTGAAATTAAACACCACCACTTTTACAACAGTTCCATTTTTCCTGGCATTGCTTCTGTTGGATGTTTCCTTTAATTGTTTAAGAAGGGGAGGAAAAGGAAAAAGAAATAAAAGAAAAATCAGAGAATAGTTCATTCATGTTCAATGGAAAGTCTTTCAAAGTTACATCTTAATATGGAATAATCATTTCAGGAGAAAAAAAAATTGTTGGTAGTAAGTATAAATGTTTTCAGTTTCATAGGAAAAGGAGTTACTAACATATGTTTTCAGCATGTTAAAAGCTCTTTTCAACATAAAATTGTTTCTTTAAATGAAAATGCTGCAGCTGTGCTTAAGCAATCTAGGAAGGAAAAATTTCTGGAGTCACTGTCAAAAGAGATTAGCTTTACCGAATAAGCAAGTAGGTCACTGTTACAGAAAAAGCAGTCTCTTGGCGGTTACTTGTCTAGACAGCTAAAAAGGCTCTTCATCTGCTAAACCTTAATTCAAGGAAAAAAAAAAAAAAAAACAAGGCAAAACCAAAAAAACCAACAGTAGCACTGTCAGATTTCCATCTTAAAGAATATACAGCAGGCTTATGAGACAGATTTGTAGCAGCTCAGCAATACTTCAGCTGAAACTCTATAATTAAGGGAGATGCCCTTTACACAAGGATTCTGTCAATACTACTCAAAGGACTTCAAAGGAAGGTCAAAGAGATTTTTCAAATACCAAACAAAACTACACTTGGAAAGCTCAAGAAGAAAGGACAAACAATCAGACTTTTTTTTCATTCCTTATCTGTCTCAAAAGGGGCGGGGTGGGTGGCAGAATCTTTATACACACGTATACCTTTTGACTGCTTTTGACAGCCACCAAGGTAGTCGCCTAATTCTAGCAGTGATAGGAAGATCAAGAAAGTTTGCCCTGATACTCATCAAATTTCAAGCAAAACTGGGAGGACAGGGAGAGCAGTAAACTTGCCCCTTCAGGGAGCAGAGTGCCTCAAGCACGCTTGCAGCAATCTTTCAAAGTGCACTTAATAAGGTCTGACAACAGAAGCTAAAATTCCTGAGCAAGCATCAGAAAAAGAGAGAGAGGTGATCTAAGAAGGATCTCAGTAACTGGAGTCTCAGAAGTAGTTTTCCAACACAAATCTTTTGTTTCTTCCCCAGAAGGTTAGCTGCTGTGCACCATGTTTGTTTTAAAAGAAAGTTTAATTTGTTCGGGGTAAAATGTAAACAAAATAGAAGTCATGGCATATCTTGACAAAACAAGATAGCGAACTTTTGCTCACATCTAAAATGAGACTAGGTAAAAGCTAAAAGTATCTCTCCCACACCGTAACCTCCCCCTGCCAAAAAAAAAAATAAATTCCAAGATATACATGAAAACATATCTTGCAAATGGTTGCTACTGGGTGTTACACAGATGCTTAAGAAAGGATATATTTATGTGAAACAACATGCATGTACTTCATCCAGTACTCAAGTCTTTTAATGTTACATGATTTGAGACTACTGCATGTTTTATTATCAAGTACAATTTGGAACTGTATTGTTTTACACACAAACACATCAGTGTTTGCATAGAGAAGCAAATAGTTCGTAAATATGACAGGATTAGGGAAGGGGACAAGAACAATTTGGTTTCTAAAACAATTGTCAAGGTTTTCACTGCATAAATGGAGGGTACTTTTTTTGGTCTTATGACAATAGTTGCACAAGTAACATTTAGATATCTGTTCTTGCAGTATCTCATTACATCTTTGCAGAGACTAATCTCAGAAAAAATTCTCTGCTTTACTTTATGTTTCTGTATCCAGATTATTTTCTTACCTCTCCTTGAGTACCAGGGAGGCTGACAACTTGATTTTACAAATAAACCTCCAGGTATTACACAGTCCCACTCACCCAGAAGTTCACTTTTCAGCTTAACAAGACCAAGTACTGCCAGACTTCACTTGCCTCTCAGTATAGGTGCTCTCCCTTGATTTCAGGACAATCTCACTGCCCTTTCTAGCATACTATATATCAACATCTCAAAAGCCAACCAAGAATCCAGGTTCAGGAAATACAAGGAGAGAAGCTGCGCACTCTAGCAGAGCTCCAACTTCGGTAACGACAGGAGAACCTTGTCCCTTGCCATTATAACTTGTGCTCTTTAACAGGGTGTGGGGCTAAGGCTAACTATAAATTCAATGATTCCTTTGCATTCTGGATTAGTGATTTTATTTTACTATAATTTATAAAGAAAATATACTTTCTTTTCTAAGGAGAAAAAAAAAGTTTGTTGCATTTTTTTAAACTTAGAAATATCAAAAACATTACATCTCTGTAAGAGGGACTAAAAATCAAGAGATAACTCAGGTATCTCATGCTATTAAACAAACATCCAGCTCACCAAAGACTTTTTTGAACTGATTTGAGCCTGAGCCAACAGCAGAGGAAGACAGCAACATAAGCCCTTATCATACGATTCTTTTATTATTTTGTTGAAGCATCTCAAAAAAAGTTGGATCAAATATAATTACTTTTCATTACTTAAAATCTTGTCTGTGATTTATCTGTTTCACACCTCTGGATGGCTACCAGTATCTAACGAGTGCCATGAAGACAGGAGACAGTCAAAAGTCCTTTCCTATTTAAGGCCCGAAAAGTTAGCCACACTTCAGCTTTTGATTTGCTTGTTGACATGTTCTCTAGTTCCAATAGAGCACTGCAAGCTAGGGAGATCTGAACTTCCAAGACAAGATCAGCAAGAACACAGAAAAAGAAAACAAAACAAAAAAAAAAAAACCACAAAAAACCCAAAACCCACCAGCCAGAAACGACCACATACATAAAACCCACTTCCACAGGCTTAAGAGGATAGAGGACAGTCAAAACTAGTTTCTACATCCTCCCTCCCACCCACCACACACCTTCTTCACATCAGACAACTCCTACTACTTGTGATAACAGTCCTTCCCTTTCAAACTCAATTAACATGATTGGGAACAACAAAGAAGTCACCAGAAAATGGAAGCTTTCCTTTGCCACTGCAAGTGAATGAATGGCTACGGGGTTGAAAAAATTACTCTGACTGGGTCACAGAACTACTGATACTTATTACTTCAAAACTCCCCCAGAGGCCACTGGCATCCCAGTGTGGGGAGGAGGAGGAGGAAAATAAAACAACTCCCCCACACCTTTTATAGACTCACTTGAGTCAGAAAAGGGCTGCATACACATAAGAACATCTGCATGCTTGATTCTCCTTCTTTTGCTTTTAATTCATTTTTGCATGTGTGAGCCTTTCTGTAGATGTATTATCATACAGCAGGTCTGATGACCAGATTAACAGAACTGTAAGGCAGAAATCCCTTGGGACAGGACCGTGTCTGTCAGATCTTCGTGCACAACCTTATTAGAAGCAGTAAATGCCCAGTAATTCACAAAGTGCGAGCCTACCCTACCTGAGCCACACCACACTTCAGCCAGGTGGCACTCGCTCTCACCAGGCTCCTTGCACAGCTCCACCACATCTCTGCAGGTTGTTTCGGGGGTGACTGGCACCTCAGTGAAGTGCTGCTCGTTGTTACTGAGGTACACGGTCAGAAACATCTGGAAAAGACAAAGGCAACAGTACACACTTAATTTAGAACACAAAGCTAGACTGTATATCAGAGTCACAATCCTCTCATTAAATGCATCATTTTCAACACAATTGTATCATTTGCTATCAACTACTGTGCCTACGGAATTTTGAAACAAAAACCAAATTTCTTTTTAAGGTACAAGCAAGCGAGGCATTACGGAAGTAACTCTCTGCTCAACAACATTACATTGCTGGAGGATTGTCCTGTTTTAAATCTGGACCTATTGCTCCTCCCTTCTCTCTTAAGGTGATGTGTAAAAACTCCTCCCACCTTACTATATGTAAATATTGCATCCATTTGACACACAGCAGGAGAAACAATCACTGAGAGCCTAGAAATACTAATTATAGTGAAAAAACAATGGCAATTACACTTTAAAGAAGAAAAAAAAAGAAAAAAAGAAAAAAAAGAGAGAGAGAGACTGGCGCTTCCTACATAAGCCATGGAAACATAATTTGCATTTCCATAATACATTTCATTGGAAGGTTTCTTAGAAACACAAGTCAACCTGCTACGCCCTTAGGGTCAGTTTGAATACAAGCTCCCCCCCGCAAATACCATTCACAGGAAAGGAAGGATATTTTACTTGGCTTCCTCTTCACAGCTGTAAAATGATTTTTGATCTTTGGTTATTTTTCTGTATAAACACACCACACAGCTAGATGTTATTCTTGCCCATGTCTTTCCTGTCACAACTAGAAAATGATCATTTTAAAAATTAGTTGCCTTATTTGATAGAAAACATTGCTGATTACTGCCTCTGAACAGCACCTCGCTGTACACTATTAATATTAAACTGCTATCAAAGTTTAGCCACTAGCTAAAAATTAATGTCAATTCTCGAGAAATGTTCTCAACTTCAGTATCAACTGGCTGCTAGCCACATGACTTCCAGCAACACAAAAAAAAAAAAAAAAAAAAAAAAAAAAAAAAAAAAAAAAACCACAAAACACAAACAAACCACAAACCCAAAACAACAAACCACCACACCCCAAACCCAAACACTCGGAGCATTTAAGGAGAAGAATTAGGAGACAGAATGTGGAAAAGGCTAAGGCAGCAACAGAATTCCAGTTACTGACTGACAGAAGCCAGAGAATCCCATGGAGGGCAGGCAGGCAGATGGAGCGTGACACTCAGTGCCTGAGGTTTTTAGCTTGAATCAGGGCTGCTGACTGCTCCACAGCTCTGCTCCTGGATGGGAGCATCCCGCCTGCCAGCCAGGGTCACAGCTGCTCACCCACGGGTGGCAAGGAATTTGTTTTAACACTGCTCCCTCTCCGGTATGCTTTGTGTGGGCCAGAGCTGTGCGGCAGGCAGTCAGGTAGGATCAGCTTACCACATACACTTATTACATAGTCACAATGGTGCAACCGTTGTGCTGTTTACAGCATAGCGCACTGGAGTACTGACCTAAATTAAGAGACAAAGCTTTCCAAGCAGGAACTCCGATACTCAGCTTTACTCTTTTGTCATTGAGCACACCATCTTTTATATCTAGTGTTTCTAGAGGAGGCTGACAGTGAGGAACCATGTAAGAATACCACTTAATCACAAAAATTGGGGCAGAAAAGTATAAAATAAAAAAAATAAAAAAGAAAGACATTCCCAAATAGCTCTAGAACAGGGTTATACGAGTATGTAAAACAAATCATCCCATCACATTTAATGCTGTGTAACTTTGAATTCTGAACAACACTAAATCGCACAGGCTGTGTATCTGCGGTAACATTTGTCAGTTTTGAAGGATAACCTCACAGATGAAATTAAAAGAAAATTATACAAAACATGGTATTATACACAAAGCAGACCTAATCTGACCCTAGCAGGGCTGTTCACTCTTCAGTGTGCCTGTTAATATCCAGTTGTTAATCCTTAGGATTTACCAATACAGACAGCTACGCAGGAAGGATCACGAGTTGCCATTTCTATCCACAATGCTCAGGATAATTACTAACACATTAAGCCAAGAACACTCAAAGCTGGTGTATGGGGGCCATTTCTGAGACTTAGTAGTGTCGACAATACTTCTATCCCATGTGTTCTAGGAAAGGGGGAGAGGGGGGAGGCGGGCAAGCAAACTGTGTAAATTCTTTAAAAACATACCTCAAAGTCTTAAGTACCTAAAGCAACTAAAACACTATAAAATTGACATGACCTTCACAGTTATTTCACCCCACATCTCTTTAGCTCCAAGGACAATCCTGACACGAATTAGAAATCCTCTAAGTAGTTGTGTCCTTCCTCTCCCATCAAAAAGGCTGTAACATTTATTACGGCGCAGGGGAGAGGCAAGGAGCTAGGTGGTCTGCCTGCTCCACCGCTTGCATATCTGTGAGGTCTCCTGTGATAGCCTGCTCCCCACCTTGCCGCATCAGTGCCTTGGGCAACCACCGAGCAGAGAGTATCCATCACGGAGATGCCTCTCTCCACAGAGAGGGCTGGAAAATGTAGAAGCTCATGTGAACCAAAAGCCTGCTATGGTTTCTCAGCACTGCTTGTAAGCCTTGATGGCTGCCACGGCTTCCAACACCTTGCATTGGGATCCCAAGGAATGAACCTTCCACTGGGAACGGTTCAAATGTCACATTTATTAACCACCCTACCAGCTAGTTCATATTGCCATTTGATCACTGTGCAGCAGCAAAAAACAAAGGAAACAAGAATACTCTCATGACACCTTGCTCAGAAGTTTGAATCCTATAGATTGCACCAAGCTAGAGTGTAAAGAGGTCTTTTGCACCTTCCTGAAGCCAAAGATGTTAAGACAGTTATGTACAGGCATCCAGGAATTAAGAAAGAAGGAAAAAAAGAAAAAAAAACGTACAAAAATTCAGTTTCAAGCTAGGCACAAATGAAAGACTTGATAAAAAAAAAAAAAAAAAAAAAAAAAGAGGAAGACAAATTTCAGTCAGACCTTGCACTTCTTTAAAAGACAGCATCCAGGCAAATATTGAAATATCTGACAATTCCATATAGCCTTAGATCAGGGTTTTTTCCTCTCTTAAACTTTTAAAGATTGAGTTTTACAAATACCCAGCATACAGGCTGAGCACTTGTAAACACAAGTCAGGTCCCTAACTAAGTTCTAAACTAAAGATTTCCCTCTCATTCCCTGCCCCACCCCCTAGATGTACTCACTGTTACAAGTCCTGTGGCATACTACCAAGAAACAAGGCATGTGTCGTGTACCTACTGAAGCAGCTCCTTTTGAAATCACATCACAGATTTCAGCTGACTCTGCTACAGCTTAGAAAATAAAAGTTTGCAGTTATGGAGCCGCCAAATGAGGCACTTCGATCAGATGCACCCAAGGGCATCAAATGGATGACCAAGGACACATGAGCTAAAGCAAAAGATAGTTTTTGCAGCAACAACTGCTACATATGACTTACAAACACCTGAACAGCTAAGTAGAGTACCGAACATAAAGGAGGACTTTATGTCTCAAAAAAGCCTGGCACCTAAGACAATGCAAATCGGTATGAACTATAACTTTGGGTCCTTTCAGCATGAAATATATAATTTTGTTCTAAGCCATATTATTTATGCATCACCTCCAACTACAGCCACTAAGTCTGGACTGTAACACACCCAGGAACAGGAAGAGAATGTAGCAAGAAAAGCAACCAAACAGGAGGACAGAAGAGGGCATCAATTAAAGTCACACCCTACTTCATAATCCGCCAACTCTCTTCTGCACATCAGTCCCAAATAGCGTAGGCCCAAAAATCTGACCCATTTGTTGTTAAACTCATCAACAGGATCATTTTGCCCAATTGCACTGATATTAAATTCGACATAACAGGTCTCAACATCTGCAAATAAGTTTTCTATTGAAAGTAAAATCATAGAATGGTCTGGGTTGGAAGGGACCTTTAAAGGCCATCTAGTCCAACCCCCCTGCAAGGAGCAGGGACATCTCCAACCAGATCAGGTTGCTCAGAGCCCCATCCAGCCTGGCCTTGAACGTTTCCAGGGATGGGGCATCCACCACCTCTCTGGGCAACCTGTTCCAGTGTAATATTTATTTTTCATTAAAATATGTAAGAATGGCTAGCTCTAAAAAAGTGCTAGGCAATGAACACACTACATTTTGGCTCCTGCTTTGTCATATTAAAAAACAAACAAAACAAAAAAACCAACCCAGCTTCCAAATCTGTTTGTAATAGGAACCTGATGTAACACATGCCTTACAATTTACATCCATCCAACAAGATATCATTTGATATCAAAGATCTCCTATCAATTTTCTCCTGAGATCAGAGGACCTCAATTATTGATTAAAAGAGGGGAGAAACAGAAACGCAATTTACTTGTCAGCTTTGATGTGCTTCTCTAAGGATCAGACTTCTCTTACTCCATTAGAAAAGTATCACAGATCTTAGGTACTAGAAGGCTGTTAATTGAACATTTTCTAATTAATATACTAATAATATTCAGTTATCCAGGATGCAAGTATTCAGCAGAAAATGCCATTATTGTACATGATGTAAATTAAAATACAAGGACTTCATTAATTCCTGAAACTACCTGAGTTTAAAAGAATTAACATACTTTTTTCATCCTCAACAGTTTCTAGTTAAATATCTAACTCAGCTCCTAAAATTTCAACAACAAAAAACAATCTTCAAGGGTAAAACTCAGTCTCTTAGAAAATATTATAATCAAGTAAAGAATTGATTTTTTTTTAAAAAAAACTAACTTAACCCTGATTTAGGCTACTTGATGAATTCCTAACTTTATTCAGTCTTACTGCACAGTACGTAATATACCACACGAACTGTAGCATCTATTCACATAGTGTTTTTCCTCTTCGAAGCATCTTATGACCAGGAAGTCATGACACAAGCAAGCAGTTTCCTACTTTACAGGCAGGGAAACTGAGGCATACAAGAAGGCAATGACAGAGACAATAACATTATTTGGTTGCCAAACAAGCCTATTGCCTCTGGAAACAGTGATTCATTTCATTACCTTGCATTAGCTAATAATAGAATTCTGTACCATATTCCATATTCCTTGAATTTTAGACCAAAACCTAATACCCTTGAACCACACAATAGTAGTTTTGGGGTTTTTATATTTCCATAACATAGCTAAGTAATAGTCTTAGCTTGTGTAACAAGTTTTCTTAGCTCTCATTTTTAAGGAGGCATTAAAAGTCACTCTTAAGGTTGACAATGCAATGCTTTGCAGTAATATTATCTCCATTGTTACCCGAGTTATACCCATCATATTACACTGCAAATGTTTCAACATACGCAATATATCTTCCTACAACTTGGAGAGCATGTACACCTGATGTGCTGTATAAACAAGCCTCCAAAAAGGAGCTCACAGCACGCCCTTCAATGACTTTTCTACACAGTGTGGTTACACAGCAGCAATATACATCAGTACAGAAAATATATTTCACAAGTATGTGAAATAACTTTTTTTAAACACTGTGTGGGATGCAAAATAATTACAACAATCTAATTTAGATCCTGAACTAAAATATATTTCTAGAAATTAATTTTAGGTAGCTGAAAAACTAACAACATAAAATTTTTAGAATTATACATCAACTATAAAATTTCAAGTACAGATGGCAGAAATGAGAAATAACTGCTTCCACCCGCAGACCTGATACCCACAGTTTTAACCACAAACAAGTCTTTCTTGATAAATACAAAATCCCTCCAAATAGAGAGTTCTAAATGAAAGTCTTGCATCTTACCTAGTGGGAACACCGATGCTGCACCTTCCCAGATAGCCGCAGAGAAATCAGCTGCTAAAACAGATATTTTTGCTGACTTGATGCAACTTTCTAAACAACAGAAGACAGCCTGCACAACAGCACATTTTCCTGTTCCAATAAGCAACATTCTCAGCTGGTGCATGGTTACAGCTCTCCATTTAATGCAAAGTATACCTCAACAAAAAAGTAATTTAGCAATTCTTTTGCATCAAGTTCCTCAGAACCCTAAAACGGTCCTTCAGTAGGAAACACGCGTGCTGATTGTACCTGATGATTAAGGTAAGCAAAAGATTAAGTTAAGCAAAAGATTATAATAGACTTACTAGGAGACAATCACACAGGATGATTGCTATCCTCGATCATTTTCATATTCAGCTGTTCAATAAGGCTAGGTTCAACAGAAATGCAGGGTAAAGTTTAAAATTTCCCTTAGCCACACCCAAATGCATGGAGTTAAGTTCTTACCGTCTCACTTGCCGCACACGCTACTCCGTTTATATTGTACTGGCTTTTGGCCATAAATATGAGAAAGGAAGCTATGATGCAAGGTAGGTGGAGTACAGTAGGAAGCACCGTGGGATTGTTCAGATTATTCCCAGTCTATATAAAGCACTACCCTTTTCCCTTTCAATTGTATCACAGGAGAAAACAAGACTCAGCCTTTGCTCTCAAAGGAATGGTAGTTTCTGCTTGCATAGATAATTTTAAAGATAAGTTCATTAGGTGTTTGTTTTTTATCTTTGGTAAAAATGTCAATTTTTTCCCAGAACTTAAAATACAATGTACATTTATGTGCGCTTTTGGCAGGATGGGGAAAAAAGAGCTGAAAACAGCAAAGAGGAAGCTCCCCTTCCTTTTTTCCTCCCCTCTCTTATCCTTAATGTAGAAAGAACAGAATGAAAACCGTCTGCTTTTGGTACACACTAGTCAAACTAGGCAAACGCTATAGCACAAATGCCACATTACATCTTACTATCAGGCATGCATCTGAATCATCTTAGGGGAATTTGAAGAGCTACAAGGAAAACCGTCTGAGTTCTGGCCAAGCATTGTGACCATCTGAAGTTAATGGATGTAGGTTCACAACTCTCCCACTTCATGGACTGCACCCTTAAAGACAGAACTCAGTGCTTTATTTCAGACTCACAAACGAGAAGATGCAGTTACAGTCTTCCTGACAAGCCTTATAGGAAATCATCATCTTAGTTTAGCCATTCTAGTTTTGTGAAATCTGTCAGGCATAGCTCAGGACTGGTAAATAGACTCCTAACCTACATTCTCCTTCTTTCAGTAGGGCATTATGCACAAGGTCATTAAGAAGAGATCTTTCCAAACAAAGGCTTTTACTTTGAACTCAAGTTACATCTTCCGATGTGATGTTTTTCTTCAGTCGTTCTCACACACAAGAAGAGAGCAAAAGTCCTCCCATAAGCCAGACTTCAGAAAGGTCTATGCAAATGAAGCTCACTATTTTGGATGAACGCTAAGCACAGGTGCGAGACACTCCATGTTTCTTGGCTGAGCTACCACCTATCTCTAAAGGCAAGACTGTCTCAAATCAAGTCTGGCTTTTAAGTCACTTACCTGCAGTGGAAAAGTGTATCTATTATAATGTCGGCATTAAGCAGAAAAAAAACCAAAAAAGTTCTAGAGGGTATGGGTCAGTTTGTTTTTTATAAAATATATAAACTAAATTGATTTCAGTAACATAGGTAGGAAACTACAGACTTTTACTGAGCACCCACACTTGACAACACATCATGTACAGCACACGCTACTCAGACCTGACTCCACACTTGGATTTGCACCAATTTTGTTAAACAACTGCAGGAATTCAGGGCAAACAAGCCGTAAATACATTCTTCATATTGTACCACACAGCAGCATGTTCACAGATCTCTTCCCAGTGCCATCTGTGAAGTTCTTCTCCTCCATGCATTTCCCCTCCCCAAGAATTCTTCCTTTTCTCCCCCACTCTCTCCTCACAGCTCCTTAGAGCCACCACTTTTGCACTGTTGGACACTTAACCAAAACCCACTGTAAGTTGACTGGCAGGAAAGCAAGCCTACACATGGTGTTTGGACTTGTACTGTTAGTGTCCTACTTGGAGATGAGCTTGCTCCTCCTCTTCCTAGAGTCAGCAAAGTAAAATTGGGTCTTAGGAGGCTTGCCCCTTCAGGCAGACTCTGCCTCATCTTCTGCGTTCAGCAATGAGTTATAAACACTTGGTACACAAGAAGAAAGCAATTAATATTATTTTTCAGGCAGATAAAAAAATGATACCACATAATTCTTACAATAGGTACTATGTTCTGGAAAAGGCTAAGTCTTAACTCATACAACATAACCACAGGGGTTTACAGTTGCTTCTCCTCCCATTCTTCAGTATCACGATATACATTGCACCTAACAAGAGCCTAAAGCCAAGGCAACATCCAAGCATAATGAGCGGGGTTATGAACTCAAGCTTAAGCCTGAATCATCTCAACTTTCTGTACTTGCGTCAAACCCGGAGGCAGTTTTTGTACTAAAAAAAAAAAAAAAAAAAACAACCACCAACTAAATAAAGGAAAATAAAAAAGAAACTAAGCTGCTCTTGCTACTCTAGAGCTTTGCATCCTCCCCACTGGGAATAAGAGTTACTGTTCTCTTAGCCTCCTGGACAGCTAGAGGCCAATAAAAAGTCACACTAAGTGCTGCCTGTCAGGACACTTGAGAATTATACCTCTCAAAATAGTCCTTTAAGATGGATGCATATTCTTACAATGAAAGGAAAGCCTCTTATTTTTCCTGGTAATCAAAAAAGACTTTGTACAAGCCAAGACCCTTCATGGAAAAAAGCAAAGTTACACCCATATCAGGGATGAAAGCATATTTAACACAACCTACACCTAAACAAAACAGGCTATCACAGTAAACTGGCACCTATACCACACCGCCGACTGGCTAAGATACCAACTCTTTACTGCACCTAAAAATAGTAATTTTCTGCTTTTCCAGCCAACATTTAATAATCTCACCAATAAAAAGATGATCAACAGTCACATCAGGAAGCACTCAGCTCACCAGAACATGCAAGTCAAATCCACATCAAGCAAATTTATTACCTTCTATATAATGGGAAAAAGAGGGCTGTGCCTCTGCCAAAATCTGTGTCCTACATCAGATCTATGACAAACCAAGACACTCATGACACGCACAGGTAGGTCAGAGGACACACCACTTCTGGCACCTGAAACAGTGACACATATTTAACCACATGGGTAATTCCACTGTGGGAAAAGTCACAGGATAGATTGTTTGGGCTGTTCTGTGACATAAGCTGACCACTCTGGTACCCTAAAGTGCATTACTACTACATGAAATTCAGAAGCATTTTAGTGCATTGCAGTTTGACATCTCCTTTATGTTGCGACCCCAGAACACACTGTTCAGCCATCTACCTTTGGAACAAGGAAAAAAGAAACAAACCCAAACTAAGAATTTCAGACCACATACCACAACAGTCTGCATGCTTTTCTGCTTTCAAGGTCAGCTCTGGCTTCCTATATACTTGCCTTCAGGATTCAGAGGCTTCCTGCTATATGAGCTTCTCAGTCTCACCAGGATAAAGATATGTTTGTGTTAGTCCAACTTAATCCTTGAATGAGAATAACCAAAGATGGCGGAGAAATTCCCCTCTGTTACCATCTCTCAAGACAACACGGAGGTTAAGGAAAGCATAAGGTATCGTCTGACTGCTACAGCTTGGCCAACATAAACGGTGAGCTGACAGACGCAAACCATGCTCTTCTCAAATCCCCCCGCCCCCTCCCCCCCATGTCTGATCATGCAGCCACATGGCAAATCACTTCCATTATATAAGCCTTTTTGTTGCTTTCTGCCTTTATTGTAGGCAGCATTTCCTCCCAACCATCACCCACCTCCTTACTAAATTCAATGAGAAGCTACAAAAGACATGTGGCTTTGGGTGGGGATGGAAACCAAAGGAACAAGACCATCCATTTGAGCAGCATCCGACTATTAAATTAATTAGGTGTAATGTCACACCATACCTTTGCAGAAGGATAACCCTTCCCAATTCATCACCAGTTCCGGGTAGGAATGCACTCCTATTGCAATGGAAGTGTACCTTGAAGAATAATCTCTGCTCATTGCCAGTGCACTGAGAGTGAGTGGCCCATGCATGGCACTGCAGGCAATCAACACAGCCACCAGCAATGCCAAAGACAACCGGCATGAAACGCCTGTGCTTGGTGATCATATCTATCTGACAACAACAGATAAAATTATTCTTCAAAGCCATAAAGAAGGGCTTTTGTCCTACCGTTTCTGGGCTGCAAGCATGCAGGAAGTCATTAACAACTGTGCAGATATTGAAGAATATTATGCTAAAGCAGCACGTGTCAAACTGGCACAGAAGACATATTGAGCTTTTGCATCAAAACAGATGGATTTTTTTTTTGTTATTTTGTGGAAACAATAGATGGTTAGATGGTTTTGGTCAACTACATTATAATGGGATATGTACAACTTACCCAGTACAGCAGAACCAGGAAGGAGAAATCTTGCCCCTCAAGCACCCAGCCTGGCCTAACCTTTGCTCCTGCAAGGTGAAGCTCTACTTACTTCCTTCATCAGGAAACATTCAGTTACTATAACAGAAGCTGCAGAAGGATGGCAGATTGTACAGTTGATCACTGTCTGACAGGTTTTATTTAAGTGCCGCTCACTCCTCAGAGCTCTTTCTAAGCAATGCCAGGCTCTACAGAGACATGCCAGCTGAGAAGTGAAGGAAGGGAGAGCAGTTCATCACAGCAAGGCAGCAGGCTTGCTGGGTGGCTCTGCATGTTGTCACCATCAGAGCCATGATAGTGATCTTTGCAGATGGCCTTATGTGAAACAGTGGTTAACTGAGGCGATGTCACAACTATTTTAAATGAATGAAACAGAATAGAGTTCAATCAAATCGACATTTATATTATGCTGGCCTCCTCAATAGACTTCTTTTGTCCCAAGAACTCCAGAAATTGTCCCCCTCAGCCTGTTACTATTTGGCCACTCATTCTGCTTCCCTGGAGGCAGAAAACTTCTCTAACCCAACCCCACTAAGCACTCCAAATAAGAATACTTTTGTACAACACTGGGAAACCACACTGCAGAAAAGCCTCGTGGGCAAGGCCTACATACAACAGCATAGGCATAATGATGCAGAGACAAGAAGTATGCAGTGCCATTTCAATAGCTTTTCCACACAAACCCTCACTTGTAGTAAAATGTGTTCTCAAAAGGCTGGAAGACACAGCGTGGCCATCACTGATGAAGTGGCTGTGGGGCAGCAGCATAAGTAGACTGCTCTTCAGAAACATGGCTCATACGTGACCCATGGAAGAGTCAATTTGTCATCTCTGGTATTTCAGAAGAGAGCTTCACGGCATTCTCTGAGGAGTTATGGAGTATTCTGCCTGGCCCCCACACACCCCACCTTTCATGACTCAGTGACATCTCTCCCTCTTTTGCAGCCAGAGATCAGTCACATTCTCTGCTATGTCAGCTTTGTCATGTTGAGACACATACAGAGTCTTAGTACGGTTGAGGTCAGAGAACCTCAAACAAATTCTGGGAATTCCATCCTTTAGAGGGTCTTCCCAGTCCAGGGATGCCCAAAAACAGCAGGAGTAGGTTTCACTTTCCTAAAGAAGCCAGGGCAGGAGCCATCAATCATTGCTCTGCATGGCCCAGATACTGATCTGGGTGAGGTTCTGCATTCAGGGCAGCATACACTTACATAGGATAAAGAGCAGGGTAAAAAAAAGTTTTTACACACATTTTAAGGGAAAAAAAAAAAATAAAAAAATAAAGCACACCAGACAAGTCATTACTCTCAAGCAGCAAGGAAATTATCAGAGTCATAACTATGCAGAGGTATAACAGAAAGAGTTGAATAAAAGTCTCAGCTACAGGAAGTAAGAGCCTTCCTATATATTTCTGTGTGATTTGCTAGCCTAGCCAATTTGCACAACTTCAACTTCGTCCAGCAAAACTAAGAAATAGGGAGATGGGATTCCTGCATTTTACTGAAAAGGCTTGTGGCTACTGAAACCCAAAAGGGGGATAGTCACCTTGCAGAAGGCCAAGCCTCCGCACCTTGAGAATGCAAGAGGGATACTCTGCACCAGTGCTTATGTGTAGCCTTCCAGCTCCTTATTCTCACACTGCAAAGCCGGACATGTTCACAGACCAGCAGGCTGCTGCGCCACTGGAGCACCTGAACACACGGATGGCTTGGTGCAACATACAGCCCAAACAGGATAACCGTGACAGCATTAAAAAAATAACTGAAGAAGATCTAAGAAAATACTGATTTTCCTCTTTTAAATGACAGAAGGAAACTCAAGGTAATAAAAATACATTATTCCGGAGACGCCTCCTTAGCTTTCAATTTGAAGAAATAATGAGATTTAACACTCTATTGCAATAGAGAAAGACTAGCAATCTAAGCTTAGATCTAAATTGCTCCTTAAGCAGTTAAGCCCCACAAAATAAAAGTATCAAAAAACAAGGAAAATCTCCTAATTTATTTGACAAAAAAAACCAAAACCCACAAACTGTTTCTTATATCCAAGATATGCCTTAAATAGTGAAATAGGAACACTGACTTTAAATACATGTAAAGAATTCACAAACAAACACCTCTTCTGGGGACTGTTCTCGAGCACGGAACAGTAGACTATCAAGGTTCTCTCCCCATTTATGATTAACCCTACAGAAGCAGGGGTGCAGGCGATGTAATTTCTTTAAGCAAGATCATTTAATACTTACATTAGATATGACAGACTTGCATTCCAGCTGCACCACAGTGTACCAGTTGGCTTGACTCTACGGGAATCCTTGTCTCCTAAATCCCAGGCTGAACTCACTGCACGACCTTTAAAAAGTGGCTTAACGTCCCTGCGGCTTCCACTTCCTTTATTAAAAGCTCTGATCCATAGCAGTTAGTATTTTACAGACCAGATGTTTAATATTGAACAACTCAAAATAATAACATCAGAAGCTTTCAGGTCAGCAATGTCAAAGCACCCATGTTCCTACTTGAGTTTGGGTACTACACCTATAACACGGGTACACTGCAGACACAGGTTTTCCTGAATCAATTTCATAACCAAAGGAATCACACAGAACAACAGATAACTGCAGTACATGTTTGATTTTAAAATATATATGCTTCCCTTTGCAAAAGGATGAAATAAAGATGTAAGAGTAGAATTTAAATAGTAATAATAATAATAATAATTATTATTATGAAAAAGGCAAGAAGCATTCCCCTAATCCTCCTTTTTAAAACAGATGCCAATAAAAGGTAGGGCACTGCACAAAGCCATCTATCAAAGGATTGTATCATATTAAGACCTGGAAGCATCACTGTAGCATACAAGAATTTGGTCCAGAAACAAAGTCACCATCTCAGTTATAAAATTCTTGTTCCTAACACCATAGCAACAAAAACTAAAGGGCTCATCCTTTAGACACAACTGGGTTCAACATCCACGTAATGCCATTGCTAACGTGAAACAACCAGTGAGGACACCCGTATGACTAACTCTTCACACCAGCAGCAAGATCCAGAATATTAATCATTAACAAAAAGCAAATAGTAAAAGCAAGTGGAAGAGTGGTTTCTGCCTTTTAACATGTCCAGCATCGTGTCAGCGTCAAGATTGCTGTTCTTTCCCCAATTCACTTACAGTTCACCCTCCACAAAGTTATCCCAACTACAGCAACAGTTGTCTAACACTATTTTAAACAAGTTTCAGGTCTTCCATGTTCCTCAGAAAAGCCTGAAACCTCTAAAACGGTAAGCAACAGTGACTAAGGCAATTAAGTATACTTCACATGACGTCCAGGATTTCTAGTGACCTTTATACACAATATCATCCAACTGTTTGAAAACTGAAGATCAAAAAGACTGCCTGACTCACAAGTGACTAAGTTGAGAGAAACCAGGCCTAAAGATAATAAAACTGAGAGCAAAGCAAAGAGTTTTATCTGCTCATCACCTCGTGAATAGGAGCACCTTCCAGTTTCCAGAGCATTAAATAAGTTTTTACACTCCACAGGAGTTCGAAAGCCCACAGATTAAAAGAATCTGGAGGTTCCTTTGTTATCAGTGGGCCCACACAGAAGGACACAAGAAGTCTTCCTCCAGCTGTGCCACCAAGCCATGGGAGGTAGCTCAAGTCAGTCTCCTCGGGGTTATCCAGCTGCCTCTTCAGAGATGCTGTACAGAAGCAAGGCGTAACTTTTTGTCCACAATTAAACAAGCTCAATAACATGCACAGTGGGAGAGCAAGGAGAGTCCCCGAGGCAGGACTACTAACAAGGATTGTGGCTAGACAAATGGAGCGTTTTCAAGACAGTTTCTTAATCAATAATTCGAAAGGAATGCTAGGCACATTGCCATTCTGCTAGTTTATTCTGCTGAAATAACCTTTATACCTGCCTCTTTTAAAGTCTAACTGACTTGCATGTAAATTAATCTCACAAAGCAGAGCTGCTTGCCAGTAAGGGAGAGATCCCATCTGGCAGCACTAGGAATAAAAAAATTAAAAGAAAGAAATCCTGTGAATTATCCACTCATTCCAAACTTCTTCACTGCATACTAGCCCTTGAAACAGTAAATGCAAGAGTCTCAGGAGGCACTCACACCCTGAACTGTTGAATAGATCAGAAGCAGCATAATTACTTATTCCCATGGTCTCCACAGCTTGATCTGGTACGATCTGTAATATTGCCCTTCCCCCATTTCTGATAAAAGCCACACAAAGAAACAAAGATATTTAACATACTACAGCATAATATAACAAATTGCAGATGGAGAGCTAAGCTATTAAGAAGTCATCTGAGAAATTAAATGCATTTAAAACTATTCCTAGAACAATTATTCACAGGACAGAAAAAAGAAAAAAAGATCTAGTTATAACAACATGAAGGAGGGGAAAAAGAAGAAGAAGAAAAAGAAAAAAAGAAAAAGAGTACTCTGGGAACCTCAAGGCAGTATTTCCTTTGGTGCATAATGACAGGTCAGTTTACAAGAGAACTGTAAGAGGTAGGCGAAGTTCAGAGGTAAGAAAGCTCAGCAAAACAATCACCTAAGCTTTATTCAACGTTCTAGACAAAAAACTTCAAACACTGAATACCACATTAAAATGTTTAAATACACAATATCAACATTTTAAAATTACTAACACTAACGGAAATGCAAGTTAAAAAAAGCCCACAAAACAGATACTGAATAGCTCAGTCAGATAAAGATATGAGGCATATGCTCAAAGGGCTCAGAGTCTGAAGTCCCATTCATGCACTGAAATCCCATGGAAGTAGGCAAGAAAAACAGTATTAATGACTGATAAACCTGAACAGAGCTTAAATAATTAAAAGACTATAGGGAATGGGGCTGAGATGCTAGAGATCACTTACTGGTATCATAACAAGCTGTTAAACTCTACAGAGGGGCATCGGTTTGTTTATAAACTTACAGCTGCCCATCTTACAAAGTGCAAGAGATTCATTTCTGCTAAAATTTATTTAGTTAGGAAGCAAAAAAAGTGTTTCCCAAGAAAATTGCCCAAGAGGAACTACTACTACACTAGTTCAGTAATTCAGAATGTGTATGGCAGTTCCAACTAACCGCCTAATGGAACAAGCCACACAACTTAATTCTAGGAGGGTTTTAAAGATTAAAAATACAATTTGAAAAAAAAAAATACACACACACATCCACAAAGTAGTGAGCACTCTGCAATGAAAATACATACTTTAAGTACAGTGCTCACTGGACTGTAACAGGTCAGAGAAGATCCCTTGGAACAAAGCATTCAACAGACTTCAGAAGGAAAGCAGATCTTACGGTGCAGTGTTACTCTTGAACAAAGCATAGTTTAACTCGATTGGAACAGAACACAAGGCTATCAGGAAACTTCAGTTTCAGAAATTTAAGTAATTTCTAATGACGGGAAGCAAAACTAATTTAGGAATTTAAGTACTCTGCAGTTTGCCAAGTTAGTCTCTAACCCTAACAATCTATCTGTGTGCCTGGATCCCTCTCGATTTCAAGGAAGCTCCCAATAAACTACTGCACATAAGACAAACTGCAAAATGGGCACTTATCTAGACCATCAAAGGGTTTTGATCCAAAGACTTCTATGGACATTAAAGGGTAGCTCAATCTGTGTTACCTCCTACTATCTGCAAAAAGCCATTTATCCAGTATGCACAATGACGCAAATTATTTCTCAATACATGCTTATATTTAGGGTAATAATGTAAAATAAGGGAGAGAGACCAATTATGCTGCAGAAAAATATGCTATTTTTGAAAGTGTTTCCAGCTCCTTTTCACTACTTAACAGTACCAGTCACACTCCCACAAGCCTTCACAGATAAGAGGTGAGACAACTTCGCACAGCTTGCCAGCTTTAACCCTGTTATTACCCTCATCAGTACAGCTACACACAAATTACTTCATATTACACCCTCATGCAGACTCCTAATCACATTGTCTTGACATATGGTTACAGCAGCAGTTTAGCTCCTATCTGTCATCACCGCAAGGAAAACATTCCCATTTCAGGGTAGTCTCCCAAGAGCATGAGTGGTTATGCTGCTACAGCAGTTTCCAGGCTCTTCACTGGCAGCTACTCAGAAGTGAATTCCTGGCTGGGCTCACGCTTGCTCTATTCTCCACTTGGGGTCACAAGCCCTCCTGTGTTGTTTAATCCATTACCCACGCTACCTCCTGGAGCAGATGAGAGATGGGCCCTGGAGCAGAAACTATATAGAGACAATTTTATTTGGAGGCTGGGGAAGAGAGAGACTTTGTAAGAAGCATTAAGTAAGAAACAAAACATTCTGCAGATAGTTTAGGGCCAACCTACCACTTCACAATCAAAAAACGCAGATACTCAAGTCCATGAACACCTCATTAGCACATAAGCAAAAAAAAACCAAAAAACGGATGACCTGCTTCCTCCTGACTTTCTTCAAACCCTCCTTCTCTTCCCTCCACTCTTTCAGCTTCTTTATAAAGAGAAATGAGAATTATTTCCAGAGAAAAAACAAAAATTAAAAAAGGAAGGAAGAGACAAGTAAGTCTGTAGAAACACTTATTAAAAAGATAAAACAGCAAGAATTACTTTTGGCACTCCGTTTTCCATGCTTTTATATTCATGAGTGTATTTACTATAAAATGTTTTCAAAGTTGCAAATGGCTGTTTATTTGCCCTACAGCCAACGGACTACAGCACTCTTTTTAACACTCTCTTGCACTGTTTAATAAAACTGCTGAACATCTTATCCCTCTGAAGATTTTACTAAGACTCATGTTTTGAGGGGTTTTTTTTAAAGGTGAATTGAAGTTCTAACACTTGTCTTTTTAATTCCTTTAGCCACATTCAACCTTTATAAATCTCACATTATTCACAGTAAGTGCAACATGAAAAGGCTGTATCCATTCCTTTATTTATGGGTTAAAAACCAGAATCACTAATAAGTTGAGTCATCAGCCAAAGAAAAGCCTGAGCCACCAGTGCAATGCATACTCCGGAACTTGTCACCTGCAAACACTGATGGGATAAGACGGCTCCTGCTTGTTTTCTCCTTAATCTGAACTGTGTGACAAGGAACTGGCCAGTAAAAGCATCTCTTGGAGGTTTCACTGTTATATGAGGGTGCTTACCTTGCTTGGTTTTTACATGGGTTGAATTACCACCTTGTTATATTTACTGTTTGTTTTGGGGAGACAGCACCACAGTTGTACAACATGTTAAGTATTTAATCTGTAGTTGGGCTCATTCTGTCTGTTCCTCCCTCATTAGTTACAGCAACAGTCACCCAGACTTCTCTAGCGTTCTGTGAGATCAAATTATCACTCATTATTTCCTCCTAATTCCAGAGGAAGAACCTCACACCGATAGCAAAACAAGAATCCCTGAAACACCCATATCCTTCCAGCACAGATTCCCAGCTTCACCTCTCAGGTATAATTCCTTTCTTGCTTGCTTCAGTCAGCTCCTGGAAGAGTTAAACTGGAAATAATCTTTAATAGAAGAACACTGTTGAAAGGACTGGACTACCTATGTGTGCAAAGCTACTTGGTATCAAGCGCCGTAAGGCAGGCTGTATCGCGCCAGGGGAGGATGGCAGAGTGAACATTTTAAAGCACTTTCAACTTGGACTATGCAGGTATTAAGCTTGCTGGGATTTTCTGTGCATATTCCAGTCTCTCGGAACAACTGATCATGGATTTCATGGGGCATCCCCGCTAGTAAAACCAGGTACGGAGAGGCAGGCCGCACTTTTTTAAGGGAATGAAGTCTTTTATGTCACTACCTTCACGTATTTTGTGCTGAAAACCAAGCAAAGCTGCTGTGCTAGGCTTTCATCCAACTTCAGCTGATAAAAAGGTGTAGTTTTGAAATTCATGTTAAAGCTCCGACAGAAGGTGGTCCCCCCGTCCCTTTTGAAGGTGTTGGAAGAGACCTCTCCCAGAGCAGGGCAGGGTTAACACACACAGCCGCCAACAACTCTTGAAACTCTCCCACCCGGCGAGGGGGAATTATCTCCCCCCGCCGAGAGCTCCTCGTCCCTGTGAGCCGCAAACAACATGGACACCGCCTTCCTCCTGGAGCCCGGGAACTGGAAAACAAAACCACCACCACCACCCCCCAGAAGCAGCAGGTACGGCTCCTTCCGA
>WHYT01017063.1:3666-46885 GCA_009806455.1 Tetrax tetrax
TCTTCTCCAGACTGAACAATCCCAACTCCCTCAGCCGCTCCTCATAAGACTTGTGCTCCAGACCCCTCACCAGCTTTGTTGCCCTTCTCTGGACACGTTCCAGGGCTTCAATGTCTTTCTTGTAGTCACTAAGTGCCTAGGCTGGGCACGGGGGAGAAAGGCCTGATGCAGTACTTCTGCCACGAGCGGGCTTCTGAGCGCCGCGGCTCTGCCCTGCAGACATGTGGATAACAATAACATGGGTAATAACATCGCTCCACTGCTTGCAAAAAAAAAGCACTTTCCTTGCCACACTAATAACAGCCAAACCTGAAAATGCTAACTGCCGAATGTTTTACCTTAGACTGTAAGACCCTCTTTAAAGTAGATCAGCTGAAATACAAGGTCCTCACTCCCAAGTTTGGGTGTGAGTGTGCAGACTTTGCCTTGGCTCCAGCCATCGGCACTGTCTGGAGTTCCCAGGGGAGGCTCTCACACCTAAGGGAGAGCTGAAAAACGTCAACAAAAAGCAGTGTTTGCCTCCTAAGCTGTGGACAAGGATCTCTGCCGCAAGGAGGAACTGTGAAATGATGAATGGCACAAGGGTAACAGCTGAAGGGCTCCCTGTTCAGACTTTTGCCATGGTTTGCCCACGTCTGCCGCTTAGCCCAGATGCTCTTTGATATATTGGCTCACGCTGCACTGAGGGAAGTGGTGAGAAATTTTCCGCTGTTGCTATCAGGGTTCAGCCGCAGCAACATGAGAGCCCTGCTGTGAGACAGCTTCCAGCTGGGAGTGGGGCTTTCAGCACAGTGTCATCTAACCCTTCTGGGAGTAAGTGTCGGGACAGCAGTCCGGAGAAATGCAGCATCTCAACCAAGTAATAATGGGTGGTGCTACTTGGACAAGGTACATCCTGAGAAATACACTTGAGCTGACACTGAGGGATCAGGCTAAACCTGGAAAGTATTCTCCATGCCTAGTGGTTATGATTTTATGAGGGTCACTCCTACACTGCAACACTGTCGGAGAAACGTGAAATCAGCACTGCTTTTAGTAGGTCTTCAAAAAAAGCCTCATCGATTGGGCATTGTTTTAATAAAATGAAAAAGCAGCTGTGATTCAGCCCTACACATCCAATGGACCAAGTTAAGTTATTCCTGTCTAAGCCTACCTTGAAAATAAACATTTTACTCATCATTTAATTTCTGTTGCACATGGTTCATTTCTCCTAATCATCATCTGAGCAGAGAAAAAGTTGCTGTGATTGACAGCATGGAGAGCAACAGATGGTGCTGTTTCTGTTCAAGTGAGATCCAGAAAAATAAGCCTATTCAGTGGCATTACTCTAAGTTTATCTCTTTAAAGTCCCCTTTTTTGTGATGAGCTGTGTCAATACCTTCTAAAGCAAGCACTCAGATACACATCAATTTTAAATTAAAAACAACAAAACATTTCTAGGCTTGTGTTCTTTAGCAATATTTGTCAAAAGTTTAAAAGCAGATGGTTTCTCACACAAGTGTTGGTAAAGTGCTGCAGTACACAGCAACACATTCATGCTGCAAAATTCCCCAGCGATTGCTCCAGGATGGTACTGCTCACTGTGCTGTACCACGTAATGCATATGGGAGGCTAAAAAGCAGAGTGAGTTTCACAAGAGCAAAATAAGTTAGTTGCTTGAGTGTGTATCCAGAATAATTATAGATATTACTTTGGAATGGATTGGCATAAGTGGGAATATGGTATCCAGCTAATTTAGATAAAAAGTGCTCAGCAAGTTCCCCCCTTGGATTTCCCAGAGAACAAATTTTCTACACCCCATTTTTTTCTGTGCAGTCAAAATACAGCAGGGCTCTCAAGCAAAGCCCCAGTAATCCTGACATGCAGGAAATCTCCCATGTAAAGGAAAATTTCAAGGTATTCATCTATGGTTTTGGTTGTCTAGACCAGTTATCTCTCTGTGCTTTCTAAACTAGCTCTTGCTGGAGGAGTCAGAGCAGAAATAAAGTTTTCCTTTTCCAGGAGGATTCTTCTTTGGCTGCAGGAGCTGAAGGTGGTGAAAACCAAGCAGCTAATGCAGGGAACTCTGCCACAACCATCACCCACTTCGCTGTGCTGGAGGTATAATTCCTCCAATGTCCTGTGCACTCCTGAGACTCTCTTCTGTCTCAAAGGCCAGTTACATTGCTCTGGTCACAGGAGAGAGCACTGCTGTCCATGCGTCCAAGAGAGAGAAACCAACTACTTCAATGTACTTGAGCTTTGCATATGCTTTACCACAAAGCTGTAAATGAGTTAATCAAATGTTGACACAAACTCAGTGTTCAGGTCTGCAAACTTGCATTAAATCACAAGCATTTGGCTTGTGACAGTAGAAAAAGACAAGTAAATTTTGCAGTGATTTTTCCAGTCCTATTTCACAGCAGGGCTTAAGACCAACAAGTAAACCAGCAATGGTCTGTAAGAGTTCAAATGCTGTTCAACTTCACAGGAATGGCCATGACCTGTAGCACAGAGCAATGGAGACAGTCATATGAAACCTACGTCCTTTCCAGATCTAGATTATATTCTTTACTTATTATATGAAGAAGAGACAAAATTCAAATCCATGAGAGCCACAGCATGAACCATAAGGAAGACAATTTATCAACAGTTTTCAATATGGATCTCTGAAATAAGATTTTAAAGCCGTTTGTGCATGGCTGTGTGAATGGATGAATGGTAAATACTGCTCTTACTATATTTGCAGGATACTGAGTAAGGAGATGCTATGGCCAAAATACAAATTAGAGGCTTCATGTAGGGTTTCTGAGTTTGAATGCTGGTTTTCTGCCCTTCAGCATTGGAACGAGGGTTATTCAGCTGCCCTTATCCCATTTATTTGAACACATGCAGTCTGATATTTGGAAGTCAATCCCAGAGTATTGGGTGGCTCATAAAGAAGGAACATTCTTTTCCCATGCAATCAAAACTGGGTTTGTCCCTAACTTCAATACATTTGATCCCTCCCCCATTATTGTTATTATCCCCATTGCCATGAATAGGTGTACAGTTTTGTAGGTTTTGCTCTGGTCAGCTTCTTTCAAGTTTAGCAAGGAAGGACACTCTAATGATGGAATGAAACAGGGGGTAACTCACCCACATGCACCCCTGCGATGCAATGCGGAGCCAGCACAGGGAGAGCAGCTGCCCCGCAGCTGCCGGCAGCGCTCACCAGCAGCACGCTCTGGCTGGCACAAGCAGCTGACTGACCGCTTCCTGGCGACATCCTCCTGCAGGATCCCATTGCTGTGTCTGACGCCAGGTTCACTTCCATTTTTTCCTCAATTAAAAGGGATGCATGGTCGCACAAGGCAGGATCCTTCTCCTCCGTCAGCAAGCTGCATGCACATCCTGTGCTCTGGGCATGGAGACAAGGTGGGGTGCCTCTTGGCATGCCCCCCACTCTCTATCAGCAAAGAGTACCCTAGATAGGAACATTTTAGATAACTGAGTCTGGCCTCAGCTAAAATGTTCCTCTCCTCTTTGTCACCTTCCCTGTGAGTCTAGCAAAGTGCTTGCAGTCAGCCAGACTTAAGACTTTATCAGGTTGCTTCACACCCTCCCAGTTCCAGCCACATAGGCTACTGTGGGACAGTAAATCTGTGTTTCTGATTTGCACAAGCACTTTTCTCCTGCCAGGCTGGCTGGACACCTTTAGCCTCTGTCCCTGCTGTTCATCTTTCCTCTGCCTGTGCAACCTCCTGGCATACTTCTGCGGGTGGGGATTGATTTTCCCTGGTTTTCAGGAAAACACATGTTTTCCTGTTGCCTAGGACACAGGGAGTCCATGCAACGTGGTATGTTTCAGGTGACAGGCAGAAATGGGGTAAGGACCAACAGCAGAAAATCCTATCAGCTGGAGCACATGGTAAAGATATCACTCCGAAGATTTTCAGAAGTTACTTGAAATTATTTAATTTTGTTTTTAAGAGGCACCCTGAGAAGCATAATTTTTCCCTGAAAAAATAATTACTTAAAAGCAGCATCTGTGGCTAGTCTCCTGCATCCCGGTTCTCTGCTGCCCTGGTGGAGCTGTGGTCCATCAGCTTCCTCCTGGGCAGGCAGGCTCTGCTGGCTGTGCTGCTGTGACAGCAGATATATCGCCAAAGGCTGCTGTGTGGTGTGGAGTTTCTCCCTCTTGCACACCTCTGTGACGCTGCTGCTGTCCTTCAGGCTGCAGCCTGGCAGCTGCCTGCTTCTCTCGTGACTAGGACTGGCCACGGAGTGCAGCAAAATAAATGTGCTGATTGCAATGACAGCATTGCTTTTAGGATCATATAATCATAGAGTAGTCTGGGTTGGAAGGGACCTTTAAAGGCCATCTAGTCCAACCCCCCTGCAAGAAGCAGGGACATCTCCAACCAGATCAGGTTGCTCAGAGCCTCATCCAACCTGGCCTTGAATGTTTCCAGGAACGGAGCATCCACCACCTCTCTGGGCAACCTGTGCCAGTGTTCCACCGCCCACATTGTAAAAATTCTTTCCTAATATCTAATCTGAATCTACCACCCTCTATTTTAAAACCATTCCCCCTCATCCCATCACAACAGACCCTGCTGAAGAGTTTCTCCTCATCTACTGTAAGACTTCTATAAGTTCTCCCCAGGGCCTTCTCTTCTCCAGGGTGAGCAGCCCCAGCTCTCTCAGCCTGTCCTCACAGGAGAGGTGCTCCAGCCCTCTCATCATCTTCATGGCCCTCCTCTGGACGCTCTCCAACAGGTCCATGTCCTTCTGATGTTGGGGGCTCCGAACTGGACGCAGTACTGCAGGTAGGGAGGGCACAAGAGCAGAGTAGAGATGCAGAATCACCTCCCTCGACCTGCTGGCCACACTTCTTTTCTTTTCCTACATATTATCCTTATAACTCAGCCTAAAGGTGGAGGCATAAGCTGGGCTTGTTGCCTTGTACATCAGGAGTGTCTCTGCTTGGAAATTTGCTAACAATCCTGTGGCTGAGCCTTTCATAATAATACTCGTGTTTCTTTCCCACCAGAAACTGAATTTGATATTACTGATGAAGTTAATAGAAATTACAGATACAGAGTGAAACTTGTTGAGCCAAAAGTATCCCATTGCAGAAGATCTCTTGGCCATAATTCAGTGTTCCATCTGTTTTTCTTATGAACTAATGAGAAACATTAAAATCAGTTCAGTAAATTTAATGTCTGCTTTAGCAGCTTCTGTGTCCTGAGGTTTCCGAGGCTTGTCTAAAGGTGTGTTAGAGCAATAAGGTCTCTCTCTTTCTCTCCAAAGCCTCTGTTGGCTAAATGAATCTGAGATCTATATGAAAAAATTACACCTCCTATGAAACCTTCCAGACTTCTGCACTTGCTAGCTTTAAATTGCCAAAGATGTCAAGATGACTGACTTCTGTAAAAAAAAAGTGATATTAAAGCAATTTTTCTGCTAAATAGAAACACTAATGAATCAACAAGAAAGCAAATTAATTTATACACCTTAGAGGTAATTGGTTCAGGAAACAAGCCTTATCTGTCAATTTTTCCTCAGTAAGGCTTATAGAAAGAAATATTTTCTTTCCAGAAAGCATATTAAAAATGAGAGGCAGCATATCTTTCCATAACATGTTTCTAATAAAGTGAATAGATGCAGCAGTGCTGTGGGTGGCCATAACACATCAATTACAGGCTGTCAAGGAAAGTGGTTTTGAAGCTGAGCATTCCAGCATGAGATGATAGCAAAGATACCAGATCAGTGTCCATTCACTGTTTAAATGAGTCTAATATTTTTTACTTGTTATTTGGAGTAGGTCTCCCAAAATAAACCTTCAGGATGTGTACTGAAGCCTGTACTTTTGACAGGGTCAGTGTCACCTGAAACAGGCAACAGGGCAGCTCTGATTGCCTTTCGCTGACTTGTCTCTGTCTTATACCATACTGGAGAGGATGAATTCCTTATACAAAGTTCTCAGCCACATCTGTGGCTTTTAGTTTAATATTACAAAAAAAAAAAAAAGTCCTATTTGTTGACAAAACTCCTGCAGGATCCATACACGGGAAGAGCAAAGTGAAGAATCATGCTGCCCTCAGGGGCAGGGTACAGAGCAACTGGCACTGCACAGATCATGTCACTGCAGACCTGAGAAACAACAGATGGAAGCAGACTGTAAGAAAATGTCCAGTTCAAGAGAGTTCACAGTTTTCTCCACCTATGAAAGCTCAGGGAGAAACAGAAGTGCTCTGCAAAGGAATAATCCGTGATCCTGGAACTCTACGGCTGTCCTGGATGGGAATGCTGCTGTCTGTGGCTGGGCCAATACCGAAAAAGCCATTCTAAGTCTGGTTTGGATTCTCCCAGAGCATCAACCTTAACAAGAAAATGGCAAGACCCTACTCCAGTGCTGCAATCAGAAAGAATTTGGGGAAATCCTTCAGCAGTTGCAGGCCTAAAGGGCAAAAACCTTTGCTTTCCCTCTTCTTTTTTACACTGTCTGCTGAACTGCAGTCTGTATTTGATTTATACTGTGACAGAACATTTTATTCATCTCCTCAGTGTGTGTGGTTGTGCTCGTGGAAATGGACTCACATGATGCATCTTCCCTCTAGGGCAGGGCACCGTAGGCTGGAGACACTGCCTCACTGTGCCTGGCCTGCTCAGGCTAGCAGAAGGGACTTCTCCAGGGTTAAAGAACACCCTTCACATCACCTGGCTAATGCTGAAATGATCATAGCTCTCAGAAGCACCATTGGCTCTGCACAGCACCTATTCCTACCACTCCTGTCTCCTGAAAAGACTATACTGATAGATTTGGCGGTTTACAACATCACTCTCTTCATGTATAGCCATAAATAGGCCCTTAATTGCAGCAAGGAGCCCAGGAGCTGGCAGACCTCTCTTGTATCTTTGATAAAGTGAACATGCCAATTAACATGGACACCTGAAAGAGCAGAAAAAGTATGCCTATAGCCCTGCTAGAGAACTGAGGCATCCAACCAAAACATTTAGGTCTAGCTTGCTTTCGCTTCTACTCCACTCACTCCAAATCAGCCCAAGGGCTGTCTTAAGGGGATGAACATTTGGTAACAGATGTGGCTGCCAAAAACTGGACAAACTCCTAGAAAACTGTCAAGACCTGTCCCTTCAGCCAGAGGGAGTCATTGCTGACAGTCTCAAGACTGAAGGCCTGGATGCGGTTGGTACTGGTCTAGAAACGGTCTCTAAGCATGCGGAGCCGTATAGGAACATCCATCCTTTCTTATGGATGAATAAGGAATTCCTCATCTGTATAAAGCCATAATCTTTTGCAAATGCCATAAAAAAAACCCACCGTGGTGATATAATTTCCTTTTCAAACTAACATTTTTATTTGTTTCTCCCTGAAAGCGAACCCTCAGAATCCAAATTAGGAAGACAAACATAGCTTTTCCTTGCTTTTCTGTTATAAACGGCGTTAGATGGCTGGGCTTTTACCCAGCAAGGGCTGCCAGCTCTGTAAGAGAGGTTACTCATCTGCAGTCTATGTGGCTCTTTCCCAGTTATTATTACAGCATATATTTTTAAAAATATTTTTAGCTCAAATAGGCAGGCAACGAACGAAAGTGAATGTGCCAGACATCCCTCTCAATTCTATCCAGTCCCATTTTCTGCCTCTTCTGGGGTAAACAGATGTCTATGGATCGGGTATTTATCAGAAACCTTTTACAAGGGGGAGAAATGAAGCAAAAAGCTAGGCCTGCAGCACACTGTAGCCGCTGGCTTTATAAACAAGGCTGGCATCTGGCCTGGGTGTTTCTGATAACCCCAATTTTTTTCCCTCTTTCTAGGACTGGCTTCTTAGGTCTTTGACAACTGGCCTGTCAGGGTCTGTATTGTTGGTAGGACATGCAGTTAGTTTAGCAAAATCAGATCGCGATAGACGCCCCTCCTCTTACCACAGCATGATTTATTTTATCTGTTTCATGACCTTTGGATCCCAAGTGTGGTGACACAGGTTTTCTCGTTTTGGCTGGAGCCTGGACACAGTGCATTCACAAGCAAGCACTTGGACCTTTCTCCTAACAATCTCTGCAGAAAATCTCACCAGAAGGTTGTCATCCAAAACTACAGTGCTGCCATTTTCCTAACAGCCCCACTCTTGATCAATGGTGTCTCGATACACGCAGATAGCAAAGGCTTTAATAATCTGATAGGAACAGTCAAGAACTATCCCAATAACCAGATCTTGCGGGGTTAATAGATTCTGGATCAGTCATGGTTCATTTTCATCCAGTGCTGAAGTAGGGTGGGGAGAGCTCCTGGAAGAGTTTGACCATTTATGTAAGCCCTGTTTTTCACTTGATGGCACACTTTCCTGAAGACATAACGTCTTTAATACATCTTGGGAATCTGAGAAACCCTCTTAAATCTGGGCCCTTAAAAATGATTTATGAGACATCAGGTCACATAAATTCTGCAATTCTGCTTACAGTCCCCAGACATATGTTTTACAATTTATTCTTGACCTCTCCTGAATATGAGAGCACACTGAGCATTTTGTCTTCATGCCTTTCATTGTGTAGCACAGAAGAACAGTTTTGGGTGTCAGTGGGCCTGAAACTGTCTCGGCTTCCCACCCAAAACCAGCACACCTTATCCGAACTACCCACGTCTCCTGCACATGCAAAACCTGAGCTGGGGATACAGTCAGAACAGGGTTTCTCACAAGGTGTCCTTTATTGCTTGTTGGGTGGTTAAAATAATGAGCAGTTATTTCTGTGGTATTTTAGCCGTTACACTTTCAGTCCCGGCCAGGACAGAGAATTGCAGAGAAGAGCACATTTCAAGTAATAAATTTAAGCATTTTGAAACTTGAGGAAAAAAAAGGTGAATTAAGTTGAAGCCAAAGATTCAGGTTAGATCTTGTTTAATCCAAACCAGGATATCCATCCCTGACAAAAATGTTGACCACGACTATTTTTTGGCATCGTGTCTGTTCTCTCCCCACCCTGCTTTCTTGGAAGTTACTGTGCTCTGGCTCTTCAATTAGAGATGGATAATTGATGCATTGCAGACTGGAAAAAGCTTATCACGCTGCATTATTTGTTCCACCACCGGAGCCCTATCATGACTGTGAAATCTCTTTCTGCAAGTTTGAAAGAGACTAGGATAAACCACCTGGCCATCCCGTCTGGGACTGTCGACAGTCTGATCCAGGCAGTTTGTCACGGACCCTTGAAAATGGCATTGACAGAATGAGGGGGTCTGTGTATTTTGGAGCGAGGGTTTGTGCAGATGAGCTGGTGGAGGCTGTGGTGTGTTTTGGATGATCACCCGGACTGTGGCTCTGCTGGTAGCCAGGAGCTCAGGACTAAGTTTCTGCCCATTGCTGATCCTTTTGTTAGGGGACCCCTTAGTTTAGGTGTGAGAAGGGTGGGAAAGACGGTTTTTAGACTGTAAAAAGTGGAAGGTGGAGGTAGCAGCGGCAGTCCAGGGCTGCTGGAGCACACCACGCCAGGGTACCTTCCCAGGCAAACTGTGGGGGCCCAACGGGCGGTGGAGGGCCAGGATCTCAGCCCCAGCTCTTGTATTATATTGCAAAGAAAATGCCGGAAAGGAAAGAGAATTTCCTGATTGACAGAAAACTCAAAGTTAGGGAGGATCCAGACCCGTCTGGAGATTGATCTGCTTCGGGTGAGGGCAGAAGCCATGTATTAGAGCTGGATCTGCCCCACACTCCTGCTCTGACAGCTAGCAAAAGCTTCCTATAACCAGGGAGGAAAACACCTACAAAACACACACCTGGAGGTACTGCGTGCCTCCAGGAACTGGTGTGACTGAAAATGACACACAGCTTGGGTGTCACAAAACAAACTGCCCAAAGTGCTCAGAGCACCACTCACCATCCGCAGAGCTTAGCGGCAGCGTGTTACAGGAGAACCAGACCAATGGAGACCGATGGAGACCAGCCAGCCAGACCGATGCAGCAGGCAGCCCACCAAGAGCTGGGCTGGGACTGTGCTCGGGCAGTAATAAGTCCAGAGAGCTGTAGTGGGACAGGAATTTCATAGAATCATAGAATGGGGACCTTCAAAGGTCATCTAGTCCAACCCCCCTGCAAGAAGCAGGGACATCCCCAACCAGATCAGGTTGCTCAGAGCCTCATCCAGCCTGGCCTTGAATGTTTCCAGGGATGGGGCATCCACCACCTCTCTGGGCAACCTGTTCCAGTGCTCTACAACCCTCATTGTGCAAATTTTTTTCCTAATATCTAATTTAAATCTACCTCCCTCTATTTTAAAACCATTACCCCTGGTCCTGTTGCAACAGGCCCCACTGAACATCCTCTCCCCATCTTTCTTGTAGGCCCCCTTGAGGTACTGGAAGACCGCTATAAGGTCTCCCTGGAGCCTTTTCTTCTCTAGACTGAACAGCCCCAGCTCTCTCAGCCTGTCCTCATAGGAGAGGTGCTCCAGCCCTCTGGTCATCTTTGTGGACCCTCCTCTGGACTCACTCCAACAGGTCCACATCCTTCTTATTTTGGGGGCTCCAGAGCTGGACGCAGTACTGCAGGTAGGGAGGACACAAGAGCAGAGTAGAGGGGCAGAACCACCTTCTTTGACCTGCTGGCCATGATTTGGTGGTGGTTGGTGTGCTGTGGTGGCATGGTGCTGGGTGGCATCCCTTCAGCCATGGCCTAGCTCTCTCCGTGTGCTTGTGAAAGAGCAGGTGCAGATTATCTCTGTGTCTGGTACGGAGGCGTTATCGCTGCAAACAGGATTATGTCTAAGGGAAGGAACTGTAAATATTTTATTACAAATACAAGCCTTCCTGGGTCACAGCAGGCTTTTTTTTAAAAAAAAATTATTTTAATCATTTTGGTTTGTTGCCTCTTGAAACGGTGGCCTGCAGTTTTACTTAATAACCTCACTAATAACACACTTTCCCAATGTCAATACGAATAACATAGTAATAAGGGTCCCCTTTCTCACAGAGCCGGGTTTTTGCTTGCAGAGAAGGTGGGAAGTAGCTTTTACCCAGCAATGATTGCATTTTAGCTGATATCTTATTATCTGACATAAACAGATCCATGTGCTTCGCTTCATCTTAAACTGTTGATTACCAGGCAGAGCCATATCCTGCTGCCAGAGGCCGTCAGGGGAGAGGTAATTACGGCTGTGCTCCAGCTCCGCTGGCAAACGCTGCACGGGTGATGCTGGGTGCGCAAACACAGCCAAGAGGTAGGGAGAAGGTCAGATTTTATTCTCTGTCAGCACTCCGGCAACGCACACCAGCCCTGCAGCTAAAAGCAAACCCAAAGCTTTTAGGTCAGTCCTTCTCTCATCTCCAGATCCGTAGGATCTGTTCTTCTCACCATGAAGCATTTTCAGCATCTTATTCTGGTACACAGTTAATTCAAAATACTGCTATTTTGATGTTCTATTATTTTAGATTCAGTTCACACATTTGGATAAGTGTATTTGACCATATGAGAATGAAAAATGGAGAATCAGAATCAGTTCCTCCACTGCTTTTTACTTTTGAGTCCAAAATTTCTGCCTGTAAATGATGATTTTGTGGGCCAGCTATTCCCTGCTGAAAGCACAGAGGAGAATGATGGGCAGCAAAAATTTCTGCAGATGGGATTCTGTACGAAAGATTGGAAATAAAACAGCAAAGTCTAAACTCTGTCATTAATTTGGACCAAAAAGTGTGTGTATAGCATCAAACCACCAGAGCAGTGATGGGTAGGAGCCAGGTGGAGTCTATTAGAAAGCGAGGCAGGGAATCTTTCTTCTTTCTCATAGCTGCCAAGAAACATGCTTGTTTCAGCTTTTGCATGAAATGATAGACGTGGGCTTTGAAGCCCTAATCTCTTTGGTTTTATTTCTCCTCCTTTTGGGACATGGGTGCTGTGGATGTTCATTAGTCATGTTGGAAATATTTGCCACAGGAAGCTCCTGGAATCGAGTTTGGAAAGCCATGAAAGCCCTAATGGCAGCTGAAAACATCAGTGCTGTCCCAGCACTTGCTGAATCAAATTATTAAGTGCCAAGATAAATTAATGTTTGTCTCTGAGTCATTCCAAATTTTACAGAGTCCAGGGTTTTAAAACTCTCTTCTTACCAAGAAAATCCTCTCTCCTTGAAAAAGAAACCCCATTTTGGTGGCAGCACCTTCCAAAATCTGGAACTGTGTTTTCAGAATTCTTCCTTCACTCTCCAGTAAATTCCTTTCCCTCCCTATTTCCCTCTAGTGAAATAACGGAATACTTCAATTTTTTTAAAATCAGGATTTTCAGTAGTAATGAAACATAGGCTAATGAGCCTCTTCTGCAAGGCTATTTAGTTAATTAATATTTATAAACTGAAGCAAGGCTCAAGAGGTAATCTGTTAAGTGTTATTCAATGACCCTGAACATCTGGCTTGAGAATCCAAGATTTCACCGAAATTGAATTAAGTTTCCTGCCATTACAGCTTCAAAACAAGGGAGATAAATACAACAAAAGCACCAAGCAAGGAGACACAGCTCTGTCTGGCAAGCCTGTGGGCTGACACAACCAGGAGCTGCCCCTGTTCCTGGGGCTGTTGCTGAGATAACTGGGGTGATGCAGGCAGTGGATCATGTTTATCCGCAGGGTGAAAACACTGAGCCCACAGTAGCTGAGGTTTCTGCTCCTATGCCATACTTGGCTGGTGGAGAAGGTGAAAAAGGGAAGAGTTGCCCTTGGGTGCCTTCACTCCCAATAGTCCCAAGCAATGCTCCTGTGATGGCTCAGTCTGGACCCTGCATGACCATGGGGGCTGGCACTGCCTTTCTGGGTGCCTGTTGCAGCCCCATACTCTTCTCTGTGGACATTACTGAGGGAAATGGCTGGGTACAGGCCAAGGCTAACAACTTTTGCACTTGTGCCACGAGCAAACACCCCAAGTGAGCATTGCTTATCCTTCTCCACCGTATCTCCAGCCAGTGCCTTGTCCTGTGACATGACTGGCCCTGCTGCCTCCCACAGAAAGGAGCTGAACAGAAAACAGAGAGCAATTTCTCACCATCATTTAGGAACTATCAATTATGCATCGCTTCCAGCATCTTAGATAGACATAAGGATTCCTTAGATTGGACACAAGGAAGAAATTCTTCACTATAAGGGTGGTGAGGCCCTGGAACAGGTTGGTCAGAGAAGTTGTGGATGCCCCATCCCTGGAAACATTCAAGGCCAGGTTGGATGGGGCTTTGAGTGACCTGGTCTAGTGGAAGGTGTCCCTGCCCAGGGCAGGGGGTTGGATCACCATTCTGTGATTTTATCATCTGCAAGGGTCTGAATGAACTGCCTTCACAGCCCCTTTCCTTGCTCCTTAAGTCCTATTCTCCCCATTGGGATCAAAAAGAGAGTTTCCTCTATTTCCCAAGGATTAATACTGGGCTTTGTTTCTTTTAACTCTCCATACCTCAACCTCAACTCAGTAATATGCCAGGGAGTGAAGACATGTAATGTCTGCCTCTTGCAGCTGCAGTCAATGAAGCTGGGGCATTTTAGCAGATGTAACTAATTTCCCTTGTTTAGCACTGCCTGTGGTGTTATGCTTTGCTGCCGTAGAATGCTAGTATGCTTAAGGCTTTTTACATTATCAAATAACTTCACACCTCATTTCACTGGTGGGTTTTGGCGTTCTGGTTGGTCACATCCTGGTTTGTTCCCAAGATGTCTTTTGGAGTGCAGTGTTTCCCTCCTCAAAATTAAGCCTGGCTGATATTCGTGGATCATTAGCTTCAGAGACTATCTTCTGGATGGATTAAACCTTCACCACCATCCCAACAGTCCCCTGGTGCTCCCAGTTCCCTTGCATCCCATCCTTGGACATGCAACCTCAGCCTCGTGCTCTAAACACATCCACTGTAGCACCCCACACCACAACCCTCACATTTCATCAGGCAACTGCACAGGAAGAAAAAGAAAATTGAAAAAAGTGGGATAATTTAGGGCCACAGAGCATTCCAGAGGTCACACAGGAACCCCAGCCAAGTGCTAATCAGGGTGCTCACCCTTCAACAAGTTGAGTATGAACCAGTTCCTTGCATTGAGGGGCCAGGGATCATTCCCTGGGACCAATGCCTTCAGTAGTTTTGTTCTAGCCACGTACTGGTGAAGTGTTTTTCATGGGCCAAGGAGCTAGTTGCTCCTGGGAAGGGGGTGTGTGTGTGTATGTGACTGCGTTTGCAGAACTGCATTCTGCAGTTGTGGCTTTCTCGAGGATACTTGTGGGTGGTTCAAAAAATATAATAAGGATATTATTATACATACATAATTTGATTCTTTTAGTCTGAAATAAGCCCCCAGTAAATTCATATTTACTTGGCAGCAAAGGTATAAAAGTTGGTTTGGCAGTTGCGTTTAGCAAAACACTGGGAACTCAAGGGAAAAAATATTGCCTGACTGAGTATGTTGAACTAACGCTGAGAAATGGGGCTCTGTGAATCTGAATTCAACCCACTTTTTCAGAGCTACTTACCTAGTCTCCTTCCACTGCTGGCCAACTGACAGAAATTAAATATTTTTCTTTTAGTGAATGAAAAGCATAGTCAGAAACAGCCATTGGGTCAGGATCATATGCAAAAGCTCCTCTTGTGCTTTTGTTTCCTAATTGCTCTTGGAAGGATTTTTCGAACTGGGCTGACGCAGTTGTGTGTGTGAATTTCCTGGCAAATAAGGAAGGTGACTGTGTCCAAAAGACATTTTAGAGTGTGAATTCACAGCCTTTCCATGTCTAATCAAGGAGCGTAAACCATTAGCCACATGTTCTCCATTTCCATCACATTTTTTCACACTTAAACAAAAACATGCCAAAGAAAAGGTGCTACATTTTTTTAATGCCCCCAAATAGGAACCACGGGAGTCCGTTAAATGCTGTGGCCATTTCCAGCATACAAATCAATTTTCCTTGTGGTGGTGAAGTGGTGAATAATGCCTGGTTTGTTTAAAGGAGCATGACTGATTTTGGATGAAGGATCCTGTCACTTTGGCATTTTCAGTTTTATTTATTGCACGCAACCGTATAAAACCTGGTACTGGTCTCAGTGCCAGGCTTACTAGTGGAAAAGCCGAAAGGACCACATAACTCCTGGTGCAGCAAAGAGGTTCTCCTTCTGCAAGGCATTTGCTGGACTCCTGAAAAATTATTTTGAATAACATGGCAGAGAAAGATTTCATCAGTTGGCATCTACTGGCTTTATTTTTTCTTCCATTTTGCCTGTGTCAAGATGAATACATGGAGGTGAGCAGAAGATCTTATAAACCAGTGGCCAAAGTATTGCAAAGTCACCACCAGACTGGCCTTAAAGGTTCCAGAAGCAGGGAAATATTGAAACAGCGGAGTCAACTTATAGAGTGGACTGTTGATAATAGCACTTCTACAGACCAAAAAGTCCTGAGACCAGAGGTAGATGATGTAGAACTGACTACCTCAGACAGAGTCCAGGTACTCTGAATTAATCTTCTAAAGATATCTTTAAAGCTAATGAGATATTTTATTTTTTTGCTAAGATTATTAGTGATATATTTATGAAATTATTTTTATTGACGCTGTGTATTGGTCTGTATCCTGCTGGGTTGCTTTACAGGATCTTTTAATGAGCTGGTAGGAACAGCAGTGGTTGGGGACACTGGTTTCAACATAGACAACAGCCCTTTGTTTTGCTGAAACTATGATCCTGTGCAATCATATATTCTGATATAGAGTCTCTTAATGATTTCAAGGTATTACTTATGTAATATATTAAAGTTTTAGATTCTGTTAAGTCATTTGGATGTGAAGAAAAATTACAGAATTTATAGAGGTATTTGTAAAGATTCAATTAGCAGAGAATAACTTTACTTGAAAATTAGATATAAGTATATTATTTTGAGCTTGAGACAAACACAATGAAGTTCTGAGTGTTCATAAATTTTATTCTAAGGAATAGCTTGAAAAATAACAATACTAATGTAATGAGTAGATTTAATAACATATATCAACTTGACAGTTTCAGTGGGAAAAAAAGCCTTGGAATGAAACTCTAAATCATCTATAGTATCTGCTTTTTAAACTGGGAATCTTTTTATGCCTTTTACATGGCATTTTAGATATTATAGTCATTAGCTCACAGCAAAGGGAAAATGGCATAATTTGATTATACATAAAATATTGCAATACAAATTTAAAAGGAAAAATCTGAAGGACAGAAGATGAAACTTTTTCTAGCACTAGGCAAAACAAAATTCCACTGAAATGAAGTTTTTGTTGATTGATGTTTTTTAGAAACAACAAGAACATGAGTGTTTTGTTCTTATTGCTGATATAAATGTTTAAGTCCTGTATATCATTTATGATACCTTTTATCATTTGTGTTTTAAAACTCTTTCAGATCAAACTGTAATATATTGCATTCCAAAAAATCATGAACAAGCAGAGAAGTGTTGCATAATAACCTACTTCATGATAAGCAGACAGGAGATTTGATTTTAATTCTGTCCTAGGCTTAAAGAACTGAAACACCTCCAAGGAAGGGAATAGGTTTAACACATCACTACGTTCCCTGCATTTAAATTTTTAAGTGCTTTGCATTGCATATTTCTTGCACAGGAGTTATACATTCCTCCAGTGCACTCAGCAGTATAGATATTTAACTGTAGGTATGTCAAGGTGCACTTGCAGTATACAAACAGCATAAACCATCAGGTATATAGCCCAATGAGCCAGCTAGCGTGTGCAGAGAGAATTGTGTAGCTGCATACTACAGAACATATATTATTGGTACTTAAAGAAGATTCCCCTTTCACAGTTTCAGATAATACAGGACTTAACACAAAATCACAAATTTTTTAGAGGTCAAACTCTCCCTCACAGAAAGTGTCATTGTGTTTGGGATGCGTGCGTCTCTCATCAGAGAGTTTATGCAACATGTTTGGAGTTGCCTGCTGGGGGAAGAGGCTGTGACATTAAACTGAGCCCGGCGAGTCTGAGTACAGCTGATGGCAGTGATTTACCTGCCAGACCCTCTCTAAGAAGCAATCTTTTCCGGGGAAATGATGCAATTGTGGGCTTACTGAAAAGAAATGGAGCACTAGCAGATGCACGACAGGGATAATCCATCACAGAGTGGCTGACGCAATAGGTATTTTCCATCTCCAGACTCCAGGGATTTCCAGGCAGAGCAGGAACAAAGGTGGCACGAATATGTTTTAATTCATGTCAGACCTCTCTCTTCCTCTTGAGCTATCTGAAAGCTGTTTCACCCGACTTTCTTGGTTATCTTAGCTCTGGCTGAAGAACTTCACTCTTTTGCTTAAGTGTTTTAACAGCCACATTCTCTGTTGTGGAATAGAGACCACAGCATTTGTCTTTGTTGCATTGGGTACAAGGCCAGTTTCCACACTGCTGGTAACTTACATTAAAAACAATGTGCATTTCTCAAGCACAAGAACTCTTGTGACTGGGGAGAGCCATGCCAGACACATTCTTCTTTTTCAAGTCGCTCTTTGAAAACCTTCAGGTACCCCTCAGCCTGGTGTTTCCCCCTGAATTTTGGCAATTTTGATTTGTTTAATTCTTTGCTAGAGGGGTCTTGGTGCCCACAGAGACTTGCTACTTTTGCACTCAGAACAGGAGCCAGGAATGGTTAGATGTACATTACTCGTCTTCTGCATTGTCTTAGACGATATAACAGAAACCCATAATATTAATCAGGAAGTGAAAAAGGGCTGGGTCTCCAATTATGACTCATTCACAGCTTTAAGTTAAGGGAATTTTATAGACCATCTGTTGCCTAGAACTGCCTCCTACATGCTAAATCATAGGAAATTCAGCAAATAGCCTCAGAAATATTTCCAGTTTTCTATCTGTATTAGGCTATCAGTGTGGCAAATGCATTTCACAAGCTCCTAAATCATATTCATGTTCTGAGAGCAATGCCAAAGATTTATTGTGTGACATAATTTATTGCAAATGGCTGCATAGGACACCTTTGGCAAGTAGGTTGTAATTAATCTCTTTGTCCCATTTGAGTGTAATTTTACTTTAGGAACAGGTTTTTCCTTTAAATGAACTCTTCGCAAAGTGCTCTGTTTTTAGAGGTTAAAAGAGTATCCTCAATATTCATTGTTCTTGGCAGCTGACCGTGAACATTTTTTTCCACCTAGTCAAAGGATCAGTAAAGATAATAAGTCAATACCACTTTATGACTTACATAAGTAGTTATTTTGAAGACAGTGGAACTGTTCTCATACAACCAGGCTGGCAGGACTTGCCTTATTTCACATGTAATAACCTGCTGAGCTTTTTGAGAGGTAGTGCCAAATAGCATTTGGTTATAACCATCTATTTTATGATAGCGTAGCTAGTTAGCTAATGTCGTTCAGGATTTCAGTGCATTGCGTAAAAAAACAAATCTTACTTGCACAGAGAGAGTCTTACATGCAGTCCAGTTTGCTCGATTCATGCCTTGCCTTACCTAGTAATCCACATTTCTAAGTCTTTAGATATTTCTACGCTGATACAACTTATTTGCTCTTGGCAGGTGTGTGTATAGGTTGTCTTCTCATTTAACATGAATATGAAGCACTATCAAAAAATAACTGGAGATTTTAATATCAGTGCAACACTCAACACTAGAATTTCAGGTGATGCAAAGTGCTTGCACAATTCCAGTCCTCTTGTACTTGGCTCCTCACCAAGGACAGAAAATGAGCTGAAAGCAGGGCTACTTCTTCTCTCCTATCAGGAAAGTTTTTACCAGTGTGTCTGGTCATTGTCAGTTATGTTCTTCCAAACAACTGGGAGAGATAAAACAGCAAGAAAGATACAAACAGTTTCTCCAGGAATAGACTGTCCAACAGGCAGAACACATTTTTTGTAATAAAATATAGATGTTATTCAGAATTAAGGCAAAAAGCATAGTGTTTACTAAAACCCCATAAGTATGAAACCCTCTGCCCGCTGCCAAGTCTTAACATTTCCATAACTGTTTGAATATGAAGCATATGTGTTGAGCTATCAGGTCAGCCTTTATTCCCATGGTAGCTCCACTATCAGTGGTTCCAGCTGGAGAGGGCACATGTCTGTCCCACTGAAGGAGCTGCAATATTTTGGTGGCATGAAAGGGGTTTTCTGTATCCATAGACATAAATTCCCAAGCCTCTTGAAATTAATTAATTCTGGGGGTGTACTTGGTATTGTTCAGAACATGGGCAGAAAGCTGTAGTGTTTCTGATGAAGCCAGCCGATGACCTTGAGGGCAGGAATACAGCACGTCTCTATGTTCATTTGGCAGCTCTCATCCCACCAGAGGCTCGTTTGCTGCCATTAAACCAACAGATCTGCATTAGGCAAGTAAATGGATGATGATAAAGGTGAGTGGACAGAAAGGAAAGGAAGACAAATAGTAGAATGAGTAAAGAAAAGTAGTAGTCGGATTGGTGTAGCTACCCCCCTCCAGAATTTAAGAAATGGAAATTTGCAGCTCAGGATAATAGCAAGGAATTGTAGGGGAAAAGAAAGAAAGAGGGAGAAATGAGAAGGGGAGAAATAAAATCTAACCCTAGACCTCTACCTCAGCTGACCCATTGGAAGATTTGTGCCTGCTAAATCATTGCAAGAGCCTAGTTACGAAATCCAGCCAGGATTGAGTAAGATTTTGGTAGTATAAATATAATAATATGGGAAGACAAGCATGGAAACAAAACTGTTATCAAACTATTATTACAGTAGCTATGCTGTGTATTAAAACTCATTAGTTTACTTATGATGCTATATTTGTTTCAGCATTTAAACAGGTTTTCATAGCTACACACCCACAACTACAAATAATCAAATGGCCCTAAGACCAGGTGTTGTGGTCAGTTCAAATTTTTGTCGCTTATCATGGCACTTTTTTAGGTTCTCCCAACTTTAGTAGCTTGTAAATATGCAAGTCTGGGGCTATGAACAGGAACATACTGTACAGACATTTTTTAACATCTCCTTCGGGTGGTCTAACAGTTTCCTGTATGTTTTGTGGAGGATAGTTCATTGCTGCAGGTCAGATGAAGTCCCTTGTCTCCTACCACTTGTTGTACATATACTTGTTTGCCAGCAAAGGTCAACTGAAATGTGGGCTCAGTGAAAAGCAAGATAGGAACCTAACTGAAATAGTAATCTAACTTCCATTACTTGGTATTATTTTATTTTGAAAACTCTCTTTATTTGACTGGAGAAGGTGGGTTTTTTTAATATTCAAATAGCTCTTAGAACACTTGAAAAGCTTATTCACTTAAATCTCCCAAAAATCACATCTTCAGGGACAACCCAAGAATGGGAGATTTCAGCTCAGATAAGAAGTGTTTTGAAAACTTAGCAAAGATATAAACAGAGAGTGTATAATGAAGATCCTGTAACCAACATGCAAATGATTGATGCCTGTCATGAATGAGCTATTTAAAGCTTATTTTTGTGCATTTAGCCCCCACAAACTGGACCGCAGAATCCAGACTGTAGTTCCTGCTGCCGTGGTGACTTTGGAGTTCGACTCTACCAAGGACCCCCAGGACCTCCCGGGCCCCCTGGGATGCCAGGTAAAGATGAAGTTTAATTGATTTTTTCATCAGTCTAATTACAGGCTATAAATTACAGGCTATTCTATGAAATATCAGAGAATTGTGCAAACATCAACCTATTTGGGGATGGATTCGGGAAAAAATTTTTCTATAATTTCTGAGGAGACAGAGGTTTTCAATTAGGCTCTAAAGTATTTTGCAGTGAAAATCCATTCATTAGTATAACTCAGCTTTCAAAAATTCATACTGAAAGTAATCTTATTATGTCTCTAGGCCAAATTGGTCTCTCTTCTTAAAGCAGCATGAAGCTTTCATTAAAGTTGGAAGAACTGGCTCCCTGAGTTGATTGTTGCAATCACCTTTGAATATCCAGCTATGCCATTGTGTACTGTATTCAGAGCTTTTTTCATCTAGCTTACTGCTAGCCAATATTTTACAAGACACACATGCTTCTATTCTCTCATAGAAATTTCTTCTTTTCTTTCTTTCTCCTTGTCTTCCATAATAAAAAGTACCTTTTTTTTCCATTAAAAATGCACAAAGAAGAACAGGATACACAAGAAAAGGGGACACGATGATCTGATAATAGGTATGGAAAAAGAAGAGCCTAGAGAAGGGAAGAAGACAGTTGAATGTTGGTGTAAGTTGGTTACAGCACCTACCTTCAGGGATTTGAAAATGACCGTTCCTAGAGTAGACGTGTAATGCAAATGAACATGTCACTGACTGGCAGATTTGTCTCATCTTCAAAAGCTTACATCTTCTGTTATCACAATAAAAATGCAATTCCAGAATCCTTCTGACTCACAAATGTACTGACTGTAACAGACATGACAGATAACCATACATTAAAAAAAATAATGTAGTGATTTTTGGTAGACAGAGTTTACAGTAACAGTTAAATCTGACTGTTATGAAGGAAAATCTCAGTGAATGAAGTGTTTCAAGAACTTGCTTCAGTTGGCAAAATATTGAAATAAATTGTTACTTAGAAAAGTTGGAGTACTAGGCAAAATAGGGTCACAGGCATATTTGGTATTAGCCTGTGTTAAGCTATTCAAGTATCAACCCTTTATAAAATGTTATTTTACATTACAGAAGAAATCTAATAGCAAGGCCTTTTGTGCAGAAATATTGCATTCCATATTAATAAACTGCTGGCTTCTTAGAAGTGGGACACAATTTTGTATCAGACTCACACTTCCAAGGCTGCAGTGGACATACTGGGACACAGCTCAGTCCCAGCTTTGCTCTTTCCTCATGTGAGGATGTATCTCAGTCACACTTTCTTGTCACCACAGGATGCCACAAACGTGTGGCTGATAGCAACCTTCTGCACCCTGGAATTTCTCTGTCTTCCTCATCTGCTGCATTTCATATCATTGTGGTGCCCATAAGGAGAACAACAATAGCCCTTGATCGAATCAAACGTCACTTGCAGACTTCTCTTCTGAATTGGTAGAGAAGTAGTTCTGGCTTCACATGAAGGATCGTTCTTGTTATTTTTAAGTTATTGATTTCTCTATCCAAACAAAAATTTGCTTGATTTCTTCCACCATTTAGCTTCCTTGCTTGAAGTAATTTTTTTCTCAATACAAAAACTCTGAAGAATCACTTAATCATTAGATTTGATCTCAGACAACACCATTCTTGTAAATTCGTAACCAGAGTGACTAATCAGAGAACAAGCAGAGTGGCAAAGAATCTAATTTCAACTCAGGCAGAATGAGAACAATGATGACACTAATTAAACCCCTGAGACTGAAAGGTAAGGCTATTGCTTCAGGTAAGCATAATAATTGCTCAGTGATTCTAGCCAACTTCAACATTTTTTCAGTCGCATAGACGTTTGTTCAGTAAATATCAGGAAGTAAGTAATACTGCAGATGCAGGAATATGTTTTTATAATGACCCTTTTTATAAGAAGCCACCTTAGAAAAGCTTCATTATAAAATTTTTGTCTTTCTTTAAACCCAGGAACATGCAATCAATCAGCCCCTTGAAGCTAACCAGCACCTTGACAATGCAGATCCTCCCACTTTTGGCAGAGACCAGTCCTTTAGCTAGTTTAAGGCTACAGCCATTCTTCATTTGTGTATACAGGTTTTAAAGACAGCAAAATTATCTCATCCTATCATAATTAACTTAAATTACCAGGAAATAAGTTTTTATCCAAAAGGAAAAGCAATAGTGCATACGCAGGCTACCTGGTATGTGTCAGTAGACAGTGGCTTTGGCTTTCCTAGAGCCTCATATCCACTGAGGTGTTGTCCTTGCACATCTCCCCAACAATGCAATGACCTGAGACAGCAGCAGTTGATACAGCAACACCAAGATAGCACGACTGTTAACTCTTAAACACCAATGTATGTCCTTCTGGAAACTTGCTCATCAAAACCTTCACCTTCAGCTTAACCACACAATTGTTTCTTATCCATCACAGCTCAATCTGGGTTTTATGGTACTGAAAAGTCCATGTGTTGCAAATTGGTAGAAAAGGACCCTGCCACAGTTATTTGCTAAAATACATTATATGCAATTATTTAAGTTAAAGAGAAAGCTCTGTTTCCTTTAAGGAAATCATGGAAACAATGGAAATAATGGAGCAACTGGCCAGGAAGGAGCCAAAGGTGAGAAAGGAGACAAAGGAGACATGGGACCGAGAGGAGAGCGTGGCCATCATGGACCCAAAGGCGAGAAGGGTTACCCTGGAATTCCCCCAGAGCTACAGGTACAAAATCTCTGGTTTGTGTTGGCTGCAGAAGATCTCAGGCTATGGTTTTCTTTTCTGAAAAACAGCACCTAATGACTGTAAGATACTTAAGAAGCAAATCCACCTGTAAATTAATACAGTGGGAGACATATATAGCCCTTGTCATGATTGACAAATGTGCTCTGCCAGATCCTCCTGGAAAAGACAGACATTAGGGCTTAATCTTTCTTTAGAGTAAGAATTCAGCTGAGAAATGGGCAGGAAAAGATATATATGGTTCCCTTTTAGGGCAGAAAGCCAGTATGTGAGTCATTAAAGGAGAACAGTAGGGACTATCATTTTTCTATTAAGCTGTATCACATACATAACTGTGCTTCCTAAGGCATATCAAAAGAGTAGAGGAGTCACTCAAGCCCATGCTTCTCGGGTCAGTCGGACTTTGTGAAATTCTCAGAAGCAGATGTATCCAACTTCTCAAAGTATCAAGTCAAAGCCTCTGAGTGCAGACAGAAGTCCTCTGGTTTTGAAAAATATCCCTCAGTAGGTATCTGTGTTTATAAATGTCTCAATACTTTAAATACGTCAAGGAGTATGTAGTTTCTGCCTATAAATGAGCTACCCAAAAATGGGTTCAAGCCTGAGTTGATAAGCTCTGCTGAGGGATAGGATATATTTCGGCTCAGCACTGTGTTGACATAATCTCATAGCTTTTGGATTAGAGCTTCTTCAGGTCCCAGGAATTTGGCAGACGGCAGATAGCTTACATATAAATATATATCATATATATGTATGTAGAAATATAGACATATACCTGCAGTATGGTGGAGGTGTGGGGTAGTCCTGTTCTCGAGGCAACTGAAAGTAAATGGTACTTGGATAACTAGGAGCCTTGATTGCTGCTGTAAACGATATTTAAAAGAGTTGTCCACACTGTATACTGCAGCGTAGCAATACATGAGCTGTTCATCTGCAATAGCAGGAAGACCTGACTACTTCTATGATGTAGCACAACTAATGCGTTAAAGGACAGATTTAGATGCATGGCAAGCCTTTGAGATGTCTTCCTCCTGCTCTCCAGTTGCCACTGGGAAAGGGGCTTCTGTAGGTCCCGCAACAGGTCAGCCAGCCTCATGTGGGGGAATCCTAAAACACTTCAGATGGCACAAAGTGCATTTGCGTGGGCAAGTGACTGAAGTCCAATTCAGCTCCAGAGCTCACGTGAGGGAGGCATCTAAGCTATCAATACAACTACTGGAGATCTGGAAGAGGAAGTCAGCTTAATCTGATGGTCACTGTTGCTTTTGAACAAATGAAACTTCAGACACCAGAGAATACAGATCTCCAGAGTATACAGAACTCCATAAGGGAGTTTTTATCCTCACTCACATGTACACACTTGAGTAAAAGTGTCTTAGTCTTGACCTGATTCATAATCCCTATACCAAGTTCACCACAGAAGGGACAAAATGGGATGCAGCAAACATGCACAAAAATAAATTCCTCTTCCAAATACTCTGACTATGGGGAGAACTGAAGTTCTGATCTACTCACAGATCTACACCTTTTAATTGAAAGATACAGTTTCCAATAACAGTCATTCCTATATGTTTTATATCCTCATAAAAGGCATGCAAATTAACAGCAAAACAAACACTACAACCGATGTGCAGAGTGAGAAAATGGCTTTGGATTTCTTGGCATTGTGTATGTTTGAATTCTCCACCCTAGGTTGCATGAAGATGGGATAACTGCACAGAAAATTCACCACGAAAATAGTTTCCAAAATTACTGGACTTTTCTAAGAAAGCTAAACTATTTTAGTATTCTTAAAGAATTAACTGGAATTAACATTATAGGTGGATATCTTAGAAACATATTTGTTTTAATTACATGCAACATAAGTCCTTTTGCAATTTAATCAACTATCAGTATTTTTTTCTTACAAAAAGATAGTGGTGGTAATTTAATTTAAAAATTAATAATGAAAGAAGATGAATAACAAAAGCTCATATTGCAATACTTATTTCCAAGTAAAATTCCATCACTGTTTTTAACAGATGTGTTTAAAAATTCTTTACACGGTATAGGATATTATTTCTCGTTAACATCATGCTTAAGAATTTTAGAGTGGGGGTAGGTAGAAGAGAAAACACTTTTCAATGCAATATTCTTTTAGTACAGGATTATTTTGTAAGACTTGGCATGTCCATGTTATGTGCTACTTCAAATGAGACCTAGCAAGAAAGGACATCTTTTTCAACTCTTCTGTTCAGCCCAAGAAAAGTAGCTTGGGGTCAAAGAGAATGTGAAATGGAATCTAGACAAAAAGTAATAAATTCCATCAGGCTGCCATTGCAGCTGTTTTGCTTTAACACATGATGAACTTTGATGTGATCCTGGCTGAGAACCAAGAAGTTAACAATTTGCCGTCACAGAAAATGCATCCATGCAGGGATAAGAAAAATCAGCCCAGGCTTTTAGCTCACATCTGGAGCTCCTCAAATTTCTGAGCAGATGGCTAATGATTTCCGTGGTTGCATCCAGACTTGCATTTGATTTTGCCTGTTTTGGTTTTGTTCTCATTTGGATCTGAAATCAAAATAAGTTGGGGGTGGTTTTGGTTTTGTTTTTGTTTTTAATACCAGCACAGTTGGAGTCTCGCAAAAACCTGTAACTTTTGTGAAGAGCAGTAACAACTGTAACTAAACACTCCTCATCTAAAAACTTAAGAGACAGAGATAAAATGCAAAGTCACTAGGTGACCTTCTGGCATCCACGTGCAGCAGTTCCCCCTGTACCCCCTTTACTGACAGTCAGATGAGGGATCACAGACTCACAGAAGAGAGAGCCTCCTTTCCTGCCCATGCAAGTTGGCAGGGTTTTTCGCTGGTGTCTTGCTGAGGGCAGTTTGAATTCTCCAATGTGTCCGGTTTCGCACTGCTTCCTACAAAACATTTTCCATGGCCAATACACCTCACTGCAAGAAGCGTAACATGAAGTTGGAGCAGTTTTCATTTTCCTAGTTTCTTCTTTTGGTCTCCACTGCCCTTGGTTGTTGTGACTGAGGGTACAGGGCAAGTGGTAAGAGACAAAAAGCACTGACTGTTGAGTCTTAGCAACTGCACTTCTAGGGGACCTCTAATAAAAATGCTGAACGTATTTCTGAAGGTAGGTAGTAATAAACACTAATGTGTATGGATTTTACCAAGCATTATTTATTTCACACATTAATTTAAAACCAATGTCCAGTCTAAATGCATTGGGGAATATATAAAAACTAATTAAATCACTTTTATCAGAAACACTATCCATTTCAATACCAGTTTTCTATTGCATCATTCTAGGGAGACTTAAAAGTAAATAAAATCCCAAATGAAGGTCCTGACCTGCAAACACTTGCCCATACACTTAGCTTTACAGTCATGAATAGTCCAATTGAATGCAAGAAGCCTAGTCCTCTTCCAGTTTCATTCAATGGGAGTTTTGTTACTGGAGTTTAATGGCCTTGGAGCGGGCCCTAGAAGAACATCTATGTCAGGAAAATAAACAGACCGCAAATCCAGGAAAAAATTCTGTAGCTGATTACTTTATGCATGTGCATTTCGTGAATGACAGCCTGAATAAGAAATACATTTTTGCAGGTCGCATTCATGGCTTCCATGGCTACTCACTTCAGCAACCAGAACAGTGGAATCATCTTCAGTAGTGTTGAAACCAACGTTGGGAATTTTTTTGATGTCATGACTGGGAGATTTGGTGCTCCAGTGAATGGTGAGTGTTTGCAAAACAAAATAATGCAATTCTGTGAGCTACAGGGAGAAGCATGGTCAATAATGATCAGAAACTAGTTAACTGTCTTTGCACAATGCACTGTCATTGACTCTGCATAGCTCTTGCTACCTACTTTCAGGAAAAATGAAACTGGAAACTGAGCAAGCCAAGAGAAGTCTTTCCAGTCAGTGAGACTAGTGCTGGCACAAAGGCAGGAGGAAGAGGCAGGGGCAGAGCTGAGAAGGGAGCAGGACCATCTGCTTTGGGACTTTTAACCCTTTCAGCCACTGTGATGAGATAACCATGGCCTTGATGTAGGAGCAGCAGCAGCTTCACAGTTGCCTCCTCTCCCCTTGCCTCAAGTCACTCTTTTCATCCCCATCTTCCCCCATGCCAGTTCAACAACAGATGTGTGGCTGGAAATGAGGCATTACAGTTTTCCCTGACTTATTTTTCAGCTGCATCAATCCCCCATCTTATGCAGTTATGGTGCCAGAAGAATAGGAGATGGAGCAGGCAGGACCATAACCAAAACCATGTTTAAGCAAAGCCTGAAACCACCTTCCTTCACTTGGCTTTTCTCACCCTGCCATTCATTTACTCACTGCTATGGGAAATGATGTTAGATTAAATAAAAGTCAGGTCCTCCGAGCTTCCTGTAGCACATCTTAGTGACAATTAGGTATATGTGTCCTCACAGCTGCTTCCTTTTGTGGTTAATGTATATATGGATGTCAATAAACTTTGACCCACAGTGACTTAATGACTTTGATGTAGACTCCAAGCTCCCATTACAGGGTCAATGCTACAGACTTACTGTTCAGGAACCAGGAGCTTGTCTTCCCACCTGAGTCTTGGAGAGCTCATGACACATAACACGGTTGCACTGACAACATTGCTGGCACCTTTCAGACACAGAAGGAGCTAAAAGGAAAAAAGGTGATAGTAAGGGTGTGTTGTGCAAAAAGAGAAAGTGGTGGCTATGTCTGCATCGTTCAGGATGCCGTACGGCCAAGTGAGCAGCACTGGATGCTGTGAAAACCTCTCACGGCCTGCCTGACCTGGGCGACATGCTGGCTGAGTGACAGCCTCTGAGGTAGACCTGGAGGCTGCTCTGGAGGCTGCTCTTTTGGGAGAGGGCAGGAGCATGACAGTAAGGAAAAAAAGGTGAGAGAGGGGTCATAGATGAGCCTCTGGGAAATTTCCCGTTCGCTGAGAAGGAAAGGATGAGCAGTCCTGCCATGTTCAAATATAGTAATTTCTCTGGAACAGGATGTGGCTGAAGCTCTGCCACATACAGAATAAAAATGAATCAGATTTTGGTACACTATAAGCTGAAGCAAAATACCCACTGACAACTGGAAGGTAATTTTGGCCTCTGCTGTTTCTAAGCAGGAAGCACAAATTTGTAGCATGACTACCTCCCTCTATGATACTAATATGTTGTATTTGGTAATATTTTCAGGGGTGTACTTCTTCACCTTCAATATGATGAAACATGAAGATGTGGAGGAAGTGTACGTGTACCTGATGCATAATGGTAATACAGTTTTCAGCTTATATAGGTAAGTGAAAGGCCAGGCCATTTTAATGCAAAGGACATATTTGCACAGATGTGATAGCTTGCTCACATTTCAAGAAACATGAAATTATCAATTTTTTGAAGAATTTCTGTAGGGTAAAATAATCAACAAAGAAAAACTATTGTATTTTGTCCTCCTCAACTTGCAAATTTGGATGATACCTGCCATAGATCCTGGACCTAAAATTCAGCCTTGATCACAAGTTCCTCAAAGCTCAGAGGAAAGGAATTCACTGCAAGTTGAGGTTGGAGTCCAGTGGTAACATTCTGTTATTCTGCTAAAACATCGTCATTCTCATTTTGCCTGTCAGAGAAAGGACATAATGAAGTGTTCAGCAAATAGTAACTGTATTATTAAAGATTAGGGGAGAGCAATTTACTTTAAAGGTGGAGAGCATTTAAACTGCAGTAGTACCAATGACTAAGAAGCGAAGGTCCTCCATTTACTGGCTTTGTTATCATTAGCACACTTCAAATAAAAAGTTTCTGAAATCTTTATGTTAGCTGAAGGATAATCAACAACAGAATCCACTTCTAGCTTATCAATTTCTGTAAGGACCAGGTCAAGAAACTTGTAGTCAGATGGATATCTGAAAAAAAAATATGTGTTGGAAAAAAACATTATTTCTTTAATGCCAACCAGGAGTCTGATGTCAAAACCAGGGTTCTCTCCTCAGTCTGAAAAAAAACAGACACAAAAGCTTAGACTGATCATACTGGATTTTAAGCACTTAGATGACAGCAGGTTCATTTAAGCCATCCAGGTTTCTTCAACAGCCCTTACCTGAAGCACCACCAAAGGATGCTTCATTCCAATAGATCTTTCCTGCCAAAAAAAAAGTGCCCATTTTTCCTCCCCTGAAACAGTGATGTAAGAAAAGGCAATAGGTGGAGGAAACGGAACCAACACTCACACAAAGCCAGTAGGTTAGCCCACACTGAAGATATCCACGGTCCAATGAAAGGCCTCAGGATGGAGTGAGCTGTCTGTCTGCCAGCTGCCTGTGACAGGAGCACAGGGACTCAGCTCACATGAGACTCCTGACCCAGAGGCATTTAAAATTAGCTGGGATGAATACATGGGAAAAAGTATCACAGGAAATCTGGAGTGTTGTGATGAATAAGCAGAGTTTTATTTTGAACAATATATTTGTTCCTGTGCCCTGAAAAAAACCCATGTAAGTTAAACTTCCAGAATTTCAGAAAGGAACAAAATGATGCAATTAGGTAAGGTGCAAAATTTGGCTAGGAGATCAAACACTGAAAGACCCCAAAATTTCCTCATAAAGCTGAAAAAATGTTGGCAAGCCTTTCAAGGGAGTTTTGCTCAGAATAACAATGTGCTTTCTTGGATTTTTTTTTTAAAGTTATTGGCTTGATGATCGTTGAGAAACGAAAAACTGACTTGTTAAAATATTCATCCTTAGCTATGAATCAAAAGGGAAAGCAGACACTTCAGGAAACAGCGCAGTGCTAAAACTTGCCAAGGGAGATGAAGTTTGGCTGCGAATGGGAAATGGAGCCCTCCATGGGGACCATCAACGCTTCTCCACCTTTGCGGGGTTTCTTCTTTTTGAAACCAAGTAAATAAAGAAACAAATCAATAGATGTTTCTCTGAGGAAACTTCTTTTTTGGAACTGGTATTTTTTTCTGGACTGTGGGATAGAATTACACCATTGAAAGATCAAGAAGGCTTGTTTTCATGCGATGCATTGTCATTTGTGTATCAGAGATGAGCTGAATACATTGGGTAGTTGACACACTTACAGATTCATGGAAAATGTATTGTCATCGGGGTTGTACCTAGTGAATTGTTAAATGTTGCTATTGCTCTTTCCTCCAAAGTGACTGAAAAACAAAGGAAAATGAGTTCAACTAATTCAGAGAGCAGTTTCACAGTAAAGTAAATTTTGTCTGTAAATATACTTTAGTTAAGTATATGTCAGGAATTAAACAATCAGTTCATGTTTTTCTGTTCATTTATTCAGTTACACTCATTAAAGTTTGCATCATGGAAACAGGCCTGAATGGATTATAAGCAGGCTCAGCTGAGTCCAGATTTAAAGGAAGACGTTTTTACTGGACTAGAATGAACTTTACAAATAGAAGAAAAAAAAAATGTGAAAATAAAGATGTCAAGGATTCAGGTTTATTGCATTCCCATCTCAAACTTCTGAAGATGTATTGGGTGTTATTTTTTGTAGATTTTTAGTACATATTTATGCTCACTCTCTCTTAAAAAAAGAGTGGTAGTAATTCTTGTCTTAGTAGCAGCTTGAAGCTAAAGTAATTTAGCCCGCAGTGTAAAGGGGATCAGACAGGGGAACTTTAATGTTTCTTCCTAGCCTTCAAATTGTTTACACCTGATGTAACTGAATGCAAAGTATCAAAGCAGAGGCATATATGCTGGAGAAGCTGGGATATGCCAACAGGACAAACAGAGAAACACATACTTTCTGGAGTTTGGAGCTCTTTTAGAAGAATGTACATTTTAATATTGCATATTTACTTAACAGTGAAGTTGTTGATACAGTTTTCCTACCAGCCTTCCAAGAATCAGTATTTCAGGAAAACACATTGCAGTCTGGCAAAGCAGCAGCTAACCCAGTTCAATATTTAACCGGTGAAAGCAAACACTGGCTGGCTCAGAAGTTCTGGTCATAGTAAACTGGGCCATTCTTCAGCATTAATATTTTCCACTGGCTTTTCAAAACGTGAGTACCTGAAATCCTGTCTTGCTATTTTGTTTTCATCAGAATCAGCACCACATATACTAAGATAACACTGAGGTTTGAATGTATCTTCTGCACATTCTGGCTCTCCACACAGAAACTAATGAAATATAAATTACATTTTAATAGACATTACAATTTAACCAGAAATTATCTGTCATTAATATATAACACGCAGATAGGGTTAGGAAAACATTTATTTGAAATCTTTCTGTACTGGATACAGATACCAGTAGCATGACAACAGAGCAAACACATCAAAAACTGCCCTATGAATTTGTATACCCTTCTACACTTTCCCAGTGTGTGTAAACCACGTCTTACAACAAAAACTGCATGCTGATACTTGATGATTATGATTTGTGATTTTTTTAGTTTTATGCAACAACCACTGAAAATATTAGCTTTAATGAACTGTCATCCTATGATTTTTATTGTTTCTTTATGAACTGGGGTCAGGTTTGCACCACATAGGTCTTCAAAACCTGAGGCTGTGTTATTTTAACAAGCATTTTGGTAAAATTCTGGCATGCCTTCAAACTAAAACACATCCATCAGGTAGTCAGATAATGTCACTCTTTTGGAATACGTGCACAACTTGTATGAGATACATGGCATCATGAGCTAATGTTCACAGTAGGAAAAATCTTGAAAATAAGTATTTCTTGTTGTGTTAGGAATGTTTGCTTACTTTGTAAAACATACATTTACCCAATAAAGATTAATAGTCATAAAACTATACTGGTTTGCTCATATCTGTATTTACCAAGGACCTTTACCATTTGGAGACTATGGAGATTTATTCTTAATAGGTATTTCCTAAGCATTCATTTTGCTACTGAATGGGAGAAAGCCAACACTAAGGGTCAAAATATATCTATTTTACATGTTTATATATCTATCTATATATATATGCATATAAAATTTAAATCCCTAAGGTTTCCTTTGGGGACTTAATTGTCCTTTATGGCATGGCTATTTTAATCCATTTCCATCAGAATAAAGCACTTACTTAGAAACTATGATACATGCACTCATTTTAAGCTGCTTTACATTATCTCTTGTAATGGCCATGATATAAAAGTCAAGTTTTACCATTTTCCTTTTATATTGTTTTCACAAGTTTTGTGCAACTTTGCCTGCTAAGGGCAGAAAGCAACTAAGAATCACCACAAAAGCTTCTGACGAACAAACAGTAGTATGGTCTCAGTTCCAAGGTTAAAGCTAAGAGGTTTTTTTACATCAAGGCTAAAACTTCCTAGTTATTGTATGAAACCTCTACAGTCTTTCCTCTGCAAAGTGACTGCATGTAATCTCTGCTGACTGAATGTTTGAATACTTTACAAATAAACTGTTAACTTATGTATTGATTTCAAAGATCCTTCAAAATATAGCAGCTGATATAAAAATCTGTGTGTGTGTTCTTGTTCCTCAAAATTATTAAGTTTTATATTCAGTAAGTCAAGTGGAATGCATGTTTTTTTCTGAGAACTGTTTATGAAAATTAGTCATCTTTCCATTGCTGCTGCTAAGTGAAAGCCTCTTGCTTAGCAGATGCTCAAGACAAAATGTCTTCTGTCAGAGACTTTTCTCCTCTGTCATAAAATATGTGGTATCCTGTAATTTGTGTCATGAGTGAGAAACCTTCTGGAAACTCAAAAGCTGCAATTTGGAGCATACTTAATGGTTTCTTGTCTTTGCTAAGCTGAGTCTATATATCTCTCTCTCTCATCTCACGAGCTCTCAGCTTTAACCAAAACTTGGCAAGAGCTGCAAACTCCTGCCTGCCACAAGAGCTGCGGTTTGGTAGGCGATATCCTGCCTCTGTGGTAGGAGTTGGCATCCTAGCAGGAGAAAACACTGCCCCACACAGAGACAAATTGAGCTCTGCTCTATGTGCAACACCAGCCCTCACTCTTGGTCCTCCGTCCCCGTGAGACCCAGGGACCACTGTCTTTTCCTGTGACACCCTTGCAAGGTAGCAGCTGGTTGGACCTCCCTTGGCAGAGGTAAAACACAACTTCCATGCAAGAAAAACATTAACTAGAATGAAATCTAACTGAAGGAAAACATCTTAGGTCTGGGTCCCAGTTTCATGAGTGGTGTTAAAAGAAAGTGGAAAGCAGCTCAGTTTACTCTAATTAGAAATCCTTAAGAAAAAAAAAAAAATCCATCTACGGTTTTAGTTTCAGAGGCTAGTCCATGGCCTGAGGGTGACTGAATTGATTCTGAGGAAGCCATTTAGACTGACAACAGTTTGGAGCCTCGGTCCTACTGAAAACCTTGTGAGCCAAAGGGGGTGCTTTACATAAAGTAACAGTTATCTAAAGGGAAAATAAGGAACACATTCTTCACTCAGATCTTTCATCTTCCCCACTAAATTTTACATTGAGTTTCCCATATTACATCCTATTGCTTTCTCAAGTAGTTTTTGTGATTTTTGTAAAAGTGATTTGTGATTTGTGTAAAAGCGATTTTTTTTTATTAAAACTTTATTTTTCCCCCACTTATCTTACATTATTGAAATGATGTTTTGTGTCCAAAACCAGAAAAATCACACAAGGACAAAATACACAGGGAATCACTGAGTGGTGCGTGAAAAGGCCCACAGTTCTTCATTTTGGTGAATCAGTAGCAAAATTTCTCTATTTTGCTGTTACTGCTGCTTCAGCAACCAAAGGAAATAAAAACTGACAGTGATGAGCTCAGATATAAAAATCTGAGGCAACAAAGGGAATTGTGCAAAGCAGTGCTCCAGGCTGGATGTCACTCAGACACCAGTGAAGAAAGACAAACTCTAGGGATTCTCTTCGTAAACTAAAAGAACTCAGTACAATGTGCACTTCTTAGTATGACCACGGCAAAAGCTCCTTTAGTCTTCAGGTCAAATCACACAGTCCTAGCAGGAGTTAGAGCATCTGCAGTGCCATGTTAATTTTCATTACCAAATAGTTTCCTTGAGGGAATTACGCAACACAGGAGTGGCAGCAAAGAACAGCCCTGCTTCCCAAGCCTCACCCCTCTGCTCTCTGGATAAAGCAATACCAAAACCCCCAAACAGTGCCACAGTCTCTATGCAGCCCAGAGTTATTTATCATCTGACTATGTTAATGCCAATCATACTCTCTCAGCCTCCACAACAGGGCGTCTCGTGCAAAACTGCCTGCTAGGACTGATCCATGGCTTGCGCTAACTTTTAAGTAGTACTCAAGAATGGTTTGGGAGACAGCTCGTTGTCACAGGCTAAAGGCATTCGCAGGACCGTTTTGCGAACATAATTGTATAACCCATCCATTTTGGCAACACACTACGATTCAGCAGTTCCTGGACATGGAAATTCTTGTTGCTGTTTAATTCAGCAGTGTGTACACCGTCCCTGTGGACTGCAGGTGGAACAAGGACTGGTAACAGCCACGGGAAGATACTATGATGGCTTCTTGATATGGCAATTTCCTCCCAGTAGGAGTGACCGGCTAGGTTGCCCTTTTCTACGACTGGATTGATGAAATTAGCACATAGATTTTGGCACTGAGACTGTAAAGATGACAGCAGGAGAGACTCAGTATTATGCATTTGCATTTGAAATGGAGCAGGGCATCCTCCATGAATACGCTCACAGAATAACAGAACCCATGAGGTGCAAGGTTTTATTAAACAAAGAGACTTCTTGTGTTAACTGGTGAAAAATTTCACAAATGGAGTTTTATCCTTCTGCTTTTCTGAAAACAACCCAGCAGATGTGAGAAATTCCACAAAACGCAATGTTTTAAAATAATCACATTGTTACAACACCGAGAATGGAAATATCCATGTTAAAATCATCTTCAACATCTTAGCTCCCGTTTCCTACGAACGTGTCTCACAGTATGTTCTTCCCGTCATACAGTCACATGCTACTTCTTGGCCTTATCCAGCAGCAATTATGTGATGCTTTTTGAATAAGGCGTGGGTCATATACTGGAATGGAATAGCAAGAGATTAATCTAGAACAGCTTAATTCAGTAACTTCATCCAATGTATCGTTTATGAAGCACCTTTACTGTAGAAAATAAGAGTATAGATATACGTAAGAAAGAACAGCAGAATTAATTCACAGCAGCAACCTTCATTTTAGCAATTTCTAAGTTTCTAAGAGCTTCCTTTCTCAATCTTAGCCATTCTTTGAAAGAAAAACACTCCAGGCTCTCACAGCATTCTAAAGTTGATGCGAACCAAGGAAGTCCATAAGGACTGGATCTTCAGGCCAGGAGACAGGAATTCAGAGTTTGTGCCATTCTGTCACATGGAAAGTCCTCGTCTGCAGCTGAGAGTGCTGGATGGAATTTAATTTGACTCTTGTTCCGCTTTTAAACTAGAAAAGAGTAGGAGGATGATTGCTTTGAATAAAATGTTTCAGATATTGCATCACTTCAGATCAATGCTTTCTTCCCTCCAAGACTACCTGCTTCTCAGAAAGGACCATGTTTGCTTGCTCAAATTATCAAAGTGACACAAAATAAACAAGAACTTGAATTAATTACTAATTATGCCACAGCTAAGACGCAATAAAACAGCTCATGGTGACGGAAACAGTTCATAAAAACAAAGGCTTATCCCATCCATTGCACTAGCAATGCAGGAGAAAGTCTTTAACAAATGCAGTGGGCAACACTATCCAGACAGAATGGTTCACTGAACCTAAGTTAGGGCAGGATGGCCAAGCAGTAGTACGTGCGGTACCCAGCACAGAGGTGAAGCTCAGTATCCAGGCAAACAAAATCTGAGAATAACCTTGCTCTAGTTTCTAATCCCTACAACAGTGGTTAATAATAAACTTGCAGGAAAATATTTATTTTCTACTGATCAGCCAATATAAAGATTAGCTATATAAAGATACTTGCCAGTCTCTTCATCTAAATCACGAAAGCACAGTTATACCATAAGTCATGACTACAAGGAGATAAAAAAAAAGTATTTGGGTTCAGGCACAAGGGTAAGAGTCCAAAGTACAGAAATCATCATTACAAGCATGAGTAATTTGTTCCTGTCCTTTAACAGTATCAGGGGGCAAATTTCTGACACTGTGAAAATTAATGGCAAAGCTGGTCATTGCAGCAAGGCCAGATCATCACTCCAGTGAATGACTGGACTAAATAACTCACATTTTCCAGAAAACTCAATTTTCTAGGATATGTAGATTTTAATGAAGTAGTACAAGGCAGTTTATACAATTACTTGCTGTGGAGACTGAGCTTTCATTCTGTAATTCGTAATCTCTGACAGACAGAGCCAGATTCCCAAGCAACGTGAATTGATAGTTACTTAAGAGGGAATCATTGATCTCAGAATAGATTCACTTTGGGGCTTTTTTTCTTGTGTGTAGTGGGATGTATGAGAGCGAGCAATAATATGTGAATCCATACTCACACAGAAACAGAGAAATACAGGAAGTCAAAGAGACACTCTAGACTGAAGAACGTATTGAAATTGCAGAGATTAAGCTGCTATATTTGACAAGCGTGTTGTATGAGGGACATTGTGTCACAACAGCACACAGTATGAGGTCCGAAATGTGGAGTATCACCTATGCTGTCTTTGTGGATAGAGAGAAATGCTACGAATGGAGCACAACTTCTATTCAGGCAAGGCATTAACTGCAGATTTCAGGATAAAGCACCTATGCTTGAAAGCTTTGATAAACTTGGGACACAAAAATACCACCATAAATTTCACAAGAAACTTTAAAGTTCTCAATTTCAGATTAATGCAGATACGTTTGTATTCAAACGTAGAGAGACATTTCTCCCTAAGTACTGACCTACTATTTATATTTTTGGGCAATTGTAATTGTCAAGATTTGACATCTTATAACAGATGTAAGCAACTCTTGCTTTTTCATTTAACAAAATGTGCTAGTTTGGGGGGTGGGGGGAAGGCTACAGTAGCAGCTTCCGTTAAGAAGCTGCTGGAAGTTTCCCCTTTGTCCAGTGGACTTGGCCAGGTCTAGGACAGACTTGCCACTGGCCAGGGCTGAGCCAGTTGGTGAAGGTGGCAATGCCTCTGTGATAACGTATTTAAGATGATGAAAATAATTAAAAAAAAAAAAGTAGAAGCAGGGGCAGAGAGAGGGAGGCGCGAGCCTTCTGGGCCTTGTGGCCCTCACCCTCTGGCCTCCCGCCGGGCGGCCGACTGGGCCCGACTCGGCTGCAAGAAGTGGAGAGGAGAGGAGATGTGAATGAGATGTAAAAAGATCCTGAGAGGCATCTGCCAGCCTGTTGTGAAGAACTTTTCTTGTGAGAGGAACGGCTGCAGACACCAAGGTCAGTGAAGAAGGAGGGGGAGGAGTAATGCGGCTCCTGGCCAAGATTCCCCTGCAGCCTGTGGTGACAACTGTGGTGGAGCAGGTTGTCCCCCGGCAGCCCATGGAGGCCCACGGAGGAGCAGAGATCCCCCTGCAGCCCATGGAGGCCCACGGAGGAGCAGAGATCCCCCTGCAGCCCATGGAGGCCCACGGAGGAGCAGAGATCCCCCTGCAGCCCGCGGAGGCCCACGGAGGAGCAGAGATCCCCCTGCAGCCCATGGAGGCCCACGGAGGAGCAGAGATCCCCCTGCAGCCCGGGAAGGACCCCACGCCGGGGCAGGCGGAGGCCTGAAGGAGGCTGTGGCCGGTGGAGGGCCCGCGCTGGGACAGCCATTCTGGAGGGACTGTGCCCCATGGAAAAACAACCCACGCTGGAGCAGTTTCATGAAGGACTGCAGCCCGTGGGAGGGAGCCCACGCTGGAGCAGGGGAGGAATGTGAGGAGTTCTTCCCCCGAGAAAGAAGAAGCTGGAAAAAAAAAAAATAACCTGTGCTGCACTGACCACAGCCCCCATTCCCTGTTTCCCCTGTGCCCTCCCCTGGGGAGGGAAGGAGGTGGAGATAAGATAACTCCCAATGAAGTTGAGTCTGGGAAGAGGGGAGGGGTGGGTGAGTTGTTTTTTCTCTCTTGCATTATCCTGCTTTGGTTTTATTATTAATAAATTGAAATAGTTTTTCTGTTTTGCCCATAAGAGGAACTTGAATGATCTCTCCCTGTCCGTACCTCAAACCTGGAGCTTTTTGTTATATTATCTCTCCCCAATTCCCTCGGAGGGTGGGGGGAGTGAGTGAGAGACTGTATAGCTTGGTCCCGAGAAAGGCTAAACTACAACACAAAACCAATACAAACTGCACTGATACCAGTATCTCTTTAACCATGTATTAAGATGCACTAAATTGTAAACAATATACATGTGAAAAGAGAGAATCAAGGTTTTGTGTACAGCTGTAACTTCACATTCCTGGCTTGGTATTTTTCCAAAGGACTGGAAAGTAAGAGTAATTGTAAAAACAAATCTGATACAAACTGTAAAAGTCTGGTGTGCAGTGTTGCCAGCTTGTATCACAGAAGTGTCTGTACCTCTGCAAGTAATGCTGATGTAACACACAGTAAATATAATTTCATTTTGTTAACGCTGGCTTGGAATATACCAATTTCAGTGCATAGGAATTATATATTTTTCATAGGATGACACAGATAGCGAATCACTGACATCATTCAATCAAGCTCACAAAAGCGGTCTGACAAGGTACCGAGTGTCCTGTTACCCACCCTGGGGTTTCAACCTCAGAACAATCTCCTTTCCAATACCATTCCCTCTGCAGTGCTGAATCCATACAGCCACCTACTTGCTGCTGCATATCAATGCTGCATATGAAATGGTATGGCATATATAAGCACTGCACTGTTTTCACCGCAAGCCCATGCCAGCGGATGGCTCCTTGTTTTTAACATATATTTTTTGCTGGCCAACTTGCTGCTTCAGGAGAGCTGGCTGGTTTCAGATCATTAGCCTCATCTATTGGTTAATTAGAAATCTATTTATCACTCATGCCTATTTTCTTAGTTCATTAAAATCCAATTTTTTTTTTTAAATTTAAAAATGGGTTTAATGGTCATAAAATGCTGCCCTCACCTCCCTGAAATTGAAACCATTTAATAGGATCCCGACTCAAGTGTTTCTGCCACAGAGTACCCATTGTCATGGTGGACGACAGCAAAAAAGCAGGTGCAAGGGATTGCGCACTTAAGGCAACGCAACAGAAATTGCCTGTTCCTATTTAACACAAACTCCAAGACCCAAAGGTGAGAGGGGACAAATGAAACTGAAAATCATTTAAAGAAATGCAGTGTCCCAAGTAACATGATGGAAATGCAGAAGCAAACCTTTATATGGAATAGTGTCTTTAAAGGAGATGGATAATAAGCAAAACAAGCCAGGTTCATTTGAATGAAAAGGCAAATAATTTTCTCTGCAACGTTTTTGTGGGTGACAGCATAGCATTGGATATGATCAGTGCCTGCTAAATTATAGGACCAGGTGTCTACCTGGAAAAAGGGTGTTCTGGCAATAGACCTTTCTTGTTTGTTATTGCAGTGTTAGAACAAATTCTGCATTAGTATTTGCAGACTTTACACATTTTTGTAATCCAACTAATTTAAAGAAATAAATAAAATGAGCATGGAATTGATTTTAAGGGCCTCTTCGCTCTGTCTCATACCCAGTAACCTGAAATACTGCGAGCAGGACCTAAGTTTGAAAAGCGGTGTTCATCCAACACCTGTTTCATCGCCTTTCCTGGATGGATGTCTGTTCCTGTGAGCAGCCTAAACAAAAACAAAACGACTATGGCCTCCAGTCAAATGTGGCTATTTTTTTGGCAGGCTGCATTGAAAGAGCAACTCTGCATGAATGTGGGCTTTATCAAACCCGGTCTGATTTAACCAAGCACAAGCCCCTGTGCTGTGTACAGGGAAATGGTGAAAGCATCAGGAAGACAGGAGACATTTCTGGCTGAAGCTCCACAGCACTTTGGGCTGGCAAAAGCCTGCTGGGCCAACGGCCTCCACAGCCACTGTCTTCCCTTTGTGGCACGGAGTTAATGGCTCTGCACGCGTGAGCGGAGAGCATCAAGATCTTGATTAAAAATTGTATTTATTTAAAATCCCTGTGGTGTACTTTCCACAAGCAGCCGTGCTAGCCCTGTCCTGACCAGGTTTGGCAGGGACTGCTTAAGGTGTCACTGCCTCAACCGTGGTCTCTGCCTCTCTGGGAGAGGCTACAGCTGCTGTAGCAGGAGCCACAGGACCAGACAGCCCCGTTTCAAGGCACATCTGGTGAAAATAACAGGTTTTATCAGCTCTTCCGCACATATCCTGGAGCGTGACCTGGGGAGGCTGAGGTGCGGGTGGGTCTGGACCATCCACAGCAGCCCCAGGAGCGGGTGGACCATGGGTGTTGCTGTGCTATAAAGCAGACGCTGGAGGAGTTTCCTGAAAGCTAAGTGTGGATTTTTACACCCGCTGCTGTCTGCCCGACTCGCAGCAGCAAGGCAATGCCCATCTCCCGGCGAAAACCCAATGCGGAGTGGTACCCGCGCTGGCCTCGGCGAAGTCCGCTCCTCAGGAGAGGCAGCCGCGGGGGATCGGGAGGAAAGGCGGGCCCTTTCCACAGGCGAGGGGCCGCAACGAAGCCTCCTCAGCCCCCGGAGAGTAAAGCCAAAGACCAGGGGAGAGGCGGGCGAGGCACAGCCCGCTCCTCCCGCGGCACCCCCGGAGCGGGCGGCGCCGAGCTCGCCGCCGGAACCGCGGCGGGAATCGATGTCTCGGCGCTCGGCAGGCGGCGGCCGCCATGGCGCTGAGCGGGGTGCGGGTGCTGGAGCTGGCCGGCCTGGCGCCGGCGCCGCTCTGCGGCATGATCCTCGCCGACTTCGGGGCGCAGGTGGTGCGGGTGGACCGGACCCCCCGCTCCGCCGTGGCTACCGACGTGCAGGGCCGCGGCAAGCGTTCGCTGGCTCTCGACCTCAAGCGGCCGCCGGGGGCGGCGGTGCTGAGGCGGCTGTGCCGCGGGGCCGACGTGCTCATCGAGCCCTTCCGCCACGGTGAGGCGGCGGCGGCGGGCTCGGGGTGGGGCCGGGGCAGCGGTGCGGTCGGGGCCTGGGAGCCGCCGCGGGGAGGTGGTGTGGGGCTGAGGTCTTGAAGTGCAGCGTGGGAAGTGGGAACGGCTGCTGGGGGTTTATTTCTTGTGACCGGCTGGAAAAATGCTGTGGGACGGACGGGGATTTGGGAGGTGGAAGAGGCCTGCGAGGGAAGCAGACGCGGAGGGTGGCAAGCCAAGGCCTTGCCCTGCTCACCGAGACGCTGAACAAATGGTTCCGGACGGCAGCAGGGGGTGACTGAGCCGAGGGGTCATGTGCGAGCGTGGGCATCTGTCCTGCAGTGACTGCCAGGCCTGCTGATGTAATGTGACTCACATTTATAAGGATAGCATAGAATCGTAGAGACATTTAGGTTGGAGAAGACCTTTAAGATCATCGAGTCCAACTGTAATGTGGTTAAGATGTAGCAGAGAGTTGTCTAAGTCTCAGAGCTTGTGATTCCTCTGAAAACAAGAGATGAACATCCTCCCTTCTACAGTTCATAAACCGTACACAGGCACTCATCTGATGTTATGCATGGGCTCAGTATCCCTGCTCTTCATTCAGGACACAGTTCTGTTACAAAGAGCCTTATCAAGGCCAGGTTGGACAGAGCTCTGAGCAACCTGATCTGGTTGGACATGTCCCTGCTCATTGCAGGGGCCTTGGACTAAATGATCTTTAAATGTCCTTGCGAACACAAACCATTCTGTGATCATGCTTCAGTGAGAAGCTAGCTGAAGTCTTTTGCAGTTCCTGCAGTCAGTTTAGAAATAGAAGGCTATATCAGTTAAACATCACACATGATAAACAGGCTTACATATCCTGTGTCACAGGTAGTGCTTTTCCTCTAAAACCAAGGTTTTATGATTGTCATGTTTTTTACCTTAAAGTTTTTTGCTTGTTCCTCAGAAGCTGTGTAAACAGAATTAAGACATTAAATTCTATTTTCCATTGTAGCTAGTTTCGTGTTTTCTAGTGGGATTTTTTTTTCTTATCATGATTTTCATGAGTTTGTTTTCATTGGTTTTATAGGCGGTTCCTTTTTTTTTTTTTTTGTAAATTAGAAAATGCAGATAATTTTGTATCTAGACATTAGGTTTTATGGGCCTGTACTAAACTAGACAAATCTGTGATCCAGCATGAAGCCGGTGTGAACCAATGACAACATGAGGGCCCAAGTGGCAGGAGTTTCTTTAAACACACATGTACTATTGACCTTCCAACAATGACCTTGTGACACCAGGGGTTTTTGCCACCCACTTCGCACTTGTGCTTTTGAAATTCTTGCTCTTTCTGAATTTTGCCTCTTTGTCCTTGTTGTTAATCACTTGCCACTGCCCAGTAAGTCATACAATAGAAACAGATCTTAAGGAATTTGAAGATTTAGTAATATTATGGGCTGGTCTGTGAGACAAGTTGCAGTAATAGATGCTGAGGTGAAGCAGGCATTCGAGTTACGTTACTCCTTCCCCTCCCAAAATGTGTGTCTCTGCAGTGCCAGTATAGATTATAGGGCATAGTCCAACTAAGCTGCACTGAGCCAATAAAAATGTGTCATTTATTTGCAACTTGAATTTGCTTATTTTAAAACCACTACTTTGGAACTGCAAGATACAAATTTTAGCCTTAATTACTGCAAACCAATGCTGACCAAACCTACATTTCATTGATTTCTTAAAGTTCCTTATTCACTGCATTACAAAAGAACACATTTTTTTTTTTGTGCAGTTGCAAATAATTTGTGGAATTGTGGCATGGTCCATTCACATCAGTGAGTTGAATGATACAGGAACATGCAGGGTACTGAGAGGCTAATACAGGGAGGAAAGTATATTCCAGTGAAAGATGGAAGCAATTTGAGGTCATTTTAATGTGGAAAACTTATGAGAGTTTGCTTTTTTTTTTTTTTTTTTTTTA
>WHYT01017063.1:74985-122005 GCA_009806455.1 Tetrax tetrax
TTGAAGAGATCTTGAAGACAGGAGAATAGCAAGACAGATTAGCTATCTTGATTTGAGTAAGTTTTTGACAAGTTCACATGGCATTCTCAGAAGCAGGCCACGGCCTTATGGTCTAGATTCTGTGGGGTCAGTGCAGAACTGGTCTGATGTTTCTACCCCAGCACTAGTTACTAGTAGTTGATTGTCAACGTGGAAAACTTGTCAACTGGCATTTAACAGACATGTTGGGTTTTTTTCAGTGTTTTCTCCCAAAAGCTGAATGATGGATGAGCGGTTGTGTTCAGTAAATTTACAGAATATGTGCATGTGGGAAGAACTACAAGTGTCATGGATATTTGGATTAGAATTGAAAATGACCTTTCCAGATTGGAGAAATGACCTGAAAAGAATTAGCTGAAATTCATGGAGACGCTGCTCTGTAGTTCTCTTGGGCAGAGGCAATTAGCTGCACAAATGTGATATGGGAACAATTGGCTAAAGTACAATCCTGGGGGTTTGTAGCAGTCACAAGCTGAACATGAGTCAACAATATCGTGCTGTTGTAAAACACACGCACACTGTATTAGGATGTATAAACAGGAAGTAGAACCAGCAAAGTTTCTGAAGTAATTCTTCTAATCTAGTCAACATTTATAAGGCCTCAGGAAAATACTGTTTCTGACACTGGCTGTTATCTTTCCAAAAAAAGTGACTAATTTGAGGAAGTCCAGGAATCACAACAAAAATGATCTGAGTCTAAAAACATGACCTACAAAGGAAAATTGAAGGTGTTTGTATATTTGTGAAGAAAAAATTGTGGAGAATTGTGACAAGTCTTCAAATATTTAAAAATGTATTTCTTGTAGTTTGGAGTATTACTTTGTCTTCACTACTGGTGCTTTAAGTCATTAAAAGAATTTGCCGCAAAAAGGATCAATGTAAGTCTGCTAATGTCCTAATGACATCTGTGGCTCATGGGGAATGGAACGTGTTGTCATTTTTGTGGGATTTTTTTTTTAAGCTCTCAAAACTTATCTCTTTCAATTTTTTATTGTCTCATTATAATTGTGGAATTTACAGTTCCCTGCTGGTGTTCCTAGTGTCCCATAAAATGGATGGATTATTGTCCAGTATCACTGGATATACTTTATCTGGCATTTTGTTACGTTCCTTTCACTTGGAACAGACTTTCAATGAGACCATTGATGAAAGACATACATGCATCATTAACAGCAAAGACAGTTAAATAGACTGGTTTGATGAGCCTGCTTTTAGATCTAAGTTTGTTTCATGAAAGTAGATATTTTTAAAATCACAATACTGCAGCATTTCAGCTGTCATTTTGTTTTAACATTCTTTTTTTATTTAAATAGACCCGTTACCTGACGTGGTGCAATTTTCTATGGTAGAAGAGGGAAAATTAGTTTCTTTTGTAGCAGATTTGTGTCCTCAGAATTACTTTTATTAAGTTTTCATCTTACTTCATTGATTGTTTTACTGTTTGGTTTTTTCCATTTACTATAACGTCTTTTTTTCTGAAGTAGTCTAAAAAAATTAATTATTTTTTGTCTTTGAGGTTAGTAATTCTAGATTGAGATCCAAATTTTTGTGATAGAAGAATTTATTACTTGTCTTTCATATCGAATTACTATGCTGAAAGCTGGAAAATGGCTTGGGAGCATTCTTATGATTAGAAATATATACACGAGGAACTCTTGCAGTTTAGTGAAACAAAACCGATGCTGAAAGAAGGTAGAGAGGATCGGGCCAAGAGGATCGGGCCATCTATTCATAGTGTCCAGTGTTATTGTTGCTCTGCGTAAAAGATAGACGCCGAGTCCTGTGTTTCAGCTATCTAGCTCAGAAAAATTAAGTGCCTGATCTGAATGGATTGATGTTAGCTGCTGTATTTTCTCATTGACTCTGTAGGGATCATAGGTATCTTACAGTGAGCCTGGTAGTTCCCGTGCGCTGAGTAGTAGGATGTGGAGTGAACACCGCAGTTCGAAACGGCAGGCACAACTGTACATCTACACTCTTGCACCACACAGGAATAGAGGGTCATGTGAGTCAGGGCCACACTTTAAGTTCACTCCAACTTCAGACACAGAGTCTTCTGCTGATGGTAGGCATCTGACCAAACATGACTCACTCTTTGTGAAAAGAGCCAGAGGAGAGGATGGTGGTAATGATCACTTGCATAATAGCCTCATGGCAAGAGCATTTAGCTATCCAACAGAAGACTGAGGTCCAGGTTTTTCCTCAGCCTGGAAGTATTCCAAACCAAAACTCCCACATCCTAGACGCATTCATCAGTCACAAGGATAAAGATCAGGTTGTCATAGATTAATTCACAGTTTTGTTTGAACTGTTTCACTGTTCAGAAGGGACAGAAGACTTCTGGAACAGACAGGTCACCCACCAGGGTGATGCCTCTGGGTTCTTCTTGCTGCTTCAGAGACTGCTAGTGTTTTTAGCATGAGGGAGCCAATAAGTGAAACACATAACTGTCACTGTAATAATTCTTCAATTAGGCTTAAGTGAGTCTTCCCATGTTGTCCTTTTCATGTTTTAAAAGAAAGTGACCACATTAGTGTATATGTGGTGTAACCGGAGCATGCCAGGTCAGAGTCCAGAGGAGGTCATGGAGATAATCAAAGAGCTGGAGTGCCTCTCCTGTGAGGACAGGCTGAGAGAGTTGGGGCTGTTCAGTCTGGAGAAGAGGAGGCTCCAGGGAGACCTGATAGCGGTCTTCCAGTACCTAAAAAGGGCTTATAAGAAAGACAAGGAGAAACTCTTTAGCAGGGCCTGTAGCAATAGAACAAGAGGTTCTTTAAAATAGAGGGAGATAGATTCAGACTGGACATCAGGTAAAATTTTTTTACAGAGTGGGTAGTAGAACAGTGGCACAGGTTGCCCAGAGAGGTGGTGGATGCCCCATCCCTGGTAACATTCAAGGCCAGGTTGGACGGGGCTCTGAGCAACCTGATCTGGTTGGAGATGTCCCTGCTCCTTGCAGGGGGGTTGGACTGGATGTGGTTTAAAGGTCCCTTCCAACCCAAACTGTTCTGTGATTCTATGTTAGACACTGTTTTTCCTTGTCTCTGAATTGCAGTGGACCTCAGGCAGAAGCTGGTTGTCCGGATGCCCAAGCAGGGATATTTCTAAATTCCCTATACCAGTTCAAACCAGATGTGCTATTTTATTTTTGGTGTTTCCAGCGTAGGTGGCACTGTACGTAGGTATTGTAAGTAGTTCATCAGCACCAAAATGTTATTTGCAGTTAGATCTTGTTCTGATATTATCCGCATCTATTATTATCCTTACTTCCAATTATTTTTGTGGGCTTTTTTGTTAATATGAGCGGAGAAGAGCAATCATTAGTAAACCTAACACTGTTTTGATATCCTTGCAATCATTTTGCAAACGTGTAGATGAAGGTATATAGTATTTTCTCGTATGAAGGTATTTTAATTGACTTTAACATATGACAAGTAGGGCAGAAGCATTCCTGTCCTTGTGGCAGGTACTTAAGAAATAGCTCGAGTAATACACATTGCATGAAGAAGCCTTCATGACTGCATACTTCCAAGATTTCTGTGTTTTAAATTCTTGCTTAGAAAGTAGAAACTAATGCATTGTTCAACATGAAAATCCAGTAGCTTTTTATTTTGGTACAATCTCTTCTTTTCTCTATAGACAATATTACATTAATTTTACACAGCTGAAAACACATGAATCAAAATGATACTCAAAATTATACAGCCTAAGTTTTTCTCTGTTCCACTGGGATGTTTCTGGCCATATACTGTCACCGCCTCATCTTCTCTTACAGTTTTTCTAATGCAGTTGGAAGAAAATGGATTCTGCTGGTGAGCAAAACTGTAGGATACAATTTTGCTTGTACCAAGACTGTTACAAGCTTGATTGAAAGGCCGAACAAACTGAATTTTCATTTGGTTGTATTCCACATAGCCAAAATTTTAAGGAGGAAATTGGAACAGGATTAACCATGTTTTCTAGTGCTGTATTAATCAGACACTTGCCTATTTAGAGAGTGCCTTTCTATGTCCATGTGCCTGCCAGTCCTGAGAGCGGGAGAATAATTTTTGTTTTAACTTAGTGATGGAGATGAGCTTCCCAGTTCCCATGGTGTAAGAGAGCTTTAACCTTTGATTTCCTTCCAGTTTTCTTCTAAATATAGCAGTCTTACTATAAACAGTAAATTCAAAGAAGTTAACATTGGTATATACTTACAGGGCTGGTATAGGCATCTTGATTTCCAGAGGTTTAGAAGGCTTGAGAGCTGTAAGATACTTAATATTCTACAGAGTCAAGGAGCTTGTCCCATCCCGTAAAATTACTTACATTCCCTATGTGAACTCCTAATGATTATAAACTTTCTAAACTAGGAAACTGTGCGCGTTTGAAGTGTGTTATCCATCTGAGGCTGCATTATTAGATTTATGCTCCTTCTTATTCTCTAACGTTAGATTATTTCACATATGTAATATAAACAGTAATTGAAAATTTTAAGAAACTAAACTGCTTACCAGAGATTTTGTCATTAAAAATCTTAACAAAGGACAAAACTGGTAGTAGTTTTTTGCAATTTGTTTTATGTAGAATTAAAGTAACATACCAATTAATTTACTGAAGCTATTACTTCTTCCTGTAAATCTTCAAGGTAGAAGGAGTAGCATACCTAAGTTCTTTCCTGTGGAAATCGCAAAATTTGGGACTTTGGAACAGACCTCGAGGTGAGAACCTGCTAGATAGCGGTGCGCCTTTTTATGAAACCTACAAGACCTCCGATGGAAAATTCATGGCTGTTGGTGCCATTGAGCCTCAATTCTATGAGCAGTTAATAAAAGGTAAGTAGCTTGGAGCAGGTGTCTCACATCAGCAAAGCATGACTGATTAATACTCTAATACTTGATTTTGATTCATGACATTGGTTACATTGACTTCTTTGTAAAAGCCAAACACTACTTGAAACTAATTGGGTAGTAGTGTAGCAGTTTATTTTACGTTATTCTTATAGCAATCGATTTCGTTCTTTTTCATCCTTTCTTCACCTTACCCTCAGACACTACACTTAAATTACAAGTTTTCTTCTGGAGTTATGGTAATGGTAGTCTGTGATGTGGCTGGAGCACTAAACTATTTTTGGAAACCACCTTTTAAAATAGATTGTGAATATATTTTAAAAAGGAGACCTAATTCTTTCATATTGCAAATAAAATTCCAAGCAATTTCAGTTATTTGTGCAATTTTTTTTTTAATTAAACTTTTTAAATTAAACTTAAATTAAAGTTGTTTCAGAAATGAATATTCCTTAGAAGTAGTTCATAATATTTCTTGAGTGAATGGAATTTTTCTAGATGCAAAGTCAGCTTTCTAAGTTTATTTCCACCACACAATTTCAGAGTTCTTTTAGTGTCCAGATACTGATATAATTCTTGTATTTGACTGAACACTCTTTAAATATAACTATGATTTATCAGTTTGAGAAATGGGTCATGCAAAATAATTGTGTGAAGGTAAGACAGAAATTTGCAGGTGCCTCTTTACCTTTGAACTGTTTGTATGTTTCAGGCTTTTGATCAGATGTGCCATTAGCTTCTTAGTGGTTATTTAATTTAGAAAGATTTTTTTCTGTTGTGCTCCTTTGGTAGATTGCTATGCTTTCCATAAAGAATTTATGAAAATATATAAAAAGTCACTGAATAATTTGGTATCTATTCTCTTTCCATATGAATATGAAGGATATAAAAAGTTCTCAATCTAATTTTAGTTTTGCTTAATGATTAGAAGGAACACCAACAAGAGGTGTACCTAAAGTGGGTGTACCCAGTGTTACATGAACCACCTTTGTATGTGCATGACTTACATGAGGTAAATCTTTGCTGAGTAAGCGTGGCAGTGGAGCAACTCCTTGTTCTTGCTCAATCTTTCACCCGTGATTATTCCTCAGATTGTAGCATGGATACCTGTACTGGTTTTGGCTGGAATAGGCTTAAATATCTTTATAGTAGCTTTTATGGGGCTACGTTTTGGATTTGTGCTGAAAATAGTGTCAATAACAGAATGATGTTTTAGTTACTGCTGAGCAGTGCTTACACAGAGTCAGGGCCTTTTCTGCCCCTTACACTGCCCTGCCAGTGAGTAGGCTGGGGGTGCACAAGAAGTTAGAAGGGGACACAGTTGGGACAGCTGACCCCAACTGACCAAAGGGGTACTGCATACCAAATAATGTCATGCTCAGCATATAAACCAGAGGGGAAGTTGGGAGGGTGGCCACTGCTGGGGAACTGGCTGAGTGTCAGTCAGTTGATGGTGAGCACTTGTTTTCATTTGTATCACTTGTCTTTCCTGGGTTTTATTTTCCTCTTCCTTTGTTATTTTTCCCCTCTTTTCCTTACTTTTAAAATTATTATTAATATTATTTGTTTGTAGTTACTAAACTGCTTTATCTCAACCCACAAGTTTCTCACTTTTTCACTTCCAGTTCTCCCCACATCCCTCTAGCGGGAAGGGGAGCAAGTGAGGAGCTGTATGGTGCTTAGTTGCGGGGGCTAAACCATGACAGTTCCTCTTACAAGCAGTTACTGCAAGCTCAGCCCCAATCCGCAATGTTGTGCTAACAAGAGTGTAGTCACTGCCAAGGCCTGCACTTCCAGGAGTTGTTTGAAATTCAGGAGCATGGTAAGATGAAATGGAGGTATGGGGTTGTAAGGTGGGATGTGCCTTTGGTGAGCAGAATCCCAAAGAGAGATCTTGTTCTGCACACTTTGGCTTTTTTCTCTTGCAACCTGTGGTTCACAGTTCTTGCACATCTGTGGCTGTGAATGGCTGCTTCTCTGTGTAGCTTTAAAAGGGCTGTGCAATTGCCTAAACTATTCAAATTAGCCCATGCTGATACAAGAAATGCATGAGGCAGGCTCCTGGAGTGACTCAGGGACGTGTCCAGCATCATGTGCTGCACCCAGCTCTGATGACAGGTTTGGGGGAGCTGCATTCTTGACTGAAGAAGCTGGTACTTTATCCGTCATTGTCCTGAAAATAACTTGTTTGCTCCTTGATCTTGATAAAGAAAGTACAGTTGATTATTCCACACTTTGCAGTTCTTTGAAATGTTACTGTCATCCAATCCCTTGAAATATTTTTGCTTGCAAGAAATGGAGAACAAAAATAAATATAAAACTGTATCAAAGTAAAACGTAAGCCCTTGCTCTGGAAGCTAGGGAGTTTGGAATTTCAATACATGTCTTCAGGGAGAATGCTTGTGTTAAATACAAAGGAAAAAAAAGAAAAGAATAAAGCTGCTTACTCAAATACCCATATGTTTGGCTTAAAGTGATCAAACACTGGCCTGCAGTATTTGTGGCTGTGGTATTTTATTCTTCTCTAGAGATTAGGTTGAATCACACTTACTTTTAAGCTACAGGAGTGGGATGGAATCTATATTTGCTCAAAAAGAAAAGAAGTTCTGTAATGGAGCCTGGTCTTGTTTGTCACTTCTTCTCAGTGAACCTTTGCTGGGCACTCCAGCCGCAGGAGGAGCCGATCATTGCTACAGGGCAAAACTCAGGCTTTTCTCTCTCAACCAGACAGACGCTTATTTAGAAAGAAGCCTCTGATGGATGAACCAGTGGTCAGGCAATGTGGTGTGATCACTGACTGGTCTTTATTTACATAACTCTTTATTGAGGAAAATGCTAAAATTCTCTGTTTTCCTCGTAATTGTTTCTCAGAAATTGAGAGTATAAAGTTGGAGTAGCCTCTATGAATTCATCATCTGCTTGTATTAGGGCACCCACATTGGACAACTGTATTTTCATGTTTGAAAGTATTCCTTATGCTTCCCATGCACAGAAATGGCTTGATTTTGATAGCTGAAGTTTCAAAAATAGTTATTCCAGCAATAAAGATGTGATGTATCTGTTTGTAAGTAGACAACAAGTGCAATCTTAGCTGTGCCTGTATTTCAGTCTGTTTCTATCATATTTAAAAAATTCAGCAAACAGACTACAGCCTTCTAAGGATATTTTGCTTTTTTCCCCTTAATTGTATCACCATCTTTGCTTGTTTACAGTCAGTCAATTTTATTTTATTTTGTAAAAGCCTGTTGTTCAAAGTATCAGACCAAACTCAAGATTTTTTCACAATAATGCATTTAAAATAAGTAGTCTTTCTTCATTGTATTTTAGGTGCATACTATGAATTGTTCAGATTTTCACACAGGAAATATTCAGCACTTTCAGTAGTTACAGTTGCAAGCTTTCTGAAGCAATAGCATACTAAATTAGAACAGCAGATCCTTCTTTTGACTTACGAATTTTTTCCTTTCTGGGATATATATTGCAGAAATTCAATTCTGAATTGAAGCCTTTTAACATTATAGGGAAGAAAAAGCTACTTGTGAGAATTGTTATTGCTCTTTCACAAACCTGAGGAGCTTTGACTTAGGCTGAGTTGTCTGTTCAAGGCATTAATTCTCTACTTTGAAGTAGTTTTAAAATGGTATGTTCCAGTTACAATTTCAATAATTTGATTTCATACTTTTTTTCCCATAATTCTAGCCAGTTCTGCTGGTGAACAATTTGGTTGTGTTCCAGATGAAATATATTCAAAACCCACTTTCTGTCTCTCTGTCCATCTTCAGAGAGTAGGTTACTTTTGCCACTCCTATATGATGAGAACACAAGGATATGGGTGTTGCAGATGTTAGGAGTTGGAGATGTAAAGATTGCAGAATTGAGAAAGGAACATGATTTCTGAACCATTTATCACCGCTCATAGAATTCTGGCTAGCAGAAGTGAAACTAATTTCCTTTTGGTTTTGGTTCACTTCAGTGTTTCCCTGCAGAATTAGGAACTCGGTGCTGGACCAAAGTGTGGTTAATGATATGGTGAGGAAAGTTCTTAAGGGGTCTGCAGAGGGAAACTAAATAAGTTTAAGAAAATACAGCATCTGAGTTTTAGAAAATTGTTGGCTTTGTAGATTGCGCTTGGCAGGGAAAATTAAATTTCTACTTACCACAAATTTATAATTTTTTTTCTAAAAAGGTTGTATGAGAAACTGAAGCTATATAAAATGTAGACACGGTAAGTGATTGTTGCAGTAGCTGTAGTATTAGGAGTTGTGTTCTGGGCTCACTATACACTATTTGCTGTTAACAAACATACTGTAATCCTTTAACTTATAATAATTTTATTACTATGAAAGTCAGCCAATAAATAACTAAAATACCTTTGCCTCTTATGAAAAATCTGATGTAAGAAACATGTGCTACTAATGTTAAGTCTCAATGTTTTGATAAAAAGAGACAGAATGTCTTCCAACTGACCTGTAAATTGCTTCTGCAGGTTTCTCTTGATTGTTAGCAATATGTGCTTAGTATTGCTGTAGCCAGGCTACAAGAGGCCTGCAGAACACAGCACATTTTGTATATCAGGTGAGAAGTAAAGGTTTGGATCTGTGTTATCAAGGTGAACTTAGTATCAGCTTACATTGATGAGAAAAGCACTAACAGTCACTAAAGTTCTGAGCATGTATTTGATAGCACTCCTTTCATACTATTTTGATATTCCTAAATTGTGTGACTTCTGTTTAGAAAAAGGGGAAAAAAATTAGGAAGTACTTGAAAAACATAGTTTACATCATTATGAAAGATTTCCACACGGCCCTCAATTTGTGATTGTATTGTGTTCTGTATTAGAAATCTGTTCATGTACTGAATTCAAGACAAGACATGTTGTTCTGGTTTTGTTTAGTGAGGGGGGCCTAAGGTGGCAGCTTCTGTAGGAAACTGCTACAAGTCGCTCCCCTTTGTTCAGTGGACTCGGCTGGGCCTAGGGCGGACCTGCTGCTGGCAAGCCAGTGGTAGCAGAATGTCCTGTGATAACGCCTCTGCGATAACATATTTAAGAAGGGGAAAACAGGGAAAAAAAAAAGAGAAGATGTGAAGCAGCTGAGCAGGGGCAGAGGCACAGAAGGGGAGGCGCCGAGCCTTGTGGGCCTTGCAGGCCTCACCCTCTGGCCTCCCACTGGGCAGCCGACTGGGCCCGACTCGGCCTGGTTGCAAGAAATGGAGAGATGAGAAGTGAATAAGATGTAAAAAGGATCCTGAGAGGCGTCTGCCAGCCTGTTATGAGGAAGGGCTGTAGACACCGAGGTCAGTGAAGAAGGAGGGGGAGGAATAATGCGGCTCCTGGCCAAGATTCCCCTGCAGCCTGTGGTGACGACCATGCTGGAGCAGGTTGTCCCCCTGCAGCCCATGGAGGCCCACAGAGGGACAGAGATTCACCTGGAGCTTGTGGAGGAGCCCATGCCGGAGCAGGTGGAGGCCTGGAGGAGGCTGTGGCCCGTGGAGGGCCCGCTGGGACACCTGTTCTGGAGAGACTGCACCCCATGGAAGAGATGACTCACACCAGAGCAGTTTCACGAAGGAGTGTAGCCTGTGGGAGGGAGCCCATGATGGAGCAGAGGAGAAATGTGAGGAGTTCTTCCCCCAACTGTGAAGCAGCGGCATAAAAGAACATGTGATGAACTGACCGTGACCCCCATTCCCTCTTCCCCCCTGTGCCGCTTGGGAGGGGGGAAGGTAGTAGAGATAATATTAAGCTCAGGAAGAGGGAGGGGTGGGGGTAGGTTATCTTGTTTCTCTGTCTCATTGTCCTGCTAGTTTTAGTAATAAATGAGTAGTTTTCCCCAAGTCGAGTCTGTTTTTGCCCGTAACGATAACTTTAAGGATTTCTCCCTGTCCTTATCTCAAACCTCGAGCCATTTTTCTTATATTATCTCCCCCTGTTCTCTCGGAGGGTGGGGGAAGTGAGAGAGCAACTGCGTAGTCTGGTCCCGATCGGGGCTGAACTATGACACATATATTGTCATTAAGACATGCAAAGTGGACAGTTTCCTCATTTGATTTTAGACAACCTGAGTTACACATAATATTAAGTTTTATTTGAATTTATTTATCATGATCGACCTGAAACATTGTACACATTCTGTATAGGGCTAGGTTCTTGCTGTACCGAAACGTTTACAATTGTGATAATTAAATATGTAAACTTGGAATACAAGTATGGAGGCATTTGCAGCGATGCTGTGGTAGTACTCTGGGCCTGATCAATTTTTTGCTGAGCTGTCACTTTCTAAAAAATTGTTTCATTTCAAAAACTTTGAGCAGAGAAAAAACTTTACATAGTTACTTTAATGAAAATTCACTATTGTCTTGGATTATTCTGAAGTTCAATTCCCTCCCAAAGTGAGAATGAATTACATTTAGAGAGATAGGAAGCAATAGCATACACCTTATGGCTGTGATTTGGGCCAAAATTAAGGATTCCTGTATTAGATGATTTTATTCAGTCATGATGTGGTAACATAATTTCAAAATTGCTGTGCTATGAGCTTCAATTTTGAAAAGAAAATTAGCAAGTTAAAATGAGAAAATCGTGAACAAAGCTCTGCTAGGGATCCTAAATAATCCCTTAAAATAGTATGCCTGAAATACTGTAAGAAACTGTTTATTTCCAACATACCAAAGCAACTTCGCTGATTTATGTAATGAATTTTACTGTTTTCTCTCTTTTGAAATAGGTGCCTAATTTTACTGCAGTTTGTCTAAGAAGTTCTGTAAAAATAGAAATTTCAATTTGTTGCATTAATAAATGACATGCAGATGTATGTCAGTAAAGCTATAGCTTTTAAAAGAGACTTAAAGCTATATCATTATAAGGATACTTAGTTTTTCATTTTTCAAAAATCATTTTTTCAAACCTGTACTAGGGTAGATTACTGGGCTTTTCTAAAGAAAAATCCCTAGATAAAAATTTGAACGAAAAAAAAACTTGGAAACAAGTTGTGATTGCTTTACCAGGTATTTACTTTTGATTACGTTGGGTGAAATCTGTATTCTGTGGTATCCCAAACAATTCTGTGCTGTGTAATTGTTTCCTTGTTGACTCAGCCGCTCCCGCTGTGATTCTGTTCATCAGCACCACAAATGGTTAGCACAGGCTGGAAAATGACAAGCTGTAGTGTTTAAATGCTGTCACTGCATGCTATTTAAAGTTGAAGTCTTCAGTGGTCAATGGAAAATGAGCATGTAATATTAAATTCTAGGCTCTGCATATTGTTCTGTTTTGCTAGAGCTTGTACAGTTAGGTTCAGCCAACTTTCCATCTGGCACAATCTTGAAATATAATTGTGTAATGCGGTAGTGGTAGAGCTTTGTTCATGTTGGACTGGCTACTAGAACCCAAACCATAATTAATAAGCAAATAAATACCTATGAAACAGTGTTTCCAATTGACAAGATTTAATGTATTGAGACAGAATCTCAGATAGTGTGTTGTTAATTAGCTTTACTTATTGTGGAAGATGAATTTGCCTCACATAGTTCTTAAGTAAAATATATTGCAGTGTTCATCTTTAGTATTATACTCTGAAGATTAATAATCAAATTAATTTTGAAAGTATTGTTAGCTTCTATTTAGTTATGGGTGTTCAGCCAGAGTGAGTATTCTTCAGATGAGCTTTTTAGGATAATATGAATCGTTATGAAGACTAGATTGTAGTTTAGTGATTTAAGGTGCGCATGACTTGGTAACTCGATAAGCACTAATGTTTACCTTGTAGTACTACGCACCCTGTAAGTATCTGTAGGAATCTCTAATAAGATGTGAAAATGCTTATTTAGTCTTTGACTGTGTTCATCTTCTTCCAAATGTGAACAACTGCAAGGCTGTATCCCTGAGTCTGGAAATTGACAATTTCTCTGTGTTTTCCTTTGCAATACAGAAGTAAGATTTCAAAGCACATACTCATTTCATAGAATCACAGAATGGTTTGGGTTGGAAGGGAGCTTTACAGGTCATCCAGTCCAACCCCCCTGCAAGGAGCAGGGACATCTGCAGCCAGATCAGGTTGCTCAGAGCACTGTCAAATCTGGCCTTGAACAGTCTAAACTCTTTTAGTTTAAAACCATTACTCCTTCTCCTGTTGCAACAGAGCCTGCTAAAAAGTTTGTCCTCATCTTCCTTATAACCCCCCTTTAAGTATTGAAAGGCCGCAGTAAGGTCTCCCCAGAGCCTTCTCTTCTCCAGGCTGAACAGCCCCAGCTCTCTCAGCCTGTGCTCACAGGGGAGGTGCTCCAGCCCTCTGATCATCTTCGTGGCCTCCTCTGGACCCACTCCAACAGGTCCATGTCTTTCTTATGTTGGGGGCTCCAGAGCTGGACGCAGTACTCCAGGTTTGGTCTCACCAGAGCAGAGCAGAGAGGGAGAATCGTCTTCCTCAGCATGTTCATCACACTTCTTTTGATGCAGTCCAGGATGTAGTTGGCTTTCTGGACTGCAAGTGCACATGGCTGGCTCATATGCAACTTCTCATCCACCAGCACCCCCAAGTCCTTCTCCTCAGGGCTGCACTCAATCCATTCTCCGCCCAGCCTGGATTTGTGCCTGGGATTGCCACGACCCAGGTGCAGGACCTTGCACTTGGCCTGGTTGAACTTCAGGAGGTTGGCACAGGCCCACCTCTCCAGCCTGTCCAGGTCCCTCTGGATGGCATCCCTTCACTCCAGCATGTCGACAGCACCACACAGCTTGGTGTTGTTGGCAAACTTGCTGAGGGTGCACTCTATCCCACTGTCCCTGTTGCCAACAAAGATGCTGAACAGGGCCAGTCCTAATACGGACCCCTGAGGGACGCCACTTGTCACTGGTCTCCACTTGGACATCGAGCCGTTGACCACAACTCTTGAGTGCGCCCATCCAGCCAACTCCTTATCCACTGAGTGGTCCATCCATCAAATCCATGTCTCTCCAGTTTAGAGACAAGGATGTCGTGTGGGACAGTGTCAGATGCTTTGCACAAGTCCAGGTTGCTCTTCCTTTATCCACCAATGCTATAACCCCGTCACAAGTGAGTCAGGCACAATTTGCCCTTAGTGAAGCCATGTTGGTTGTCACCAGTGACCGCCTTACTTTCCATGTGCCTTAGCATGGTTTCCAGGAGGATCTGCTCCATGATCTTGCCAGGCACAGAGGTGAGACTGAATGACCTGTAGTTCCTTGGGTCTTCCTTGTTTATCTTTTTAAAAATGAGGGTTATGTTTCCCTTTTTCCAGTTGGCAGGGACCTCCCCAGACTGCTGTGACTTCCCAAATATGATGGACAGTGGCTTGGCAACTTCATTTGCCAGTTCCCTCAGGACCTGTGAAAGCATCTCATCAGGTCCCGTGGACGTGTGCACCTTCAGGTTTAATTGGCTTCTCTCGTTTCTTACCTCCTTGTTGAGAGAAACCCTACAACAAGTGGTAACATTTCTCGCATCTCCTTGAAGTAGGAGAATGGAAGAGTAGGGAGTACAGAGAGCAGAATCCACGAGAACAGAAACAGAGATAGGAAGCTGTCTGCACAGAAGAGAAGTAAACTTCCCAATGAGAGGGAAGGTGCTGCTTAGTTAAACGAAGGACCTGGGGCTTGCCTAGTTCAGGAAATTCTCAGTACGAAGCCTGTGTGTCCATCTTCTGCTCTTGTGTCTCAGAAGGGATGTGCATATTGCATAGCTAGGCAGTCCCTGCAACTGATCTTCTGGGAAGCAGAGTTCTTGAGCAGTTAGCGAAAGTAAGGACTATGGGTTTCACTTTTCCAGAAGAGCAGCAGTGAAGAGTTCCAACCTGGAAAGTGTGGTGAAGAGAGGAGAGCAGGAAACACTGCTGGAGTCCATTTGGACTGAGGGAGTCAACAAACACATCAGTTAGCCTGCAGGCACCTGCAGCAGGTATATCCATTCACACTATCTTCTCATCTCTGGCCTAGGAATAACATGATTGTGTTGGACACGCCGTAGCCTGTTGAATGTCGGGTTCGGGCAGATGTAACGGCTTCTGTGAGATCAGTATATTGCTGTAGTCCAAGACTCATTCAGCAGACTTTTGTGTTGCGTCTACCAGGTGGAGAATACAATACCTATTATAGAAAATGTCCTCAGGACGAAATGTTATCTCTAGGCAGCTGCTGCTCTTACAAAGGATTTATACAAATAAGTGTTTATTATATGTACTTAGTTAAAAGGCTGGAGCTGATGCCGTTCGGTCTAACTGCAAGTAATAGAACATTTTATTCTTCTCCCTCCCCCGCAATCATAGATATCCTAATAAAGTTTGATGGAACTTTTAGTTAGTATGCTCTGCTGTGTTGGACAGCCTGCAAAATACTTCTTGAGGAACATACTTAGCTGTGAGCAGCACTTTAATTTATCTAAGCTATACTACAGTTAAACTTTGCTTTTCTCCTTTCAGGTCTTGGGCTAGATTCACATAAACTCCCCAGCCAGTTGAGTTTCTCCGACTGGCCTGAAATGAAGAAAAAATTTGCATCCATATTTGCACAGAAGACACAAGCTGAGTGGTGCAGCATATTTGATGGTACTGATGCCTGTGTGACTCCTGTTTTGTCCTTTGATAACGTTGCCTCACATCAGCATAACAAACAAAGAAGTTCTTTTCTAAAAAATGATCAAGAAGAGATAAGTCCTAGACCTGCTCCTCTTCTGTCAAGGACCCCTGCTGTTCCATCGTTTAAAAGAGATCCTTTTATAGGAGAACACACAGAAGAGATACTTCTGGAATATGGATTTTCTAAGCAAGAGATTGCTAAACTTTGTTCTGATAAAGTATTAGAATTCAGTAAACCAAAAGCTAGTTTATAATTTTTAACTATGCAGATCAGAGAAATTTCAGGCTAATAAAGTTTTTATGCATTAAAATTGAATTATATGACAACTAAATGTTTGCATGATACAGCTTTTAAATATTTTTTAAGTTTTAAATTTAATTGAGAACAATGTGAGTTATGTACTTGTGTACCTGGATGGTCTGCAGTCTAGAATGGTACCAAAATTGTGCTCTGAAGATCTACAGTTAGCAGCTGTAAATCCTCAAAATGTTTCTTTAAATATCATATCCTGTGAAATGTTTGTTTCTTTTAATTCTTAGTTACACTGTTGATTTGTCATATATGCTGTAATTACATAAGGCAATACTTTTCATAAAATATAGTTATATTCTTTCTAAACAAGTGATTGTGTTGTTTACCCATAGATTAGAAGGGATTTTTTTTCTCTCTTATCATATTAATTCATTTGCCCTATTATGCCAAAAAAATGATTGAAATAATGCTGTTTTCTTATGTGCTGCTGTAGAGTTATTATCATAAAGTAATTTTATTTAATAGCCTGACTACATTTTCCTAGTGCAGTCTCCTGATTATATTACATTTGGAATTTCAGTTTGCTAGAAAATCACTTCAGAATGAAAGTTGGTATTATAAAATTGCTGCCATGTATTAATCCTTTCCTCCCTTTTTGGAAAAATAGTAGGCAGCTTAGCTGCACAGGTTTTAAACAGTGGTTATTCCATAGTGGTTTTAATTTCCTTGAAAATTAAACCATCATTTGAAACAGTCTCCTTCAAGGCAAAAAAAAAAAAAAAAACCCAACAACTTTCGAAAAGAATTAGTTATATGGCCTTAACACAGTTTTCTTTAGTCTGACTTGCCCAGAAATATGATATGAGAGATTGGGCTTTTTGATACTTTTGTCAGTGTTTACTTTGCTGCAGATTAATCTATTGCTTACAAAGACTTCCAAAGCTGAGATACACTTTAGCTCATTTCACATGTGTCATGCCAAAATGTCAGAAAAAAAACCTTTCACGTTCTACTACATAAACACCTGCCTGGAAGCAAGAATTACGTAGCAGGTCAGCAAAAGCATCTTCAGTTTCCAGCTGATAATCTCTCTAATGTAAATTACTGAATATTATATAACTTTACAGTAAGATTTGACAATTTGGTTAGTCCCAGATGCATCTGATAGTGTTGGAGAACAGTAAACGTTCTCTAATGTAACGTCCAGCATACCTAAGTCGGATCGAGTGCACCCTCAGCAAGTTCGCCGATGACACCAAGCTGTGTGGTGCCATCAACACGCTGGAAGGGAGGGATGCCATCCAGAGGGACCTGGACAGGCTGGAGAGGTGGGCCCGTGCCAACCTCATGAAGTTCAACCAGGCCAAGTGCAAGGTCCTGCACCTGGGTCGTGGCAATCCCAGGCACAAATCCAGGCTGGGCGGAGAATGGATTGAGAGCAGCCCTGAGGCGAAGGACTTGGGAGTGATGGTGGATGAGAAGCTCAACATGAGCCGGCAATGTCTGCCTGCAGTCCAGAAAGCCAACGGAATCCCGGGCTGTGTCAAAAAAAAGCATGGCCAGCAGGTCAAGGCAGGTGATTCTGTCCCTCTCTGCTCTGCTCTGGTGAGACCCCATCTGCAGTACTGTTTGCAGTTCTGGAGCCCCCAGCATAAGAAGGACATGGACCAGTTGGAGAAGGTCCAGAGGAGGCCACAAAGATGATCAGAGAGCTGGAGCACCACTCCTATGAGGACAGGCTGAGAGAGCTGGGGCTGTTCAGCCTGGAGAAGAGGAGGCTCCGGGGAGACCTGAGAGCAGCCTTCCAGTACCTCAAGGGAGCCTACAAGAAAACTAGGGAGGGACTTCCGACAGGGGCGTGTAGGGATAGGGCAAGGGGTAATGGCTTTAAACTCAAAGAGGGTGGTTTTCGACTAGATATAAGGAAGACTTTTTTTACACTGAGGGTGGTGGAACACTGGCACTGGCACAGGTTGCCCAGAGAGGTGGTGGATGCCCCATCCCTGGAAACGTTCAAGGCCAGGTTGGACGGGGCTTTGAGCAACCTGATCTGGTTGGAGATGTCCCTGCTCCTTGCAGGGGGGTTGGACTGGATGGGCTTGAAAGATCCCTTCCAACCCAAACCATTCTGTGATTCTATGATTCAGCATGGGTGGGATCAGCTGCCTCACTGTAGGTGACTAACCTACAGTTTTATTATGTCACTAAGATTTGTTTTAAGGCCTTCTCTTGGCAGGTAAGATTGTTTAAGGAAAACCTAAGTGATCCAGATAGCCTTTGTTTTTCAGAAAGCCACAAAATTATCAGTTACATTGAAGGTGGCACACAGCAGTTACAAAAAATATTCACCAGTTGCTCTTTGACAGACTTCTGTCGAGTTTTTGTTTGCCACTAAGACTCCAGGACAATAGGTAGGTTCCCTTACTTCGTGAAGTGCATTGAAATCCTTTACTGGATATACATTTTAGATTCTTTTTTCCCCCTCACCGTTTGATCAACAGGAAATCGGCATTCTGTCTGGAGCTCATGTTTTCTGCTGAACAGAAAGCTGAGGGCTCGAGATTCTTGGTATCACTGCTGTCCTACAGCAGCAAGAGGAATAGCTTTGTGTCAGGCTGACCCTGCGCCTCGCCCATGTGATGCGCGTTCCCGTTATATGTGTGTTTTGTCCTTAAACAGTAGTTCTTTAGTTGTGGATGGTTGGGAGCTTTGCAGACGCCCAAGAGCTGCGATCTGCTAATGTTAACACAGGCTTCCCCGCCCCCTTCCTTGCATAACTTGTGATCGCAGAGCCATGAAAGTATGTGAGTCCCTCCCCCGGCACAGACCGATCCCACCCGGCATATGATCTGGGCTCCATGTCAGCCAGGACAGGCAGCACCGACTTGCCGGAGCACTGCACGTAGCCAAAGCGATGACCTTAACGAAAGAGAGTTTCCACGGGGCTCTTCCACCCCCTTCTGAGGTGGCCAAGGCCAACATGGATGGCACAAGAGAGGAGGAGGCTCTGCTGAAATCTGTGACGAGGACTGGAGTGGTGGTGCCAAGGAAGCGAGTGGTGGGAAGGCTGATCATGCACAGCATGGCCATGTTCGGCCGGGAGTTCTGCTATGCCGTGGAGGCCGCCTTTGTCACGCCGGTGCTGCTCAGTGTAGGGCTGCCCAAGAGCCTCTACAGCCTGGTGTGGCTCATCAGCCCCATCCTGGGCTTCGTGCTGCAGCCTGTGGTAGGTTCAGCCAGTGATCACTGCACCTGTAGCTGGGGCAGGAGGCGACCTTACATTCTGGGTCTGGGCATCATAATGCTGTTAGGCATGGCTTTGTACCTCAATGGGGACGTGATGATCTCAGGTGAGTGAGGGGCATACGCTGTGCTGACAGACAAAACTCATCCTAGCCTCTGAATGAGCAAGAAAAGAGGGGTTCCTTTATTCCCTGATCAAACTGGGTGTTAAAATTGGCTATCACGTTACTCAGCTCCGTTGAAGGAGCTGAGGAACGCTGCAGACTTCGTACAGGTTCGATCCTAATGCTGCATGTTTTGTACCCTGTACAAAGTGTTCTGTGGTTTGTGGGTGTGATTACAGTATGTTGTATTTTGGTGTGGTTGCCTGAATCAGTTCATACAAGTAAACCTGGAGTTTTTAAGAACTAAAATCTACCTTGTTAAGTTAAAAGATCAATATTGTTTGTGTGATGTAATACACATCCACACTGAATATCTGTTAATCCCTGTTTTAGATGGGTTAGCATTCAAAGTATGTGTCTTTAATTACAGCAGCACTGACTTGTCTCGGGAATGTGTTTTGCTGGTGAATAATAGAAATCAGGAACTCCTTGGAATCGGTGTTGCACCTGGAATATCCAAAATCAGACAGGAGTGACATCCCTAGACACTGTTGTAGTTCAGCTTGAGATGTAACTTCTCAAGGTCTTGACAGACAGTTGTTTATGATGAGCTGGCAGAGGGGGGAGGCTTGTGTTTGATTTACTGTGATTGATTTATTCTCTCTTCCTGGATGTCATTGGTATTGAACATACTTGTATTCATTTGCCCAAAAAGAGATGTTACAGTCAACTCTTCATTATCTAAAATAGTGGAAGGTGGGACAAATGGAGTAAACCAAAGAAGTACTATAAAATGCACATTGGGCTGCCAGAGCATGCCACGGAGATGCAAAGGAGTAGATTAAGGCTAGTGATGCTCTTGACTGAGGAGCTTGGAGCACCCTGAGCTTTTGCTGACTCAAGGCAGTAAGCCAACTCAGCACAGCTCAGCGCTACACAGACTCGGTTACCCCGCTTCTCTGATATGGTGCTGGTATCACTGCTCTCTCTTGCATAACTAAGCATGGTTTGGATTTGGAGGGATCAGAAAAGATAAAATGTGGTTTTGCAGAACATGGCACTGTTGCTGTCAGAATGAGGGTGTTTTTCTTTTTGTAGCCTTCATCGGTGAGAGAGACAATCGGCGGACGTGGGCCATAGTCATTACCATGCTGGGAGTAGTGCTTTTTGATTTTGCAGCTGATTTTATTGATGGCCCCATCAAAGCATATTTATTTGATGTTTGCTCTCATGAGGATAAAGAGAAGGGTCTGCATTACCACGCCCTCTTTACAGGTACTCACATCCCTTCCTTTCCTCCTTATCTCTTGAAAGAGGAGAAGGTAACTGCATGGATTTTATTCTCACTGTGTTCCTAATCTTGAATGAACTGATCATCTGATCCCGCACTTCAGTCACGAGTCTTTTGTTGCTGGGTTTTCACTACTCCAGAGAACAGCAACTTGTGATTTCTGCTACAAGAGCTCTGCTGCAGAAGGCTGCAGGCATAAACATTTACAACAACATAGCTGTGATTTAAGTAAGACCAATTAATTATTTTAAAAAGTGAAGTACTGTTTATTTAGCTTGCTCTGATTTTTTTCCACGTCTTTGGTGAAGCGAAAATTAAGGGGTGTAACTTGTTTCATTGCCATAGCACGTAAAAATAACATTTTTGACTCAGCATGTGACATAGCACAAGAGCTGTACAGAACAGTACAGTTTATTTCCATTCTTCAGCAGCAGTCTAATATGTGCTGCCCTCCTCTATAGAAACAGGACTCTGTAAAATTCAGAGCTTCATAACTTCCACAAAATAAGTCCAAGTTGTTCAGTCCAGGCTCTTGCAAATGACCTAAGAGCTCCATCTGCCCTTACATATGTTTGAAATGTTGCTAAGTTACAGAAGGAAACCTTCTATACACGAGAAAACCTGTACTACTTGAGCCCCGTGTTGAGAAAATGCGCAGGGAAGCGGCATAAGGCTGTGTACCTGCAGTGTGAATCGGGAGGAGCTTCCAGCCACGTCTGAGAGCAGTCACTGTGAAAGGATTAAACAAGAAGCAGACGAGATGAGAAGTCATGCAGTCTGTTTTGGTGCTGATTTTTGCAGCTACCGAGCCACACCAAGAGGAGAGGCACGTAGATTTGGTGGCAGTTCCTCTAGCCGAGGAGGGAGGTGTAGTAGCTGCTGCTAACAGAGTGATTGTGGACATGCGGAATAGTTGTGTCCAGGAGCACAGGTTATAAGGGAACCTTAAAGGCGCATGGGAAAGAATCAGTATTATCCATTGGAAACTGACAGAAAATTTCTTTACCAATTACTTGTTTGGATGGAGGTGGGAGTGAGTCTCTATGTATACCTTGCCTTCAGCAGAACCCTGGTTGCAATTTTTCCCTGGCTGATACTAAAAAGGCTTGATTTCCAGATTTGGAGCTACATATTTAGCCAATTCATTTGTATACTGGCCTGTGAAAAGGGATGTGGGACAAATCACATGAAATAAGACAGGAAGAGGTTGCATTATTTGGTCCAGCACCCTGTGCCCTGTATAGCAAGATTATCAGTATCTTAACCCTTCCTAACAGGTAATTACCTAAAATCCTCCCTTGAGAGGGGTTCAGCAGCACCCCCAGGGCAGTCTGTTCCAGCACTTTACTGGCCTTGTTGTTAGACAGTTTACCCTAGAATCTAATGTTAATATTTATTCCCTAAAATTTGCATTTATCATTCCTTATTCTATCCCCATTAGACATAGACAACAATCTTCCAATATCTTTTCTAGCTTCTGTTTTAGGTATTATTTTGTTTCCCCTATTTAATTACTTCTTTCTATACTAAATAGCTCCAAAATTTTGCTCACTAGTTTGTCTTCAGTTTAAGGCTTGAACAAGGCTCAATAGCTTTGCTGTTACAAAACTTACGAGTAGAGAGACCAAGTGGAAGGAAGAGTGCACATACCCAACATGCAGCATTCAGATGCATTTCAATATTTTTGTCAAGACAGTATGCAAAGATGACCTTAAACATCAAACATTCACTCTGTGCAAACATTTAGTGTGGGTTTTCTTCAAAAAGTGCTTAACAACTTAATTTATTTTCATGAGAATGAGCAAGGATGCAGTCCCCTGTGAAATGCAGTGGGACACAATGAAGGAGAGCCATAATCACACCCAAGAGGAAAAAAAGTACAGAAAGCTCAGAATGAACTCAAAATCCCATGTTTTGTAGGTGCAGTAAATATATGCCCTATTACCTCTGTTAATTTTGGTTAGACAGAATGGTTCTGCCATACATTGTCTTCAGTTCTCCTAAGCAGAAAAGCAGAAATACTTCCAAGTCCTGCAAGCGCTTCTGTCCTCCTTAACTCCCACATCCTGCAGAGCCACCTGGTTCGCAAGGTGTCAGGACTCTACAAAGGTACTTCACCTACCAGAGCTCTGCACTGGATGTAACAGTACGCATTTCCTCGTGCCTCTGAAACTGTGTGTACTAGTAACAGAAAGAAGAAATTGTAAAAAAATTGAACTGCACGCAGGTTTTGTTAAGACACAAGGTAGGATTCTAATTTTACCTTTTATTCTAACTTCTCTGAGAAAATCAGTAAACAAAATTACCCATTTTTATTTGATCCTTTTTGTTTTCTCTTCTGAGTGGTGAGGTACCAAGATTTTGGTAACTAAAAAACAATTTTTGAGGTTTGTTTCCTTTTTTTAAAAAATTTACATGGAGACAGTACTTCTGTTTAGATTCAGCTATATAAAATACATTTTACAAAGTCTAAACTATAGATAGTCTTGTTTGTTCTATGAAATTTTAAAAACTCATAAATTTCAGTAGAATTTTATTTTATATTACTCACTATTTCAAAGAAAATAAAACGTCAAAGAGTCAAGAAAAGCAATGAAGGACTGTGTTGCTATATGTTCAAGCATTTTTTTTTGCAGAGCTCTGTCCACCAGAGCTGAGGAGATCTTTCAAGAGATGTTTTGGTAACTGCTTATGTATGTGATCAGCTCAAAAATATTCCTATTTCTTGAGATTAATATCTGAAGAGTGATTATTCAATCATTTCTGGAGGGGATCACATGCTAAGGGTATTGTGTACTGTTTGGTTTTTTTATAAATAACAGTAGGTCTTTTTTCTCCTTTTTTCCCCACCCTCATAGGTTTGGGAGGAGCCCTGGGTTACCTGACAGGTGCTGTGGATTGGGGTAAAACTGTACTAGGATATTCCTTGGCATCCGAATTCCAGGTGATTTTCTTCTTCGCAGCCTTGGTTTTCCTAATCTGCCTTATCGTCCATCTGCGTAGTATTCCTGAAGTCCCACTCAGATACAAAAATGAAGAGACAAAGCTGTTGTTGGAAGTGACTGAATCCTGTAAATATAGTTCCATAGAGGAGGAAATCAAGAATGGTTACTTAAAATCAACATGCACTGAAATAAAGGCTGCCGCTAAGCCGGGGAAATGCGCTGTTACAACACGTACAGAGGTAAGTGCAGAGGTGATTTTGTAAGATGCTGCTTCCTTGGAAGCACCTTTTGTAAGTGCTGCTTCCTTAAATTAGCTAATGCTGACTATTTGGAATGGAGCCCTTTCACACACACAGAAAAAGTCTGTCAGGAGGAAGCCTGGTTTCTTTTATTTTATTTTTTTTTTATTCATAAAGTTTTTCCAGCAGGAGGGACGGGACAGACTTGTCCTGATGCTTTGAACAACTGGCAGGGAACCAGGTTCAGGTTTCTGTGCTGTGTCAGTCTCTTGATGTCCTCCTCATGTGAATTTTGTCAAGAGAATCTACTTTGTCCTTTAGTTCTGACACAATTAATGTCAAATTGTGGACAAGGACTACAGACCATTAATCTTTGATATAAATCTGTAACTGCCACTGAAGTCCACACATGTTCATAGATAGTACGTAGGAACAGTTTGTTCCCTGGTCTAGTAACCATTTGGGTTTGCTGCTGCTCAACATTTCATTCACGATTTATTGACAGTACTGATGTGTTTAAAATGGCTACTTCTACAGCAGTGCTGCCTCGCTTCTGGTGTTCTAGTTTTATTTTGAAGTGGTGGTGTAGCTGTGTCTGGCAGAAATTAGAGGTGGCAGGGCATAGCGAGTGCTTTCCAGTCATCACTGTTATTTTGTGTCTGCTGCATTTCTATGAGAGAGTGTTTCAATCTAAGGCAACTAGGAAAAGGTGAATCTGCCTGAAAAATATCTGGAGACCACATTTCTAGAATGGTTTTAGGAACAGATAATAGTTTTTACTCTTTTGTTGATGACTTCCAGTGCTAGGAATCCTCACTACACTCTCATGGTACTCTAGATAAGCAAAGCCTAATGTATGTGTTTGGCCCCTTCTATAACAATAAGTGACGAAACAGTTGCTTGTTGTTTTAATATCACATCTATCCCTGATACACATCTTGATAAATCAGGTAAAAAATACCAAGAATGTGGAGATCATCGCAAGTTAGAAACCTAAACTCATGTTTAAGCTACAAATAAAAGGGGTTTATTCTACACAGGTAGAATTGTCGTAGTTCAGCCCTGACCAGGACCAGACTACGCAGTCTTTCTCTCACTCCTCCACCCTCCGAGAGAACAGGGAGAGATAATATCAGAAAAAACGGCTCAAGGTTTGAGATAAGGACAGGGAGAGATCTGTAAAGTTACCGTCACGGGCAAAAACAGACTCGACTTGGGGAAAACTACTCATTTATTACTAAAACTAGCAGGATAATGAGACAGAGAAACAAGATAAACCTCCTCCCCACCCCTCCCTCTTCCTGAGCTTAACATTATCTCTACGTCCTTCCCCCCTGAGCAGCACAGGGGGAAGAGAGAATGGGGGTTGCGGTCAATTCATTACACATTGTTTTACACTGCTGCTTCACAGCTGGGGGAAGAACTCCTCACATCCCTCCCCTGCTCCAGTGTGGGGTCCCACCCATACGCCACAGTCCTTTGTGAAACTGCTCCAGCGTGGGTCATCTCTTCCACGGGGTGCAGTCCCTCCAGAACGGCTGCCCCAGCAGACCCTCCATGGGCCACAGCCGACTTCAGGCATCCATCTCCCCCAGTGCGGGGTCCTTCACGGGCTGCAGGGGGATCTCTGCTCCTCCGTGGACCTCCCTGGGCTGCAGGGGGACAACCTGTTCCACCATGGTCATCACCACAGGCTGCAGGGGAATCTTGGCCAGGAGCCGCATTACTCCTCCCCCTCCTTCACTGACCTTGGTGTCTGCAGCTGTTTCTCTCACAAGAAAAGTTCTTCACAACAGGATGGCAGACACCTCTCAGAATCTCTTCACATCATCCATCCCATCTCCTCTCCACCCCTTGCAGCCAGGCTGGGCTGAGTTGGGCCCAGTCGGCTGCCTGGTGAGAAGCCAGAGGGTGAGGCCCACAAGGCCCATGAGGCCTGCTTCTCCCCCTCTGTGCCTCTGCCCCTGCTCAGCTTTTTCACATCTTCTCTTTTCTTTTTTTTTTTTTCTGTTTTCCCCTTCTTAAATACGTTATCGCAGAGCCGTTATCACAGAACATTCTGCTACCAATCGGCTCAGCCTTGGCCAGCAGCAGGTCCGCCCTAGGCCCGGCTGAGTCCACTGAACAAAGGGGAGCAACTTCTAGCAGTTTCCTACAGAAGCTGCCACCTTAGGTCCCCCCTCACTAAACAAAACCACAACAGTAGAGTAAAAGATGAACACTGCCTGATGAGAGTGCCAGACAAACAGAGAGAGGCAGACAGCAAAGCAAGAGTTTGTTGGTAGCGTCATTGGCAGCTTGGCCGATGTGGGCTGTAAGGAAAGGAAGGCAAATAAAGAAGAGAGAGCAGATGAAGAGAAAGCAAGGGGAAAAGACTACAGATTGGGGTAGCCTCTACCTTGGCAAGAACTAATTCTACAAAATTGATAATGTCTGACACCCGAGGTGAAGGTCTGGCACTCACAGTGGACAAGCTTGTGCCATTGCCCTCCTCTCTATACTTTTAGCTTTACAGCCTGTCAGAGGCTTACAGTGCTTTGATCTGTCTCATGTTTCTTTGATGTGCCTGAATATGTACAAATTCTAGACACTCATCACCTTAATGGCCTGTCTCTTGTGGCACATGTTTTCTGAGTTCATTCATTACTGTAATTGCTTCCTTGAAGAAATGGTTTGGCTTCCTGTTTTTCTGTCTCTTTTTTTTTGCTGCAGGCACCATGGCCCTATATCTTCTAAATTAAAGACTGTGCTTTTACATGCTAATAGCTACCATGATTATAATGAGATTTGACCTGTTACAGTATGAACAGACATCCGAAGTGATTTGTCTTTTGTACTTTAGTTTGGTGCCAAATTGCACAGGATCTACTGCCATAAAACCCAAATCATATTGATTCCTCCGTATACTTATGAATCATCTTAGGCTTTGAGTTGTAGGATTTTATAGAGAAAATGATTGGGTACTGTGAGCTTTTGAAGGATAAGGAATTTAAATGGAGCCAAACTTCAACATGTCATTTAAATTAGTGTAGGGTTTGTGTATTGGTGTATATTGAATGTGTATATTAAACATATCAGTTTCCATTTCCAGTCTCTAAAATATCTAAGTAGAAAGCAAGCATTTCTAGCTGTCAAATTATTGTTTGTAATTACAGCCGTGTCATTTGTAGTTCCCTGACCTTATGTTAGCACTTCAATGGGAAAGGCTGTTTTAAAGAACTCTGTGGAAGAATTGAACAAGTCAAGTAAGCCAAGTCCTTGATTCTAGTTATCCTTGAAATGACACTAATAAGACCATGTGGAAATCTTTTTTTGTTGTTGTTGTTGTTTTTTTTTTTTTTTAATAACTGTAGAAGAATAGAAAGCTTACCCTGTTTAAAAGAGACAGGGATGCCAAGAGAAATTCCAAGGGATTTGGACAATATACAGTCCAAGGTGAAAGTCAGCAACTTGAATTTTGGCATTCCTATGGGGATTAAAAACCTCCCACTGCAGCAAAGTATTTTCCAACTTTATATGTGGTGACTTTTCATAGAGTAGCTTGCAGCAGAACCTAGTTCAAAGGAAAGCAGAATTGTGAAAAGTAGAACATTGAAGGAAGGAGAGAATGTAGTTATCTTACAGCAAATTGCAAACAAAATTCAGCTTTCCAGTAATGAACCTAACTTACAGTTCTTACACATTTCATGACAGCTTCCCTTACCATCTCTCCCCACACTGTTGCCACCATACTAAAAAAAAAAAATGAAGTGATGCAAGTGATCAGATGAATGGGACTGGAAAAGAAGTTGAGAGAGAGTTTTGTGGCACAGGGCTCAGAGAAGGATGAGGGAGGTAAGGTGGGGCATTGAAGGTGGGGAGAAATTTTGTTTTTCCTCATCAGTGAGATTTGTTAACCAGCACCAAAAGCAATTTAGTTTTGAAACGAATTATTTCTCCCATGGGATGAGGTGTTCAGGTGCTGGAGCTCATGTTCTCTAGGTTCTAGGATTTTGAGTGCTGCTGCATCTCCTGTGATGTGTCACAGTCTTCCCCTGCTCCATGGAGGGCAGGACAGCACATCATGGAAATCTCATGGTGATGATACACCAGAAGAGGTAAAGTTTTCTGGGGAATATAGCACACAGAGGGAAATGGGAATGGGATCTCAGAAGTGCCATGTTCTAAAACGGATACATTTTAATTCTCAGGAAGTATTTTTTTTTTCCCTGATGACTTTAAATTTTCAAGGGTAAGCTGATTGTCTCAATAAAGAAATTCTTTTTATTTCTGTATTTGGATTTTTTTGAAACTCCACTGAATCTGTTTTGGCAGAAAATTTTCACTTGATTCTATAAGTAAATAATAATCCTATTATTATAACAGCGAGAAATACTATATCCTTGCTGGCGTACCCCAGCTCTTCCAGAGTCTTCGTGAATCTTTTGGATGATGTTATTAGGCAATGGCTCTACAAATGAAATATATAGTGAAGGACATTTGGTACCCAAGCAACCCTTCCTAGCAAAAAAAAATTTAAAACTTTGGAAGTTCAGCAATGAAAAGATGCTGAGGCCTTTGTCATTTGCTGGCAGCTATTTTATTAACCTTCAGGGCAATAATATAGTATTATTGTTCAATGCTTGCTTTTAGGATCAAAGGCAGATGACCCTTAAATCACTCTTGAAGACACTTTTAAGCATGCCGTCCCACTATCGCTATCTGTGTGTGAGCCACCTCTTCGGATGGATGGCTTTTCTGTCCAACATGCTCTTCTTCACGGATTTCATGGGACAGGTAAAAGTGTAAAATCCTCTCGCTTCTCCTTCCTCTTAGCATCTCCTCTTCTACCAAAAAGAAATGAGACAGTGTTATAATCCTGACGAAATGACAGTGGTGGCAAAGCCGGTTGCATCTGGATGGGTCAAGAAGGGTTTTGTAAAACAGCTAATTGATCTCAGGCCCTCACTCTGAGACAGTCTGTTGGTCTTGGGAGAAAAGCTTTTAGTATTTGTAAGATTATTTGTGTCTAATGTTTCAAATTAAGCTGTCAGAGCTGTTCCAAACATCCCTTCTCTGCTGTGGCTTCGGAGCTGCTCTGAGATGGGCAGGTTTCCTACCTGAAGGAACGTTGATGTTGCTTGGATGCAGCTGGCCTTATCCTGGCGCATGGGTACTGTCAGCACAAAGCCATTTGCACACAAGGAGCTCCTTGGTAAGCTCAAGGCTCTTGTCTCCTTGAACTTGTAGATGAATAAAGAAGAAAGGCTAAGGCAGAAGTGGATAGAGAATGAGATTGGGAAATAAGACACCCAAAGGAAAAAGAGCAAATGACACAGTGTACAGTGGACAGTCCAGGAAAAGGCAGAGGGGAATAAATGAGGAGGCGCCTGGGATGCGGGTATCTGGGAGAAATGAGTGTGAGACCTGGAGAACTGTGAAGGAATGGGTAGGGCACTGATGGCCTGAGTACCAGTTATCTCCCCTAGCAGGGATGAGGACCTGTGTTGGGTACCCTGTTCCTGTAAGAAGGAGGTGTTATATACCTGCAGTCCATCCGTGCCTTCTGTGATCTTTGTGGTCTCTTTCAGGTTGTATACCATGGTAGTCCTTATGCACCTCATAACTCCACACTTTACTTTACCTACAAAAAAGGAGTAGAGGTGGGATGCTGGGGGCTGTGCATCAATGCCGTTTCCTCATCAGTCTATTCTTGTAAGTACCCAGGAAGGTACTCCAACACTGTTTCAAAACAGTGTTTAAACTGTTCGCTGTTTGCCATTGTTTAAAAAAAAAATAAAGCGATGCTAAATTAACTGTTAATTAATTGTCAGACTAGAATGGATGCCATGAACATCACTCTGAGATGCTCTTTCGCCTAGCAGTGCTATAGCTGTAGGTTGTCCAAGGTCCCTCTGATGGCCTCTCCCCATCTACGTTCCTCATAACTTTTCACTTCTTGCCAGAAGCAAGAACCTTGCTCTCCAAAATTGTATGTAAATATGCTAGCACAGTTGTCCAAACAGATTTCACCATAGCTCTTAACAAGGATTTACAAAACTACTTGCGATCCGAAAACTCTAAAGAGTAGCATTTTGGGGGCTGAACTGAGCATCTAAAAGAGGCTCAAGGGAAATCTTTTCCCCTCTGGAGATTAACTACAGGCATCTCTGTAGTGACTTTCTCAGCTCAGACCGAGGTTGATGCCAAGTGTTTGCATTATAATCAGACAGTGGCAATGTCTGAGGTTGTCAATGAGGGCAGTTCTTCCAGAATGGTTAACTTCTTCTCTGGAGTTGGCTATGCCAGAATAAGACTATCCCCAGAGAGCGCAAGTATTCTTTGGCAAGTTTGTACCCACAATAATTTGAGGCAACTTCCAAAATCAGTGAGATTGTCTCCTTTATTGCATTTTACAAAATAAAACCCCTTAAAGGAGCTCCCTGATTCAATGTGACCTGTTTTGTTTTAGTCTTATCTGCATTTTCGCTTTCTTTCCACAGACGTGCAAAAAATCCTTTTGCCATACATAGGATTAAAGGGACTTTATTTCATTGGATACCTGCTTTTTGGATTGGGCACTGGGTTAATTGGCTTGTTTCCCAATGTCTATTCCACTCTGGCTCTGTGCTCCCTGTTTGGCGTCATGTCCAGCACACTCTACACGGTGCCGTTCCACCTCATTGCAGAGTATCACAGGGAAGAAGAGGTGAGTTCAGTGTCTAAGGAAGGGTAAGTCTGTATCTGTCTGGGTCTGTTTAGTCTGCTTTTAATTTCCAACTATTTATGATGACACATGCTATGAATTGAAAATTTCTAACAGAGAGAGTTAAGGTCCCAGCTTCAAACTCTCGGAACAGTCCCGCAGCGAGACAAATAATTATTTGTCATCACAGCTGAAACAAAGCCATTCAGAGTACATGTTCAGGCAGTAAGGAGGTAACAGGGCCCCACTTTGTGTTGCCTTCAGTGCTACCTTCTTTATGTACTTCCTTCAAAATGTATTAGCTGAGGACTTGACTTCTGAGTTCCTAAGGTTACAAACTACACTGTGAAGACTGGCAGAATTTTAGTTACCTGCAAAATATTACAAAAACTGGTGGCTAATAAAGATATGGCATTCCAATACAGTTATATATAGTTCAGTATTAAATTATATACTACAGTCTCATTATCTCTGAAAATGTCTGCAGTTGGTTTTTGGTCCTCCACAGCATGAAATCCCGTTTCCAAGGAAATTATGGAAAAGCTTTCATTCCTTATATCATGTTACTGGGCACAATAGGATCTTCATGTCTTGTAAAGTGTTGAGCTCTTTAATGGAAAAGTTCTCTCAAGTGTCTTAAGTTAGTGAGAGAGCTGGAAACGGAGGATTAATGAGAATTGGGAGGACTTAGGAAAAGTTCTCATTATATCTTGGGATATTTGAAGAAATTAATAAAAGAATAGTTTAACTGTTGAAAAAAAAAAACATAGAAACATAGTTGAGAGCAGAACAGGGCTAGATCAAGTCCTTGAGAACATGTCCTACTGTTCTGTACAACTTTTAAGCATCACCATCTGAATGATTAATTCCAGAAAACTCTTAATTATATTGAATCCTAGGAGAATGTCTCTATGTGGTTAAATATTGCATAGATCTGATTCTTAATTTTTCAGTTAATTTCTCTGTTCCTTCCAACAGAGAACGACCATGATGAAGAGTTTTAGAAAGATATAACAAAGGACAAGGAATGAACCCAGTTTAGGGCAAGATCACAATCCTAACCTTAGGCCAGCCAACTCAGAGAGAGGGAATAAAGGCAAAATTGTAGTCTGTTCTGATTCAGAGCTGCTCCAAGAGAGAAGTGAAATAAAATACGCTGGAGTGTGCAGGGACCTTATATTTAATAGGCTAATATATTCAAATGTTAGTTTTAAGGTAACTGATTGTTTCTTGTTTGGTGTATGGTACTTGCTCTGCCAGATCTTAAATGAAATATAAGTCTACATTAGATCTGATATTAATAGAATTAGGTTTAGCTCAAACCTTCTATAATATTCCAGATAGAAAAAATAAAAAGGAAACATGAAGTGTAAGATTGCATTCATTTGCACATTCATATAATTGTGGTCAGAACTACTGGCACATAGGAACACAGGGCACAGCTCAGCAAAATAGATATAATTCAAAAAAAATTGTGTCTAAAATTGGGAATACTTCAGGTGAAAGGACTGTATCATTCCAGAACAGAAATTTCCCTCACTGTGCATTCTACCAAAATCATGTGCTGAGTTTTAAAAAGCTGCCATTTCAACTCCTATTCCGTGCTGCTGTTCCCTAGGATCCAAATTCAGTTTTGTCTAGTGGACTAGGAAAAGACTGTTTGTCTCTAGAACTTTTGAGCTTTGTGTGGTAACAGCTCAAAGGCAATGTAATAAGTCTTGCAAAAAGCAAAGAGGATCTTCATGGCTGAGAGTGTTTGGACACCAGAAGACAGCAGCACAGCTAGCCTAGTGTGGAAACCTTGTTCATTGCAATACAACATTCTCCATTCGACGGCCTATGCAAGAACAACAATAAATATATAAACTATCACATAATTTAAAAAAAAACCCAAAACCAAATAGTTCCTTCCTGGAGGGAATCACAAGAACTGCTGAAGTTAGAAAGGACCTCCAGAGATCATGTAGTTCAACACCTCTGCTCAGGCAGGGCCACCTGGAGCAGGTTGCCCAGGGTCATCTCCAGTCTGGTTTGACTATTTCCAAGGATGGAGACTTCACAACCCTTCTGGTCAACCTGTTCCAGTGATCACCTACCTTCACAGAGTGCTTATATACAAGATGCTTGTATATGATAAATGAAGCCTTTTGTTCTGCTATGTATACCATAGCAGAAATACAGAAAATCGGTAGTTAATAATGATTTTCTGTAATGTAGAAAAATCCTAGTCCGGACATTTGTTTTCAGATTTTTTTTTTTCCCCAGCAATAAAAGCATTACATTTAGATTTTAGTACTGAACTCTTTTATGTGCTTTGAGGCATAACTTCAGAGCACAGTGCTCCATTATAATGAATTATGATCTGTATGTGTATGGGACATAGTATGACTCATCTTAGCATCCCTTTGAGGCTCTCTTTCAACCATGAGAGTTGGAACTAAATTATCCATTACGAGGTGTCCTGGACTGTGGGATGTCAGTTTGCCAGAGGTTAAATAGACCTGGACTTCAAGAAAATGGCTAGTTTTTCTGATGAAGTTTCAATTATTTCCTTGAGAGAAGGGACAGAGAAAAATTTGCAGATAGGAGAAACAGCACAATTTGGGGGGAGCTTGGAAAACTCATTATCACTTGTAAAATCTCTGTTTGAATTCCATCACCTCTGTGGGACAAGCAGAAAAAATGGAAGGGAAGCGGAGAGCTATCAGCCTGTCTTGCTGCACCTGGGGGCTGTGACAGCACGTTGGCTGAGAGCTGCGAGCTGTCAGCGCCGTCTCGTTTCACTGGGTTTTGTTTTGTGCTTGTTTGCAGAGCCTGAAGCTGCAGGATGGGGAACAAGCTGTAGAGCACGAGCGAGGGAAGGGCATTGACTGTGCTGCTCTCACCTGCATGGTCCAGCTGGCCCAGATCATTCTCGGTGTGGGCCTGGGGCTCTTGGTTAGCGTTGCCGGCAGTGTGGTCACTGTGATTTCGGCATCTACAGTGGCACTGATCGGCTGCTGCTTTGTTGCTTTTTGTGTTCGATACGTGGAGTAGGACTGTGTGAAGTGATGGAAAGGAATCTCCCCAGGGGAGCGTTTTCTTTCTGGGTCAGGAACACTGGTGCTGTTGCTGTGCGGATGCTGCTGGCACGTCCTCCTCTCTTACCTCCTCGGACTGGTTGGAATTCCAGAGCTTGACGACGTGGAGACTTGACAAAACTGTTGCCTAATGCCTCAGACTGAAAGCTTCTGTATGTTGACTGCTTTATTCCTTCATTCCTGCTGACCTCAATGCATTAACCTGCTATGACACGTGACGGTGTGTATGCCCACGGTATCTTGATGCCCTACCTGAGGAGTCATTAAAAGATTCCTCAGTACCGATTTGTGGAAGTTAATTGATGAAGTATGTAATAAATTGAAGAAGTTAAAAAAATGTACAGAGTTAGGAAGAAAGTTGTTACTTATCTTGTTTGTCAAGTACTTTAGGTTTAGGGCTCTTCCCTCTGGTAGTGAAAAGCTGCAGGAGGATCCAAGAGGTGTCAGAGGCCACGCAGGGAGCAGTTGTGTAGTACTGTTAAACGGGATCTGTTAATTCCCAGCTGCTGTCAAAAGCAGATTTGGGTATCAAAGATGATTGGAATACAAAAAAGATTGAATCCTGTTTTCTAAAAGCATAACTATAAAGTAATTATTTCATACTGGATCCTGCTGCTTCTGTGGAAATGAAATGAAAGTACTGCCTGAGCTCGTCGCGAAAGCCTGCCTAAGGCTGCTCTGCAGATCCATATGTAGGCACCTAAACAATCCACCTACAGGAAACAGCTGCCATTTCTTCCTTCTTAAACAATTGTCCTCCTGACTTAGATACTGAAATGAGAAAAATTTAACTTGGCCAAAATAAGAACTTTATAAATGGTTGTAAGCCACTTAAATCTTGACATTGGATATGACGGTATTTATCTTAAAGTAGCACCTCTGTTTTCTCTATTTTCCTGTATGCATCTAGCTTTGAGTAAAATGGTGTTTGCTCTTTACAGAATATTGTAAATAAATTCTGTTCTGCAAAGTACTATTGGGGATCATTGTACAGTAATACTTAAGTCCAGTTATTTGTATTTAATTGCATATGAAGCTTCATTCTTATTTTCATAATATTGCCAGAGTTTTGAAAATCCTATGTTTGTGAAAATAATACACTGCATTTATGCTGTGCTTCCTCTGTCCTGAAAACTGTCACGCCATTTGCTATATTACATGCTAAGCCACGTGAAGCCTTCTGTTAACGCAATATTGTTAATGAACAGTGACACAGGGAGACTGTTGCCAGGTATGATGTTTGTTTTTTTTTTTTAATGTTGCACATATATAATCAACACTGTTCAGTCAAATGCACTGTTGAGCTGATCAGCTCTTAGAAGCTTTGCATGATACAAACAGAAAAAGTCACAAATAAACAGATTTGAGCATAAGATGCCTCTGTCAAGATGCACCAATTTCATTGTTTTTGTACGTTTTCAAGGGTAGAGTGAGTCATTTCTTCTCAGGAAAAACAATTTTCCCTTAGGCAAACTCTTATTAATTACAACAAGCCCATAGCTGCCTTTTCTTCTTGATGATTGTGTCTCCACTCCCAAAATGGGGCTTGGTGCATGGCAAACCTTACCTTTCTTCACAGCTCCTTCATCCTGCCATGTTTTATGGTTTCTTTCATTTTGTGGCTCTTCATGAATCCCTTTCATATCACACCCATGGAAGAGAAAAGCCTGGAAGACTGAGCCCCTGGACTGTGCTTGAAAGACTTTGTAGGTGCTGAGATGGCTGGAGCACGAGGGTCTCAATCCGGGCAAAGAGAAGGCTGGAAAAATGAGGGATGGTTGTCTTCTCGATTCACTTTATGCCATCGTTAACTTAACTCACTAACTTCCATTAACTAAATATCTCCTGGGAGGAGGTATTTTTAAGGGAAGAGTGAGGCTTCTGTGGAGCCATAAAAATAGAGAAAGGAGGAGGTGATCTGGTTTTATAGGACTGCAGGACTTAAAGCACCATGTAAACCCGTGCTCCAGCAGCTGAAGACATAAACCTCCAATTCCAGTGTGAGGCTGGGAAAGGAACTTTGCAATGTTTACCTATGTCTTTGTCAATATTTTCTTTGAGGTTTAACATCATCAGAACAATAAAATTTGAATGGTCACTGCTATCTCTGCTCTGTTACATAAAGAGAGATCTGGGATTGATTCAGGCCCACAGAATGTCTGTAGGTCCATAGCAACATAACAAGAGTTGTGAACCGCAGAGAGAAGGGAGATGTGACCATCATGTACATCAGTGCTTTTATTTACAAATTTATTCAGAGAAAACTGTTTCAGGAACTCACATTATCATCTTTGTCATCATCTTTCCTTTTAAAATTCACTGCATGCTACAGGACGCAGAACAGAATACAGTCCATTTTTCTTTGGAAATCTCTCCATGAAAACATCCTATTCTTGCTTCTAAGACTTCAAAATAGTATCTGTCTTAATGGGTCTTCATCAAAAATAGCAAAAAACTGTGGACCATTTGAAAAACAGTGCTTAAAACAGAAAAATTATGATGGTGCTCATTTTGACGTGGAAAATGCATTTCATACTGAAAACACTCTAAAATGTTACTAATTCATGAGAAGGGATAAAATAGGTATTTCAGCAATAGAAGTACTAAAATGTTAAAAATTATAAAGGCATTGAAGAATCGTACAGTGACGATACTAATTTAAGAAGTTCCACCTTTTCTGCCCTTTTACATGAGTTCAGGACTTGAGTTATCAATATGATTTTGTACTTAACATCAGCTTTTATTGCAATGATGCGAAATCTGAAGTTAGTAGTACCCTGGGTCTGATCTTTCTTATCTGGTTTTATTGCACATACAGAAAATCAAATCAATAAAGATCTTCTCCACATTGTGTTTATGCAAATGATACATTTAGATGAAGATATGCTAAGATAACCAACACCTCCTCCCTCCTTCTTTAACAGAACCAAGTCATGGCTGAATGAAATGAGGCGGGAAACAAGGCTGCCACCTTATCCTCGTGATACTTTGATTTTTCTTTCTCTTACAAATGTCTGCCACTTACTCCCATTTAACAAGCAGACACATCATGCAAGCAAACCATTCAGGGAAGTTTTGGTTCTCTTGCTCAGAGGACTTACAGTATTAGCAACGTCATAATTGTTGGGGGTTTTTTTCCAATGTTCACTCTGCCTTTCACAGTGATCTCATTAAGTTTCTTTGACTTCCTTAAAAAGAAGCAACTCAGGTGGTTTGTGGGAGATACCTTTCTTCCAGATAAACTACACAAGTCAGGGTGAATCATAAATGTCTTTGCCTTGGCAGAACTCACAGCTTTAGCATTGGTGGCCATGAATCGGTCCCAGTCCCCGCAGCATGTCAAAAGATAGGGAGAATGGTGTAAGGAAATGTAAATGACGACATCTGGTATCTCTGAACAGTAGAAGGATTGCTTCATGGAGGAAAAGGGTGCAAGTATCTGCTGTAAAATGTCTTCAAATTATTTTTGGCATGATAAAGCTGTTAAAAATTATCTATAAAACAAAACTTTTCCCCTTAAGGTTTCCAGCATTCATTTCTTATTCCATGGCTGCTCCTTCTTTGTTTATTTAAGCAGCAAATGCTCGGGGCAATTTGTCCAAGACTAAGCTGTGAGAAGTGATTTGTAATTCAGCTGCTTTCTACTGTGTATTCAGTTTCTTACATTGCTCCTTTAGGCATGCAAGGCATGTTAATCAGTTTTATTTCCTAAAATTTCTTCTTGGAAATGAACTTTTTAACCTTCCTGTGTATTAATATTTTACCTGTGTACTAAAGATAATTACTTCACATCGTGCAGAGATCTCAAACCAGAGAGTATTGCCTTGTGTTGCTCTGGGTAAGTACTTGCAGTACTGGGAAAGCAAAATTCAGTGCTTTCCATGCTGGATTGCACAGCAGAACGAGATAAGCAGATCCTGCCTGGTATTTTCAAGGAGAGAGATCTGTGACACTTTCTAAAAAAAAAAACTGACTGCTTTTTGAAAGGATAATTATCAAAGGCTGTGTCTGCTCCAAGGAGAGGGAATGTGTCTGCTGCCTTCCTAAGGCTCAGGCTCGGTCCCCACAAGGCTGGGTGTTTGGTTGCCCCCCGGTGTTCAATGACATTATAGCACTTCTCCAGGGCGTCCGGGCTGCCTGTCCGTGCTCTGCTTTCTGACCTCAGTCCTCTCCCTCTGCTTCATCTTACTCTGAAGTTTCCTTATAGTCATGCACTGCTGCAGTTCAGGTCTCTTTTTTTTTTGGTGTGTGTGTGTGTGTAGACCACAAAGGAAAGTTGGTTGTTACTAGCTGTAGCCCAGCCCTGTCACGCCAATGAAGACCCCACTGTATGGACACGTGGTGGTAGGAGCCCACCGAGGGCATGCTTAGCATCAAAGGCATGGTAGAATCTGGCCTTTGAAAACTTCAATGCTGACGCCAGGAGTTAATCCTGTGCTGCAGCCATCCCCCATTTATTTGGCAGATGAATTTTTGTTGTATTAGTTCCCAACAGGTGAGGTGTGTCGGGAGCTGGGGACAGTGGTCAGAGCACCTAGAGAGGACTATGGGCAGCAAAAGGCTCTTTTACACCTCTGTTTTCAGGGCCCCTCTTCTCATTAGGTGCTGCGGAGAAGAGGGGAAAATAGCAGAACTGTGCAGTCTAAAAAATTACATGAAGGAAAGCAAAAGGTTCTGGCAGAGATGTCTTCTGTTAAAGGCTGGGAGCACCAGCCTGGAGTTGCATGGCTGGCAGATCACTATGTAAGTGCAAACGTATCTCAAATTATTTGTTTTGCTTTTCAACATTCAGATTTTTTTTCTTTTAATAAAAAGAATGCCATCTTGCAATACAATTCACAAGTTATCAGATTCCAGGGATTCTGAGGGTTGAAGCACTTGTTTCTTTAATAAGTGCTGAAATGCCAACATAACACCTAATCCAAATAAGTAGACCTTTAAGCAATATATCAAAAATACTGTAAGATTGCCATAGCATTGCAAAACATGGCAATAAAACAACCTTTAGAGCCATGGTTATCTCTGAGAGAGAGATGGTGCCTTATCAAAGGGTGGTGTTCTTTTTTGAAAAGGAATTTTGGGTTTTGGAATATTTTGCTTGAAATTACTTTATATCAACTGTACTCAAAATCCAAGATTTCAATCTGGGTCTCTGAAAACATAATCCTATATCTGAAATTCAAACTAGATTCTTCTTTTCACTATCTATGATCGGCTGTACAGGTTGAGCAGCTGTTTAACACAATGCTGTAGAATCCCCATTACCTTCCATTCAGGAGCTCATGGGTAGCTCTTTATGTGCACCACTGCATTTGCCTACGAATAAGGGACCAGAGTTCAGCGTGAAATGCCTTGTGATGGAGTGAGGAAAAGCGTATTTCCTTTGAGCCCCCTCAGCTGTTTCAGCAGAAATAAAAAGCAGTGCCAAAACTTTTGAAATCTGTTTATGACCATAAACATACAGTAGATTATTTGAAATACACAGTAGGAGATGATTTGAGGGCATACAATTTTTAGAGGGTTTTCAGAATAAAGGTCAAGCAAGAGAGACACGTGCTAATTCTACTGCATTGGAACAAAGACACATTCATAGCAATTTATTTGCCATCACAGAATCAACAGAAGCATAGAATAATTGGGGTTGCCTCTGGAGACGACCTAGTCTAAGCCCTCTGCTCAGTGCAGTCGCTAAAGCAGGCTGGTCAGGCTGTGTCCCCTCAAGATTCCCAGTATCTCCAAAGTTGGAGACTCCACAACCTCTCTGGGCAACCTGTTCCAGTGCTTGATCACACTTACCATTAAAAAAAAGTTTGTTTTTTTTTTTTTTACATTTAAATTAAATCTATTGAATTTCAGTTTTTGCCTATTGTCTCTTGTCCATTTCCTGGACAGCATTGAGAAAAGTCTGGTTCCATCTTCCCTACCTCCCATCCCCATCAGGTATTTACACACATTGATAAGATCCCCCCTGAGCCTTCTCAGCTCCAGGCTGAACAACCCCAGCCTCTCCTTGCATGGTAGATGCTCCAAGCCCTCCATCATACTGGAGCCCCTCCAGCAAGTTCATCTCTCTCTTGTACTGGGGAGCCCAGCACTGGACCCAGCGCTCCAGGTGTGGCCTCACCAGGCTGAGCAGAGGGGAAGGATCACCTCCCTTCATCTGCTAGCGATGCTCTGCCTACTGCAGCCCAGGATGCTGTTGGCTGCCTTTGCTGCAAGAGGAGATTGCTGGCTCCTGTTCAGCTTGTTCACCAGGATCCCCAAGTCCTTCTCTGCAAAGCTGCTTTCCAGTCGATTGGCCACAGCCTGTACTGGTGCTGGGGGTGATCTGTCCCCCAGGTGCAGAACTTTGCACTTCCCTTTGTCGAACTGCCTGGGCTTCCTGACAGGACATTTCTTCACCCCATTGAGCACCCTCTGAATGGTGGCCCAGCCCTCTGGTATATCAGCTGCTCCTCCCACTTTTGTATCATTTGCAAACATGCTGAGGTTCATTAATGAAGATGTTGAACAGAACTGGCCTCAGTATTGATCTCTGGGGCTCACAGCTGGTCATTGCCCTCCAGCTGGACTTTGTGCTGCTAATGACAACACTTTAAGCCTGGGAATTCAGGCAGTTTCAATTAATCTCACTTTCCACTTACCTAGGACATTCTTTATTGTTTTGTCTATGGGGATGTCATGGGAGAGAGAATCAAAACCTATTTAAGTCAAGATAAACAACATCCACTGCTCTCCCCTCACCCACCAAGCCAGTTGTCTCATCATAGAAGGTTACCAGCTTGGTCAAACATGACTTCTCCATCATCTTAACTCTGGGCTAATCGTTGGTAGCTATGAATCAATAGCAGTTTTATTATCTCGGTTTTAGGATTTCGCCTGAAAATAAAATTGAAGGCATTTGATTTTCAGATTTCTTGTCTATGCTGATCAGAGACTTTTTAACAGAGAGAAAGAAGTAACTTTTCCGCAAGACTCCGGTTTTATCCAACATTAGGATAGATGTGACTGCTGAACGGAAGTGGAAAGGTTCATTGAGCCATGATGCTAGAAGTCAGTGCTGAATAGTTAATGTGATCACTGTGCAATGTGTGTGTTCATTCAGTTTGTCTGTGCAAGGAACAGAGGTCCTTGAAGAAATAATCTCTCATTGTCCCAAGGAACAGATCAGTGAGGGAGAGTTTTAATATTTGAGTGAGCTGTTCTGTTATTTCTCACACTGAACAGTCTGCAGTCGGTCACCTTCACTTTCTGTTAGCACTCCCCAAGCAGGTAGGTCAAAGTTTCTAAAAGCTTGCACAAATAAACAAACTATTTCTGTCTCCACGTGGTTTTTTTTGGCCCAATTTGCTCAGGCATCCTGTGGGTCTGTATTTTACAGTTATGATTTTGGGAAGGACTGTGAGGCTGTGCACAAACATAGACTGAGAAGCCTATGTGGGATCTGAAGGAGCTGGTTCTAAGGAAGACAACTCCTTGCAACTAGGGAATATGTCTAAGGCATGTTACCAGCTACACTTCAGCAAAGGAACAAGTTAACTGGCTGCCCAGCCTTTTCTTGCAGACTTTGTCTCAACCACTGCTGCACTGGCTGAGGCTGAGAATGTACCTGGAGCAGATTCTTGTAACTGCTTAATCATGATAAAAGTATATTTTCAATAGCCTCCTCTGAATGGATTAATCAAAATTCTCTTTGGATGCAGGAGAGAAATAACCCTGACTAAAAACTGGAGATGCTGGCTCCCAATCTACTGCCCTTGAGCTGCACCGCACCTATGCCTGCTCAAGCTCAGGGACATCGATGAGATCAGAGCTTCTGCACAGGCACTCAATTGAATAATCAAGTTTTAAAGCAGACGGTCGTGAATGGGAATGAAGGGGACAGGATTTTTTTTTTACTGGTAAAGTGAGCGCCAAAATAACTCAAAGAGAAAATGGAGCAGTATTTGTACTGAGGAAGCATTTCAAAGGGAAACCTGGAAATGCAATTGGAGGTTGCTATTACATTAAGAGCTTGGTTAGTTATTTGAAGGGGGAGAGCTATTTAAAAGTCCTTAGGCAATCAAAGTCAGTGCCTAATGAGAGTACCTGGGCTTCAAAGGTTCTTTCAGTTTGTCACTAGATGTCAGCCTGCGCCTTCGGGTCCCCACCACTCCCTAGCAATGTGCACCCCTCCACCAGGAATCTCCAACAGCAGGAGACCAGTCACAAAAAGCTCTTCAAAAACTCTGTAGGTATTGTTTTGTACCCTTCAGCTGTGTTTATTTTAGTTCACGAAAAGGCAATTGTTACAAATGAATACATGAACTTTGGAGGAAACAGGAGTGTTTTTGAAGAGTCTTGTACTGATCACTTAGGAAACCCCTCAGATACCCAGTAAGGTTTGTTGCTGTTGACATGTAGTCTCAAAGCTGGAAAGACCCTCTGCTCAAGCCACACGCCTCACACAATCAGAGCAATTGTCCCTTCCTTGCGGCACCCAGGCTGGGGCCCCTCCATGTAACACAGAGCCCCGATTTCATGCACTGATAGTTGGGACTTGCAGCACAAGCAAAGCAAAATTTCCCTCTGCTCATGTCCAGCTAGAGCAGCGCTCTTTGGCCATGCTGGACACTCTAACCTGCACAGCCTGAACTACTGGTGGGATTCATGACCTACACTTGGTGGATCAGTGGCTTAAGAGAGAGCTGCTCATAGTCCATAGTCCAGTCCCTATTCATCCAAGGCATTTCCCTATTTGGGTGATTCACCAAATACAAGATTTCTGTCTTTAGCGATCAGATACCTGGGGTTCCTCTGAGCATGGTATCTCACTAGTATTCTGGGCTAACTATGGGTTGTTCTGAACATCATCTATTTTACCGTGCTGTTCTGCTGGCATAAAATTATGTCTACATTGACACCCACAAAAGCACACAAGTTTTGTCACGCTGAGAACTGCAGAGGATCTACTGAAATTCATAGTTATGCTTTAGACACCTGGATAGCTTTCTTTGTAACACACAAGAACATTTAAGCATCAGGATAGCGATCAAAATTCCAGCAAGCCAAGCAAGAAACGATGCTGTTCAAAAGCAATGGAGTCTGGCTTTGAGATTCATCCCCTTTTCTTAATTTAAAAAATTAGTTTCTCACAGCTAGATCTCTGTGAACTCAGGAGTTAAGTGTTCATGGTATCCTTTTCTCAAATGACATGGTAGATTTTTTTCATTTGCTAGCACAGGCATTAGGGCTTTATCCCAGAACACGTAAAACAAATGCATTTCCTACAAATCCTTTGGCACATCAGGCTGCCAGATCTATTGGTCTAGAAAGCTCTCAAGCACTTGCATGGCATATTTAAACTTTAACTGAACCAGGACCTGTGAGCAAGTTAATAATTGTTCTTGGAAAGGAGAGACCTAGAATCCAGACCTGGATCCAATTTCTCTTCCATATTTACAAAGAAAAAAATCTTGGCACTTCCTCTTTGGGGCTCACACCCCAAGCACTATGCTCCAAAGCAGCGTTCAAGGGCTTGCTTTCCCTTTACAATCCAGCAATGGTGACCAATTCATGCAACAGGGAACTGTTTCAAGCCAGAGGATTTGATCCCATTCACAGAGTAGCCCAGAGATTTCAGTCACTCTCCAGTGATGTGGAAAGGGGAAAGCTATTTCCTAGGCTATGTGCAAAAGCTCTGCCCACTTATTTACTGTTTCAAAAGGGAAGAGGAAGGAGATAATCTGCACATGCATTGAACATAGGACGGGAGAAGCATATCTACACATAAACACAAAGGGATGGGGGAATGAGTTAAGTTTACAGCCCCTAACTTAGTGTCCTCTGGCACAGGGTGTTCTGTGTCGGGATGCAGAGCTGCCTCCCTCACTTAGGACACACTCTGGCCAGTCCTGACTGAGAGATCCCCATGAAGCACAGATAAATATGCTACAGACTAAAGCAGATTTAGGCATGCTCAGGAGCAGACTTCTAGGCACAAAAAATTTTACTAGAGAAAACTTTAAGTACCTACAGACTTCAACTGGCAGCCAAGTCAGGAGTTAGGAACTTAGAGGGGCTGTGTACAGTACTTAGATGCTCAAGTTCTTCTGTGGATATATCTGATTTCTTCAGAGTCTTTGCATCGGTGTAAGTACATCCATTAGCTGCCAGCTCACTTCTACTGTTCTCCTCCAGGCACCTGTATCTTCCCAGTTAGCAGCTGCCCAAGGCTGTAGTAGAAGTATCTTCTGCCTTGAAAAAAACAAAACAAAACAGAACAACAGCGTCTTCTGGCAAGTAGCAGAACCAGCTGCTTCCAGACCAAACCTGAATTCTACAACAGGAGTTACTGACATGTACAGCAAACCTAACAGAGCCTGCAAAGCATAATTGCCACTAACGGCACTGCAATTTTAGCTGGACAGAAATAGCAAGTTTGCTCTGCATCAATACTTGGAAGTGAAAAACAAGCCTCTGCAGAAATGCTTTTTTAGCAGAGTCAGGCAGATGTTGGAATTAGGGTGCAGGGGAAGGGGCTGGAAATTGAGAGAAGTTTTCAGTATTGTGTGTATCTATTCATCCTATATGAAGTACTGGGGATTAACAAACTTGTGTTCTGACAATAAAAACAGAACTGTTGCATTTTTCCAACTTTTAAAAGAAATATTTTGACCTTTTTATTTTAAATTTTTTTTCCCTCATAACTTAAAATATTTTAGAAAGTAGATATATAATCTTACCATAAAAGTTTTCACAGCTTAAAATTACACTTTTTTTTCATACTCTTAAAAGTTAATTTCAGATCAACATCAAATTATTTCCCAGGTGTTTATCTGGAACACAGGCTGGGACAGGCATCGTCCCTGCCCTTCTCTGGGGTGTGAGAGCACTGAACGCCGGGCTCTAGGGCTGCTCACACCAGAGGAACTGAACTGGAGTCAATTGAAACGCTGGCAAGTATCAGTGCAGACCCTTAACAAACACTTTAGCAGAACAAAAACTTTTGTGCTTGCTTTTAGCTGAACCCAGAAGCATCCCAGAGCAAACAGCTTGCAGTTGCTATGATTTGTTTATTTTTCCCCTTTTTTTTAATAGCTGTTCTGTATTTCCTGCAGTGAAATACAAAGTCTGAAGCACAGTAAGAACAAAGCTTGCAGCCTCAGTGCCCTAGGAGATCCCTGCCTTGCCACACACAGTCTGGGGCTGTGGGTTTGCCCCCCAGCAGCCTGGAGAGGCTGGGGAACATGATGTTCGGAGGCTCACATTCTCCTCTCCAAATCCAGGCAAAGCAATGCCTCTCTGTGAAGCTGCAAGTCCTGTCCTTGGGTTTCTCCTTGGCTGTCTGGGTTGCTCTGATTCTCGGTGGCAGCAGAGGGGATCGGAGGAGCTGGAAAAGCAGGTCCTGCAGACATCCAGAGGAGAACACAAGGCTCCTTCTCCCTTCTCTTTTCTGGGTCCTTAAGAGAGGGGAAAGGGGCCAAGCCTGAAAAAGCTGGAGCCTTGTACTCCCTTGTTCTGGCTGTTACCATCAGGGCAGGTTTGAAATAGGACAAAGACTGCCTGATCCCTGTGTCCTCACTGGAGTCCGGGGAGCAGTGACCACAGCTGGGCTGGCGTCATTTGCAGTGACACACAGCAGTGAGAAAGCAGCCCAGCTCCCTCCTCCTGCCACAAACACACACGCACAGGGGTGGGAGGGCTGCTGGCCCCTTGCTACTTCCACCTACAGTTTGGGGGAACACAGCTGAGGCTTCCTAGCCCCACTCTACCCCATCCAGCCCCTCTCCTCCCTATGGTGTCCTGAACATCCTGCATCCTCCCAGGATGCAGTCCCATCACACTCCCCAGCTCCTCTTCCCCAGAGCAGGTGCAAGCACTAAAAAGCATGTCCCAGACACACTTCAATCCCCAGTGCTGCCTCCTCCTACTCGTGTTCTCCAGTCTGGTGGACATTTTCAAGACAGTTTCCACCAACAACCTCCCGAGAGCAGACAAGCCCAGCAGACAAAAGAGCAGCTTTCACACAGAAGCTCTCCATTCCCCGTCCCTCCTCCCCTTGTCCCTACCAGGCATTCAATATCCCCAGGCCACATCTTGCACAAACCCCCACAGTCCCACCCCACGGAGCCCCCTGCCCATCTCAGCAGCGCTGCTCCGTGGTGCTAGCAGGCAGCAGGTCGTAGCGGCTGCTGTACACCACCACCCCAGGGGGGTAGTAGACCACCTCTGGCTGGACAGTTGCAGCAGGAGAAGCAGCAGCGACAGGGTGGGAAGCAGCAGCGACGGGGTGGGCAGGCACCAAGGCGTGCAGGGCCTGCTCCTCCTGCTCAGGCTTGGTGGTGTCGGTGAAAGGGCGCATGGTGGTGAGGGACGGTGAGGTGATCCTCCAGAGAAGACTCTTCAGCGCCTTGCGAAACTCCCTGCGCATCAGGCAGTAGAGGATGGGATTAAGGCAGCTGTTGGAGTGTGCCAGGCACACGCTGATGGGGAAGAGGTACACTTGGGAGAGGAAGTACTCAGTACTGAAGTGCACCACGTTGAGTTTGATGAGGATGCCCCACGTTGTGAGTGCTTGGTTAGGCAGCCAGCACAAGAAGAAAGACAGCACCACAATCGACACTGACTTAGTCACTTTGGATCGGCGCTTGGTGCTGGGGCCGCTGCAGGTGCTGCCAACATGCTTGTCACTAATGAACCGCACCAGGAGCAAGTAGCAGAGGCTGATGACGACCAGGGGCACCACAAAGCCCAGCAGCACCTTCTGGATGTGGTACAGACCCAGCCAGAACTGGGCATTGCTGCCTCGACCCTCCGGGAACTTGACAAGGCAGAGGACGTCATCAAAGACGGTGGCAGTGGTGGAAAAAATGGCATGGGGCAGGGAAGCTAGAATAGCTGACAGCCAGATGAGTGCACAAAGCCACTTGGCCGAGCAGCAGCCACCCAGCGAGTCACCTTGCCGCTGATTCTTCAAGGCTGAAGCCACAGAGCGGTATCGAGCCACACTCATAGCCGTGAGGAAGAAGACACTGGCATACATATTCATGGCTGTCACATATGAGACAATCTTACACATTGCCTTGCCAAAGAGCCAGTTGAAGTCCAGCGCATTCTCCACTGCCCAGAAAGGCAAGGTCAGCACAAACTGGAAGTCAGTCACTGCCAGGCTGGTCACAAAAAGGTTGATGGAGGACTTTCTCCAGCCTTGCTTGCTCTTCATCAGGTAGAGCACCAGCAGGTTGCCCACCAGCCCCAGGGCGCACACCACGGAGTACACCAGGGAGATGAGAATCCGCACCACGTCGGAGCTGTCCCCCTGCATCCCGTCGGCGCGCTCCAGGTTGATGTTCTTGAAGAGCTGCAGAAAGGACACGTTGCTCCTGTTGCCCATCGGGGCGCCTTCCAGAAATCCCAGGGGCCCTTCCCAGGGCTCCCCGCCCGCTCCCTCCTTCATGCCGGCGGCCGGCGAGCAGGCACCGCGCTCGCAGGGCTCGCCCATCCCATGCTAGGGAGGCCGGCGGGTCGGCGGCTGCCTTTCCCCCCGCCTGGAGCCGGGCCAGCTGCGGCGGGGCGGGCGGGGACGAGCTCTCTCCGTCCCGGCGAGTGCGGGCTGCTGGCGGCGGTGCCGCCCCGCGCCGCGGTTATATGCGCGCCGGCGGGGCCGGGGCATGCGCGGTGCGGCGGCGGAGCTCTCCCGGGTGCTGAGGGCGGGCGGCCGCGCCCCCCAACCTCCCCCCTCCC
>WHYT01017063.1:122025-135775 GCA_009806455.1 Tetrax tetrax
TTTTAAAAAAAAAAAAAAAAAAAAAAAAAAAAAAAAGCGCACATTTTGAAAAGGAAATGGGTTCTAAATATACCCAAACAAAGCGCTGTGAATCAGCCGTCTGGAGCAGACTGAGGAAAGTAATAATTTAACAAGTAAATTATCTCTCCACAGTCTTTACACTGATTTATCTGCCTGAAATCCCTGCAGAGGCACTGCCGCGCGGGCCATTTGTTGACAGCAGTCCGCTCATCACACTGGTTTACATCTACAGCGACCCTGCAAGTGTATCAGCCAGACCAAGGGAGAGCTAAAGGGGAACAACAGCAATTAGGAAGTTTTAGACATTGTTCGTGTTGCATATAACGAGGGTACAACTTACTGGAATTAGCAATGCAACACTCTTGGCAGGCTCAGCCTCTGGGTTACTTGCTACACTAAATACGTTGGTACTAGAACAAAATGAAAATTTTGAAATAATGGACCTTCAAAAGGTCAACAGCAGTTGTCCTTGAAAAATGGACTCCTGACATTTCTTTCCCACTTTCTCCAAATAATGCATTTTTTTTTCTAGGCTTCCATACCTCTGAAGCACCAACTAGGGCTTCATCCAGGTGGCATTTTCAGCAGCAGGGCATTGAGTTGCATCTCTTAGCCTGCTGAACAGCAAGAGTTCCTCAAATTCTCTCACCCAAAGTAAACCATCCTTGCAGAGAAACCTAACAATCCCATCAGCCCCATCAGTGTTGCACAGTTGACTGTAAAACTGTACAGGTGTGTGAGAAAGCCAAGGATCCTTCAACATCAGCAGTGCAACAACCATATAAACAAGCAAAGTGAAAACACCGAGTTTTCATCAGAGCTGCACCACTGCAGAGCTCCTGCAAATGGTGAGGAGGTGAAGTGCCCCCCAGCCCTCAGTAGTGCTGGCTGCCTTACTGCTGGTTTCAGCACTTATTCAAAATGAAGGTTAGTAAAATATCTGAAATAAGCAAGTTCTTCAATTTTCCCCTTCTCCTTAGTCCTATTAGATCACAAGGAAATAATCAACTGTAGTTGAGCTGTGCAGAGACTGTGACATGTTCATTTGCTAAATCATCAACAGGGCAGTGCAGAAGTGGATTTTTCCTAGGTTGAATTCTGTCCTATTCTGATCACACTGCTACCTCCACACCCAATTTTAAATATTTCACTGGAAAAAAAATTGCAGAAACTGTGTCTTGCATGATATAATTTCTTCTACCATTTGAATGTTTCCCTGCTCAGCATATCTTGTTGATGTACTACAGAGGCTGAACAGTAATAAAGATTCAGAAAGGGGAGGGAAAGGGAAATCATATTTGAGGATATATCACTTTTTTTTTTGTTAGACACCCAGAGAAAGCAATGGTGTGTGAACTGAGGCACCTCTCAGGAATACTGGTGGTGGATTTTAGACTCAGGGCTGCAATTGTAAAATGCTTGTCCAGGTTTTTTGCTTGTATTCCTGTCATCAAATTCCTTTTCATTTGTGGGTAGTTTGTCTTTTTCTTTTGCTGTTCTTCATCTCTGAGAAGTTGTTTTAGAGGCAAGTAAAGGAACTGGCTACACCTAGATGAATAAAAAAAAATATTTACTGAATAATTTATTCATCACACCATCAGAACATTTCCATAGCTGGAAAAATGTTTAAAAAGTCATCAGCTATTTTGAAAAAGTATTGCAAAATTCATCAGATACATTACCTAAGGATTATTATTCTGGAAAATACTGTCTTCTATTTTTATTTTATTTATTTCACCAATGTTGCCAAAGGCTTGTTGCGAATATGTAACTTTCTGGAGTCATCTCTTTATCAAAGTGTCAGTGTAATTGGTGTTACTGACTCAACCTTCTTTAAAACTATAATAAACTTGATGGGCATAGGCTTTCATGAAGCACTGGACACAGTCGAAACCATATGGCAATGGTGGTGGGATGAAATTACTGATGAGGGTATTCAGATGCAAAGGAGCTTCTTTTTTATTATTATTTTAAATTACAAAAAGAAACAATGAAAAACAGTGCCCTAGCACATGCATGGTAATTAATTGTTTTGCAAAACTGGTGTCATGAGTGCAGAAAGCTGCCAGGCTATGTTTGTCTAGTTAAAGAATCCCAACATTGCTCCGTATGAAGAGACAGGCCCCCATGTGTGTCCAGACGTGGCTCTGATGGATCAGCAGGCAGAGTGAGGCTACGTGTACACTGAACTTAAAAAGCTTGGACCCATTCAAACCACCAACAGAAACTGCCCATTGATTTTGACCATACCATATCAGCGACGAAAGTGTGCCTGCAAGTATTTATCAGATAGCCTTTAAAAACATTTCAGATAAATGTGCCAAATAAACATTTGCTGAAAATGGTGATTTTCCTACCATTTACCCTGAAGGATCCCTATTATTTTTCACTTCCTTTACAGACCTCATACACAAACGGAGGATGGATTATGATTACAACAGTGACTGAGCCAGTCATACACTGTTCTGAAATGTTCTGGCACGGGAGACGGGTTCTGTTTTCAATAAGAAAGCCATTTTTTGTAGCTTAAAGCAAATCTTTGAAATATTGAATGTATCACTATTTCAAATACAGAAACATGGGACTATTTCTTCAGGCATTTTCATAGCAGCAAAGGAACTTTTTATCTTTTTCTATTCAACATACTGAATAAAACAGTAGTAATAGTAAAGCTCTTGAATAGATTTTATTAAAATAATATTAATACATGTTTCTTAGATGGGCTTTATATTATTCTAAAATATTGGATTCTTGCCATAGAATTCTGTTTTATGAATAATTGTTTTTATGGCATTTTCTTCTCATTAAAATAGATTTTTGGAGCAGGAGAAGGAAAGAGAAATAGGGAAAAAAGGACATCTCATATTTGTTTATTTTCTCATTTCTAGTTTCTGGAACCCATATGGCCTTCCCTTGGCTTTTTGGGAGCTCAGGAGTACAGTCTCATGTTTTGACTATACTCAGACAGTAACTGTTAACAGTTACATTTTAAATTCGATTTTACAACTCTATCCATCCTGAGAGTGAAGGTTTAGTGTGACTTTGTGTGTATCCACCATGGGAAGATTTTAATGGCAATTCTTTTTTTAAAAGTGTAGAAATAAATCTATACAAGTTTTAATTACAAAATTTGAGTTAGATAACACAGTCATCATACCCAGAGGAAAACATCACTGGTATGCTTCATGGACCACAGACATGTTCTCCAGAAAGTATTCTCTGAATATACATATAAATTTTAATTAAAAAAAAATACTCAAATCATGTTCACATCCTCTTCTCATCTGCTTTCTAGGTAGATCACTGAGAATATATTTTCCTGGCATTAATTTTCATTAAAAATTAATTTCAAAGTGACCTGTTGCTCCCAAAACATGCTTTAAAACTGTTAATATGGAAAGTAAGACCAAATCAGCTTTTAAATTCACACGGTCCAGGCACAAAATTGTCACTTTCTGAATTAGCTCACCAATTACAAATAACAATCCATGTTTGACCACTGATCAGGAATTTGAATGTGACCATCCGAAAAAGTGTCAGGTAACAGAATTACTGACTACTTCAGAGTTTGCTTCATTCTTGAATCTGTCCACATCATAGCACAAGTGGAATGTCAGCAAATATTTTCTTTGCATGAGGAAAGACTATAATTGAAATGGAAGTTGAGAGATCCAACAGTGTCCCCCACTCAATTGCCAATAGTTAGCTGTGTTAAGAGGCTGCATCTCTAAATGAGAAAGAGGGAATGAGATTTTAAAAAGTACTCACAAATTCCCATCTAAATCTGCCTCAAAAAAAATGATCAACAGATGCACAATAATTACGCAGCAAACTCCACAGAGGGTACTGAAGAAGCTGATGGAAGTGCTCACCAAGCCACTTTCCATCATCTTCCAGCAGTCCTGGTTAACTGGGAGGTCCCAGCTGAGTGGAGGTTAGCAAATGTGACACCCACCTACAACAAGGGCTGGAAGGATGATCCAGAGAACTGTGGGCCTGTCAGTCTGATCTTGGTGCTGGGGAAGGTTAACGAGCAGATCATCTTGAGTGCCACCACACAGCACATACCAGGTGATCAGACCCAGTTAGCATGGGTTTATGAAAGGCAAGTCCTGCATGACCAACCTGATCTCCTTCTATGACAAGGTGATTTGCTTAGTGGATGAGGGAAAGGCTGTGGATGTTGTCTGTCTAGACTTTAGTAAAGGCTTTAACACTGTTTCCCACTGCATTTTCCTGGAGAAACTGGATGCTTGTGGCTAGGACAGGCATACTCTTTGCTGGGTAAAAGTCTGGCGGGATGATTTGAGGCCAATGAGTTGTGGTGAATGGAATTAAATCCAGTTGGTGGCTTGTCACAAGCAGTGTTCTCCAGGGCTCAGGATTGGGGCCAATTCTGTTTAATATCTTTTTCAACGATTGGACGAGGGGATCGACTGCACCCTCTGTAAGTTTGCAGGTGACACCAAGTTGGGCAGGAGTGTTGATCTGCTTGGGAACAGGAAGGCTCTGCAGAGGGATCTGGATAGGCTGGATCAATGGGCCGAGGCCAACTGTATGAAGTTCAAGAAGGTTCAGTGCCAGGTCCTGCACTTGGGTCACAACAACCCCGTGCAACACTATAGGCTTGAGGAAGAGCGGCTGGAAAGCTGCCCGGTGGAAAGGACTTGGGGGTGTTGGTCAACAACTGGCTGAACATGAGCCAGCGGTGTGCCCAGGTGGCCAAGAGGTCCAACAGCATCCTGTCTTGTATCAGAAACAGTGTGGCCAGCAGGAGTAGGGAAGTTATTGTTCCCCTGTATTTGGTACTGGTGAGGCCACACCTCAAATACTGTGTTCAGTTTTGCATCCCTTGGTAAAAGGAGGACGTTGAATTGCTGGAGCGCGTCCAGAGAAGGGCAATGAAGCTGGTGAGGGGTCTGCAGCACAAGTCTTATGTGGAACTGAGGGAACTGGGATTGTTTAGTCTGGAGAATGGGAGGCTGAGGGGAGACCTTATAGCTCTCTACAACTCCCTGAAATTAGGATGTAGTGAGGTGGGTGTTGGTCTCTTCTCCCAAGTAAGAAGCAATAGGACAAGAGGAAATGGCCTCAAGTTGAGCCAGGAGAGGTTTAGATTGATTAGGAGAGATTAGGAAAAATGTCTTCACTGAAATGGTTGTCAAGCACTGGAACAGGCTGCCCAGGAAGGTGGCGGAGTGACCATCCCTGCCGGCATTTAAAAGAGGTGTGGATGTGGTGCTTAGGGACACGGTGTAGTGGTGGACTTGCCAGCGCTAGTTTAACGGTTAGACTTTATGATCTTAAAGGCCTTTTCCAACCTGAACGATTCTATGATTCTGTGAAACCACTAATTAATTCCTTACCATTAGATTTTTACAATGCTCACTTTGTGAGTGACCAAACAGGCATCTTATTTTAATAGCCCACAAATGCTCTCCTAAATCAAGTCAGTACTGGGAAGAGACAGCGCCATAAATCCTGTTCACTTAAATAGCTGGTCTCAGTATGTCCTCACAGCAGGAAAGTGCATTCTTCTTCTTCCATTGCTTCACATTTTAACTGTACGTGACCATGTCAGCTACAGCCGCACCATCCCTTAAGCAGGAACCCTAGAGTCCCCCAGGGTATTTTCTGATCCTGCATCCAGTGAATCATTTCTTCTGTGTATGTGCACGCTGGCACAACGCCCAGGGAAATATAGATGTTTCGGATCAGATTCCCACAGTTGTCCTTCTCCATTCTGTATAACTTTTGTGTCTAAAATTTTTGCTCATTAAAAAAAAAATAAAATCAAAACAAAACACCCACATCCTCACAAACCCTCTTGAGTTCCCGAAGCTTTTATTTCTCCATCATTTCCTGAATTTTCCTTTCCCTCCTGTGATGCTGTCTGGAGAAGAGATAATGGGGAAGAAAACAGGCAGGAGTAACAGGTTGAGAAAGTTATTCCAGAATGAGAAACTCTGTAGTCTCAGGAAAGGGCAGAAGGAAAAACATCTCATTCTTGGAGAGAATAACAGGCAACAGGAATCAACTTTTCCCGCTGAGGAAGAAACCAACATGGAATCCTGCATTAAAAACTACCTGCCTCATATCAGACACAGTGAACATTGACCCAAAAAGACAACTGGAAACTGAAGCAGATAGTTACATGTCTCTCACCGACAAGCTGTTTTTCTGATTGTCTTTGAGAAGTCTGTTAAACCAGTACTTTGTAAACATATGCCCATCCCTTGAACTTTCACCCCTCCTTCCCGCTGCTCCTAGCCTGTTCTTCTCATTTTACAGTTCTTTTCCTTCTCATTCCATTTACTGCAGATACTTTCTTCTTATCCTCCAATGTAATTATTTTAAAATATGCATGGCAAATTGTCTAGCTTGTTCCATGCAACAATTGTCAAGTATTTTTAAAATGTTATTATAGACATTCTATCAATTTCAGGTTACACTTAGCTTTAAATTAATTTCGGGGAAGTACTGATAAAGAGCTAAGCATGCTACGATATCAAATGTCACAAAACAGTCTAGGGCCCACTATGTGACTAGACTATTTGAAGAATCCTAACGGCAAACACATAGGGAAACTTGTCACTGTAACAGTGAGATAATGTTACTCACACACAGAATATGTAGACAGCTATATTAAAATAAATACTTTGCAATGAAGAACTCTTCTCTTGGCAAGTGTTGTTGGATATAAAATATTACACAAATACATCCTCTTTTGCACTGTGTCATTCCATTAGCTAGAAGAGAGCATATTATGACTCATAAATCAAATACCACTCGTTTATAAATATGTTCTGTTTCCAGAGTTATCATGTCTCAAGCTTGGGAGAAGCCACATTTCTATTTGATTTAGAAATCCTTGGTGTTTTAACTCTTTCCTGCATCTTTATTCTCCAGAGCTTGAGGTTCACAGTTCTCACAGTTAAGGCAGATGAATTGCAACAGTCATTCGTCTTTGGGAAAGTTTGAGCAGGGGAATGAGCATAATTAATCACAGATTGCCAGGAAAATATCCAAGAAACACATGGTACAGTCAATTTTAAGCAGAGGGGTATTGAAGTGGCAAGGAGCTCAGCCCAGGTCTCAAGGACAGCACAACACTGAAGCTGGGCTCTGGGGGCCCACCTATGGCACACACGGAGTGTTGGCTTGCAACCTTGGCAGCGTCTGTGTGAGGAGATCCTTGGTGGACAGCAGAATCATGGAATCGTTTGGGTTGGAAGGGACCTTTAAAGCCCATCCAGTCCAACCCCTCTGCAAGGAGCAGGGACATCTCCAACCAGATGAGGTTGCTCAGAGCCCTGTCCAACCTGGCCTTGAACGTTTCCAGGGATGGGGCATCCACCACCTCTCTGGGCTCCAGTGTTCCACCACCCTCGCATGCTTAAAAATATAGGTGCCAAGGCAATCAGAAACGTTCTCTACAAAAAGGTGACATTCAGAAGTAACACAAACGCGGCAGCACGCTACTAAAACACCGGGCGCCCCAGGGAGACAACCTGGAGGCCGGGCTCTGGCTGTGCGGGGGCCCTGAGGGTCCTTCAGCTCCCGCCCGGCGCCCGGGCGCCTCAGGCGCGGCGAGGCCTCGCCCGTCCCTCGCCGCTGCGGCGGGAAGCGGCGGAAAACGGCGGAAAACGCCTGCCACACCCGCCTGCTTCGAGCACTTTCGCCACAAGCCGGGGCGGGAGGCGGCGAAGGAGGGGGGGAAACTCTGCCTGGGCGGGTGCGGGGCTGCGAGGCCGCGGCGGGCCCCTTCCCCCGGCCGCTCAGCCGAGACCCGCGGTGTGGGGCCGGGCGGGGAGGCTGCCTTGAGCGATGCGGCTGCCGGGGCTCCCGCCCCACCTTTGCCGCTGAGGAGGGCGGGGGGCGGCGGCAGCCTCCGCTGGCGGCCTCTCCTCTCCTCCCATTCCCACCGGCCCGGCCCGCTTCGCTCCGGCGCGTTAACCCCGGCGGCTCCGAGGCGGGGGCTCCCAGGAGCGGTTCCCTCCCCGCAGCCCTCCTGCCTCCGCCGGCAGAAACCAGACACCGGGACGGCCCCGCGCAGCCCTTCTGGGGAGCGGCGCCTGTGTCCGGGCGGCGCCGGGAGGCCGCTCCGCCGCTGCCCCGCCGCCCGGCCATGCCGCGGCCCGGCTAGGCTCGGCGCTCCCCGCCCGCACCATGCCATGTGTCCCGCGGAGCCGGGCGGCACACGTCCCCTTATGGCTCCTCGTCCTTCACGTCCAAGCGCCCTGCCTGGGCAGGGTCCCGCCGGCCGGCAGCTCGCTTTTCCCCGACGGGAAGCAAGGTCAGTGGCGGCGGGCGGGTGTGGGGTGGGGAGAGTTTTCCCGGGCACGGCGTGAGGGAGAGCGGGTTGCCGTCGCCGCCTCCTCTCCCGGTCGCTTCCAGGCGGCCGGGTGGCTGCTCCTCGGGGCTCCTCGGGCAGGAGAGGCCGCCAGCCCCGCTGTCCGGGCCCCCGCGCCGTCCCCGGTCCGCTGTTAGCGGTGCTGCCCGGGCTCCGGCGGGGTAGGGGCTCCAGGGCCGCCGGGGGCTGGCAGCTCCAGGCTGGGAAGTTTTGCAGGGAGAGCCCACGGCTCAGCCTCTGCCTGCCTGCTGCTTTTTGGAAGTCGTTGAGTTGCACTCCGTAGGTGAAGGCATTGCTAAATCCTGCTTCTTGGTCATCTTCCTCCTTAAGAGGCATCTCCCTAAGTACCAGGATCGTTTAGTACCACTAAACTGAAAAACTCCTGGTTTTTGTTTTGTGGGGTTTTTTTTGGTTTTGTTTTTGTTTTTTTTTAAACATATGATCACTTCTGTAGTGCAGCCGTCCAAACTGCAGAAGGATTGTTGTTATCAAGATCCCACTGCGACTTTCATACTCAGTGAGGACAGTAAATTAAGAGCGAGGCTTCAGCTGTGAGAGGAGTCTCTTGAGGTTGCTCCCTCAAGTGAATTGCCTTCATTCCCCCAGTTGGTAGCAGCTGCACATGTCGCTGGGGCAGTGTAACTCAGAAATTTTATCTTGTTGCCTGTTACAAGGCACAAGACAAAAAATTACTAGCTGGAAGACTCTGCCTGGTGGTAGTAGACCCGAAAGTGCAGGAGGAAGTTTTGCTTCCTGAAAACCTTCCTAATACAGTCAACAGCTGTGGCGCTGTCAGTGGGAGAGCTTGAACACTGAGGAGAAAATCTTCTGTTCCCCTCAGAGATCATGGAAAGGAAAAGGGGTTAAGTAAGCTGCCTGAAAAGTGAACGATTATCCTGAAGTTAGTTCACATTTAAAGTGAATGGAAACAGTCATTCTGTTTCTGTGACTGCATGGGACAGAAGAGGGATGGCTGTGTTAGCATGTGGTAACTGTTTAATTGTCAGGGATTTGGAACTGAATGTAGGATTAATTTAACTTTCTAGGCATAAAAAAATGCAGGCTTTGCAGATAGCTTTGTGTAAAGGGACAGTTCAAAATTTGGGTAATTTTTTGCAAAGGAAGATTGAATGCAGTGCTAACTACTCAGGGCTGAAATTTGTGTCTCACATAGCTGAAGTGACATTCAGTGCTGTGCTCCCTCCACATCCACGATGAGAGTGGCGGACGGAACAGTTAAAGATGCCCTTGCCATGAGCTTCACAGCCCAGGGTGTTTCCTGGGTGCAGAGCCTTTCTTTGGCTCGGGAAGGTGTTTCGTTCAGAGATGAGCAATGCTATTTCCTATCCCAAGGAATCATTTGAAAAGAAGCCAGAGAGTCTGAGGGGCAGATGTAGATGAACTACAAAGATGGAGATGAAACAATGGCAAATGATGATGTGTCATATCTTAAAGGAATTTTGTCAGGAAACATGTTATCTATCTAAAAGAAATTGTGTATTTCCTGTCACGTGTGACAGACCGTGTGTGTTTTTATCCTAGTTTACTTTGTGTACAGCCATTCTTAATATATGCAGTTCTCTGTCATGTGTGGTGAGTTTGAACCCACAGAGGAGCGGAACAGACAGCAGTGGTTGTGAGTATTATCAGCTTGCTTCAGTGATGCAGAACTAGAAGGGTATGCAAGGAAGGTTTCTGCAGCAATTTAAACAATTCTTAGGCTCGTCAAACAAGTGTGAAGGACCTTGCTCATCCCGTGTGCCCAGAGGGGCCTGTGCAAACACAGGCAAAGTACTGACTGGAGCCTGTCCTGCTCAGTGTGATGTTTTGGTCTTGCATGCAGCACTGATGCAAAGCTGCAGTTGTGGAATGGTAGAACATTCTCTGGAGTTGCACAAGCCGCCCAGGGAAGTCTTCCCTTTGCTAGCGTATAAATCCGGGCAGGGCTTCTGAGGAGTGGAGAGCATTCCAGCTGGCCAAGGACACCATGATGTGCCAGCCCCAAGGCTTGTCAGTGGCACTCGGATAGATTCCCTACATTTAGTGTTTGCTGGCACTAAGTTTTATGAGAACTTGTGGTGTTTTAATATAAATTAACTATTACTTTAGGAAAAGTGAAGCAGTCAGTGTTGAAAAATGCAACTCTTACTCTTGTGCAGTCTGGGTTGCATGTATTAAGTTATTCTGTTTGTTACCTCTGCCTTCTAGTAGAGTGGTACTCTTTCCTAGTGAAAAGGTATTGCCAGAATCGTACCTCCTGTCTTTGCTTTAGACTCTTTGCCAGCTAGAAAGGTCAAGATATGTTAGGCTTAGTGTGGAACTCAGTAAATTGTTCTGTTATTGGTAGAATTGCCTTTGCTAACCTCTACCCAATGGGCTAGACAAAACTGATAATAATTACTTGCAGAAATATTTTTAGCCTTATGTAGTTCAGCTTTGTTATGTTGTAATTTTATTCCCTCTGGTCTTCTGAAAACTTCTTAATAGTTAATTTCTGCAGTTACATTACAGTGCATTATTATTACAGCACAATTCCCCTCTCCAGTGACTAACATTCAGAAATTAGTATTTAAGGAGTGGGTGGAAGAAGTTAGACTTCTCTGCTTTGATAATCCCGTTGCCACCAGATGCAGAGGCATTATTTTCTCCTTTACTGATGATGATGTATGATTTGCCTTAACCTCTATGCGCTAATTGCTGTAGTGATGAAATAAAAAACTTCCTTGAATAGTTTGAAGTCCAAATAGTTTGAAGTGCAAGACCAAGTCTTCGGTCTTGCACAGAGCTTAACAGTTAAGCCACAACAAATTAAGCTCAAGACATTAAGCAGAGGCAAATCGCACAGTGACAGCAAATGAGTAAATTTTCCTTCAGGCATTTAATTTCATTATTTCATGAGTTGTGCTGAAAACCATAGAAAAGGGGCCTGGTCTTGCGGCATTCTCTGTTAGCCTGTCTTTACCAGCACAATATGGGTTGTGGGACTTTCTGGAAGTCTTACAGTATCACTTCTGCGAGTAAGCTGTATTTTTGGATGTTTCCTCTCTCTTCTTCCTGCCCATTTTTTGCTACACTCAGGAGTGTGAGGAACAAGGGGCCTCACCTTAGCTTCAGTGCCAAATTGTCAGGCAGCTGGCACCTTTTGTACTATCTCTGGACTGTGTAAACTCCAGGCATGAAGGTGTGGACTGAGTTTTCAGTGTCTCAGCTCCTGCTGTGGTTATGTGGACGAGGGATATCTCTCAGAGCTTGTGGTAGGTGTTGGTCTCCGTGTTGTCAAGACCTGCCGCTGTGGAGACCTGAAAGCCCACTGCCGTGGCTTATCCTGCAAAAGCACAAAGTCATTGTAAGCTGGTGGGAATGCTTGTGTACAAAGAAATCTGTTGTGTATGAGAATAAGCTTGCTTCTGAAATAAAGGTGCTACTGATTTCTCATGTATGGTTTTGTATATGTGCTGGGAAGCAGGGGGTTTATGTGTCTTGTTTTGGGTTTTTCTGAACTGGGAGTGTTTCAGTGCAGGTGTCTCAGGGGTCCATGGCCTGAGGAAACATGGGTAGCCACGTCTCATACTGCAGCTAATGAGGACAAAGGAGATATGTTCCTTCCCAAAGGCGATGAATCCAGACAGCTGTCTGTCTGGACATGATTTATTATGTGTGGCTTTGAAGATGTAGGCAGCGGAGAGAGAAGTATCTCTAGAAGGATTGTCTTACCAGTTCTAGGGAGGAGTAAATTGCTCTGGAGGTACCTGGAGCAGGCTAATTGCTTTGTTAACCAGCTTAATTAATAAATGAAGTGTAATCACTTCATGTATAAGTGGCTGGGACTTCGGGAATGAAGAACAGCCCTAGGGAAAGAGGAACTGGAATGACATGTATCCTCAGAATTTCTTTTCGATGAAATATGTTCAGACTGTGATTTCTTGGGCTGAAGTCAAGTATGCTGGTGGAAGAACTGGCCCTTAGGGTATGAGTTCTTACAGACTGTGTTTTATGTGGATTTATGTTATTTGCTTGAGGTTTTTTAGTTTTACACTGATGTTAAAAAAAAAAAAAAAAGAGGAACAGGTGCTGTTTATTGTGTATCATAGCAGGAGACAAGAATGCCAGTAACACTTTCTTCCCCTGCTGGATCCTGACAAATGACAAGGTGTCCAATCTTATCCTGTTGGAAACCCGTATAGAAAAGAGCATGGTTACTTCATTCCTCTTCAAACCCTGCTTTAAAATTCCCTTCTCTGTTGCAGCATGTGCTAAGGTTTATGCTACTGCTATTGCCACAGCCTATCAAGCCAATTAGTAGCGTTCTTTTCACCCAAGTGATTTGTAAGGCTCTGTCTCCTACTTCAGGTGTTCAGCTTTCTGGATGTGTGAGGGTGATCTCCTTGATGCTCTCCTTGAGCATCATGTGCTGGGAACCTGGGAGTTCCCAGAGTTCAGAGAGAGTTCCCAGCTCTTGTGAAATTGGGAAGTTGGGGTGGGAGGTGTGCGTGACAGTCAATCCTTTATATGAACGGTGACAAAATATTCGGAAAGAAGAATATTCAACATCTAAATTGAATGTTAAAATGGGAGAGCAGAAAGGCCAAATGAGGATAGTATTGCATGGTGGTCTGTGCGCTGCCTGCCTTTATGTTGGTAGGATGGTGTGGTGAATTACCGTCACTTTTGAGTTTTGTTTTAAGTAATGCAAGATCTGAACAGGCTAGCACTCACTCTAGTTTTGCCTCTTTTTCTCCCCTTCTTCTCAGAGCAATTTATCAAGACATTGCCAGAATACCACGTGGTTGATCCAGCAAGAGTAGATGCAAGCGGACGTTTTCTTTCCTTTAATTTACACCATCATATCTCAAACACAAAGAAGAAGAGAGATCTCAGCAGAAAGGAGAATATGTTATATTACAAAATTAACCATGGGGAGAAGGATCTGTTTTTTAACTTGACTGTCCATGTGGGATTTCTTTCCCATAACTACGTAGTAGAAAGGAGACGTGGGAACCACAGTACCGCGAAGATTGCAACTCGCTCAGGAGTTCCTTGCCACTTCATTGGCACAGTGTTGCAGGCAGGTTCCGGGAGCGGGACAGCGGCAATCAGCACTTGTGATGGCCTGGTAAGTGATGTGACCTTTAATGGGGTTCTGGACTAATTTTGGTGTCATTAAAACTGAGCTAGAGTGTTGGCATATGAGTATATCTGGTAAGAAACTGGATGAGACAATCTGATACCTTACTGGCATAGTACTCTGAAAGAAGCAGTTTAATACTATGGATGTCTTTTGGATTTTTGGAAGAGATAATCAGAAGGTCAGAAGTTGATGCTGAGGCCCCTTGGGGTTTACTTTTTGCTAGTTTTTTTTTTTTTTTTTTTTTTTTT
>WHYT01017063.1:137492-147921 GCA_009806455.1 Tetrax tetrax
AAGTGATCCTTTCATTTGGGTTACAAACTTTTTGAGGTTTACTTTGATTTGGAGGTTTTTGAAACAATGTTTGCTAGAATACAGGCATAGGTATTCTTTCTTTTTGACAAAACACTTGTATCAGAAAAATACTGTCATGGTTTGGCTTCTCTCCCTACCCCAAACTGAAACTTTGAAAATACAGAATCTTAAATTGTGTTGTCACCGTTGAAAGTGACCTCCAACGAAAAACATGATGGTTTTGACGGGATGTTTTTTGATGTTGAGAAGTCACTGCTTGGAAGAGGTTGTAGTAAGAGTTGGGTCTGAATCTCTTAATTGCTCTGAGTGTCACAAGCCTAGTAAAGGTGGTTTAGCTTGACTTTCCCCTGGAAGTTTTCCAGAAGATCTAGTGTCATATGAAAACATTTATTAATGAATAGTTTTACCAGAACTGAGAAATGAGTCTGATTTTCAGGATAAAGACCTGATGTTTCTGAAACTGTTTGTGCTGGTCTGCTGCTTCCTGAGCTAATGGTAAATTATTTCCATCCTGGAGATCCCCAATTTTTTGCTTTTCAGCACCAAGTCTATTTCTGACTTCCCCCCCTCCCAGCCTGGTATGTTTTCTGTTTCTCTGTTTAAAAGAGTGAGGGTGTGGGGTTGAGCAAATAACTGTGTAATGTTTATCTGCCCGCTAGGTTAAACCACAACACCTATGTGTTTGTATGTTCCCCAAATGGCCTGCAAGAGGCCATAACAGAGTGATAGATTTGAGATGTAAGAATAGAGGGGACAGTCATTGTATGATGTTGTTTATTTTTAAAAATGTAAATGTGCCTCTGTTTTCAGAAATATATTTGGAAACAAATGGCTGGGTTCATAAAAGGATTTGGGCAGAATCAGACAAGAGGATAAGGACAACAAAATAGCAGAGGGAGGAACTGAGTTGTAATTTCCAATTACTTTTTTTTTTCGCCTAACATTTTGTGATATCCTTGTTTCCCTTTCATGCTAAATAGGTTATGACCTTCTTAACAGGATACTGTAAGCTCTGTATCTTCTTCTCTGAGTCAGTTGTCTAGTTAAGGCTTTTGCACTTCTGGATCTTTTAGAATAATGCATGAGACTGCATTGACATGGGAAGAGTGAGGCAGACCTCGCTGTTTATTTTGGATCATAGTTGGAGGAGGAAACCCCAGAGAGGAAGTCACTACTGGAACACCAGAAGTAGATTAACCTGTGGTTCCAGTGGATACTGGAAGAGAATCTGGGAAGAGAGCAGACATGAAATCTTTTAGGTACCAAAAGTTTCCAAGAGGAAGTAAAGGGAGAAAATACTTTTGTTTTTTTTTTTTTTCTCTCTAGGTGGAAATAATATTCGGATTTGTCTTTGCAGGCTATTTAGGGCACAATTCTAATTAATGCTTTATGTTTCCACAGTGCCTTTCTGCAGAAGATTATAATGAACTTTACCAAGTATGAATGCCTTAATTCTCAGTGGTGTGTTAGTCCTTGTGTCACAGCAGTAGTGTCAGCCTGTCAGTCAGTAGGGCTGGGAGGGAGCAAAGCTCAGTGAAGCTTTGTGAATGAATACCCTGGGTTTATGCACCGAGTCTGATAGAGCTGGGAAGTGTGAATTTTTCTCTGATAGTCCATCCTCTTCATTAGGAACAAGACCCTCTCTATTCATCAGTAACATAGTCATTGCTTATAATGTATTTTAGATGACAGAGCATCATTAAGGCTTTGTTTCCTTGACGCTTGTTTACAGTGTAAAGCTGTCCATCCACAGTTGCTTCTGGTAATACTTTTATCTTCAAAGGCTATAGAAGCATTAGCATGGAAATAGCAAAAGAATGGAAGAACATTCCTATGGAAATTGAGAATGATCTGTACACACATACCTGGTAGGTTCCCGGCTGTACTGGGCTTTCTGTGGCACGGACAGATCCGCTTTGGCTGTCTCCAGCTGGTCAGAGGGTTGCCCCTGTCCTGATGGGCATCATCATTTATAAGAAGTGCTGTCATTGTCTGCTGCCCAGGCAACAGCAATGCAGTACAAAGTCATGAAGGACTGTTTGTTTATTTATTCCCCGTCCCAAAATACAGGTACTGTAGAACACTGCTGTTTCTTAGCAGTAACAGACATGCACACAAAACCTGATGGCTGCTCAGGTCAAGACTGCTGCCTGTGCCCAGGATTTCTGAAAAGTTTTCCCCACCCCAGTTCTTCCCTCTGTGCCCAGCCACCATTGGGGTAGCCCTCTGTAAACGTTTAATTTGTGGCTGTATGACCGTTTCTCTTTATGTGGCAGCTGGTGGGAGACTCCAAGGGCTCCTCTCTGGGCAGATCTGTGTCAGCCCTGACACATGTGGCCAGATTGCCAGCAAAAAGCAGAATGTTGTCTGAGTTCTACTCAAATGTAACCATTCTCCTTGTTGCAAGATATCACCATTATATGAAGCCTAAGAATGAGCTCTGGTACTTACGCAGTGTCGCCTCTATTCTTAGTCCGGTCCACTCAGTGTAACCTAAAGTCCACCAATGGTGTTTTATCTGTTGCAAACTTGCTTCAGGTTTGGAGAATTCGGCATGATATCTGTCCTCCTGCTACATGCCAAGAAGCTTTTCTAATTAGTGTGAGATGCCTTTTCCATGCTGACCCACATGTTACCTGCGTGTGATCTGTCCTAGCTGAACAGTTCTGTGCAGGTACCGTAACAGTATGGTAGTGGTAGTGTGCCCTATGAAAGTGGTGTAATACTGCTGTTTAGACTTTCCTCTGCTGTGGATATGGAAAGCCTGCATCACGATGTCAGAATACTCGGTGTTTTCCTTAGACCAGGTTTAGGGATAAAGGAATCTTTAAAACAGTTTTTTTAATATTTTGTTCTAAAGTAATGGAGGAGAAAATGCACTGCTAAGCTTACAATAGGGATCTCTAGCTGTTTATCTCCTGATTTGTGAGGTTAGTTGCTTATTAACAATTTGTTAATCTGTTGTAGTTACCAGAGCTCTGCAAAGCTACTGTTCTAAACAATTCACTCATATAGCCCAGGAAAATGACCATGTCTTTCTATTCCCTTGTGGTATACCTGTGGCCAACAAAATGATTTCTTTTCAAATGCAAGTGATTTTTAATTATGGTAAGTGGGTAAGTATGTGGCAATGCAGAAATACACTTAAGGAAGGAGATGTAACCTTTTCTTCAGTTGCATTTGTGACCACCTGAAACTAGATTCAGCACTCATCCCTCACATGGAATTGTACAGCCCCAGAACATGTTTGGACACATTCTGTTTTGGTGACTGCTGTTTTAAGAGATGAATTGGCATATATTGCTGCTGTGCTATCTCAAATAAATGAATTCCGTTATGGGAACAAGGGTATTGAGAGACAAATACACAAATTCTTCTCCAGGGGTCTCTTCCTCTTCACTCATCTCTCCTTGCTTCCTCTAGGAGAGTCTCTTCTTTGTTTGCCATTCCACTGCCTTATAGTACTTGGTGGGTCCTGCTTGTGGTTGAAAGCACGGCAGATGGCCCTATCTGCCAGTTTTGTCTTCTTTGCATAGATGTCAGTGACATCTCCAGAGTAGCATCTTTTGGTTTGTCCAGCTAGTGATAATCTGCTGGAACCAGAATGTAAGAATAAGGTGTCTGGAGAATGCCAGGTGTGAAAGCAAGCTGCTGACCTTTTCCGTGTGAGTAGGAATTGCTTCATGGTTGAGCATAGCAGAGACTTACAAAGTCTGTGTGTTGTGATTTGGCTTGTTCTGGCATGTGTAGAGAAGGAAATGCCTGCTAAGTAACTCTGTTGTCTCTCTCTTGTGTCTTTCTTCTCTTAGGCAGTAGTGTGGAAAATACTGGAAGTAGGAAAATTTACACTGCAAGTCAATACAGTGTTCCCTGTGCACCTGTTCCTTCTCTACTTGGTTTGCCTCTTTTCTCCATATAATAATAAATATCTGGCTATTCTTCTTGCTTGATTAGTGTTGTGGTTGTGTTGTGTGGTTTTGGGGGTTTTTTTTTGAAGATGATCCAAGGATAGGGTGTGTGATGGTATGTTTTTGTTTGGTTTTTTGTTTGTGTTTTTTTCACCCAGATTCATTATTCAAATTTTGACTAGTGTTTGCTGCAATACTTAACATCCATCCCTTTTCTTTGTATTTGAACTTCAACTATCCATCTGCCAGCTCCCTTCCCCCAGTCTTTTGTCTTCAGAAATACTCTAATTGACAGGTCAAATGAATCTCATCAGTGATCTCAATACATGAGAATCTGGCTGTGTCTGTGGCTCCTGGTATTGGCCTTGTCACCTTTAACCAATATGAAGTTAGCCCAGAAGCTGGGTATGGCTGAAGTTTTTATAACACAGTTGTTACGATTCGGTGGAACAGTCATTGTTGGGATAGGTTAAGATAAGAATTAGTCACTACAAACTGATTTCAGTGAAGTACCTGGGGTTAGAATGCTCCTTTAAGTTAACTAATTTTTGAGAAAAAGTAAGTAACTTTTTAATATAATTTAAAGAAATCTTGTTCTTTTGTTTAAATCTTTACCTACTTATTTGCTAATTACTTAGGAATATCTTCAGTGTATAGAGCTGTCAATCATATTTCCCGTTTCTATGATTCTTTTTAATGAATCTTCTATGTATATGTACATGTCTTTTTTTTTTTCCTTTTTTTCTGAAAGTCATCACTCATCATTTTGCAAGTGTGATTTTAAAATTAAAAATATCTTGTTTACTGAGGGAAAATGGTGGGATTGTGACTTCAGTCTAAAGGTTCAGAACCCAGAAGTGAAAAATACACACAACATCTATTTTGCCTTGATTCTGAATAACGGGAGGTTTGTAAGATTGTCTGTTCTTTATTTTTTCTAGTATCTTTGGAAGTTGTTGGCCAAATTCAACCTCATCTGAAAGAGAAACGTAGGTATCAAAGCCATTAAGTTCTTAAGAATTTTGCAGGTAAAGGTGGAAACTTTTGATCCGTGAATGATGGATGAATACATGCAGGTTGACCAATGGCTCAGGGCAACTGTAAGGTTTTACTGAGCAGGGTGCAATGCTGGCCCATCAATGGTGGCCCAGCTGATGGTGAGGAGTGCTGGAGGATTCAGGAGAGATTACAGAAAATTACTTTAAGTGAGGAAACTGAGCACCTATGAGAAGCAAATCTCACATGAGAAGCAATTCTGTAGGGAAACAAGGGTTTGATAGTTCTGCTGTTCATGGAACTTTTTCTTTTTTAATTTAATCCATTTTCATGACGCTGAAAGGAAGGGTCCAGCTTGGAAGCAAGTAGATTTGTTTGCACTGGTTGCCATATTAACGATGTGCTGTACCTGCTGCCCATTACAGCACATGCTTTGTATGTAATCAGTAATAATGAGCAGGAGAGAGGGGAAGAACTGAAGCTTTCCTACATCAGTCAGTGATGCATATAATGTGACATTAATAGGGACAGATCTTGCCAATTGCATGCCTTATTTTCTAGCTGTTCAGAAAAAGAAAATTACCAAGAAAAGCCTGTCTTGCTCTTGTTCTGAGCCGGCAAACATTGGCAGGATGTTAGGTGGTGAACAGCAGTGGATGATGTAAACAACAGAGCCAAATAGTATGTGTCTACTGCTTGCAGTTAGAGGATAGATGGGCTGGTGATGCTTTTACAGCAGCTGTTTGAGCCTGGCTTCTGGCACCAGCTGAAAGCCAGCAGCCTGAAGATCAGGCCTCTTAAATTCTCTTTGTCAGGAGCAGCTGCAGTCTCCGAGCAGTGCCAGCATCACGGCACGGTTGTGTACACATATGTACACATATATTGTGTACACATATGTACACATATATTGTATACACATATATTAGACACACACATTCACGTGCAAATTTATATACATACATGTAGTTCTGTCATTGCAGAACAGTTACACTGCACCTAAAGTTCCTGATTTAAGATCCATGCTGTGTGTTGAGGCGCTTCTGTGCCAAATATACTGTTTTTTTCCAGAAGCTGGTGCTTAACAATGAGCTTTCCCAACCCCTTAGTAAATTGCAACAGTATTTAAGTGTTTAGTAATTTAGGCTGGGATATTTATGCACTTTATATACACACTGGCTCCAGGACATGCTCTTGAGAAAGACTCATCTGAAATTGCAAGCTTTAAAAATAAATAAGTAAATAAGTAGTTAAAAAAACTGCTAGTTGTCTTGGCTAAACAGTGCCTATGTTTAAACACATCTATTGTGCATTCCAATTCTCGTGGCAAACAGCAGTTCTAAGGAACTGCTTAGGCTTTTTGATACATGGAAATCCCAGGAGTAGATCTAAATTAATTGTATTGTAACACAGTAAAAGCTCATGCAGTCACTGTTTTTGATTTGAAGTTTTCTTTTGTTCAAATTCTACTCTTTTTCAATTTTAAATATATATATGTGAAACAAAGATGATTCTAAATGCTCAGTCCAAAATTTAATTCTGTTTATGTGAATGTAATGTTAACTCTGTCTGTTCCTTATCAGGAACAGTCATGGACTAAATCTGTTGAAAATTGTAAGAACTGAGACTGTGGATAGGGTGAATGTCTGTTTTGTCCAGCATCCTCTGTCTGACAATGACTAAGTAAGTATCTAGGGAAAAGTAAGAGCAGGGCAGTAGGATGCCTCTCCCTTGTTCATCCTTGCTTCTGTTTTCAACTTTGTTGAAATTTTCAAATTTCTTGATATGGGTGTGTTTTCTTTGTTCTGAATTTATTGATGGGTTAGTTTTTCACATACTTTCTTGGTCTCCCCTGAGTCACTTAGTGTTAGAACCATAAATCTTTAGTATGGATTATAACACTTAAAAATTAATTTAGATGTATCTTTTTTTTTTTCTTTTTTTGTAGCTTTTGATCAGCTTCTGAAGCTATTGTCTGGGAGGAGACATTGGGCACAGTGTTAGAGATGGTTTACTCAGTGGTGTAGTGTATTGTTGATTTTTTAATTTTTTTATTTTTTTTTGTTTCCTGGTAATTCTGAACGGTTGACACAGCATTCTTGGACAGCTGTGGAGATGGGCTTTTTGTATAGTTCCAAATGTTTTTTTCCATGAAAATGGTGGCTGAAGTTCCTATTTCTACACAGTAGCAGGTAGGTCAGAGCCCATTGTTTTAATACACAAAGGCTGGGATTATTTCTCTGCTGCCTCTTGCCCTTCACCATGCCATAATTTAGCAATTTTCGTTAATCTGCGGTGAACTACGTGTTCTGTCTTCGTGTCCAGCTGCTCAGGCTCAGGAGAGCTTTCTGAAGTCCATCGGTTGTCCTTTGTCCTTACTCTGCTGAATAACTTCTTATAGCTGTGTTATATTCTGTGTAACAGACTCTAAACTAATTTTTAATCCAAAATGTAAACACAAGGAAAGTTGCCAGGAGCAAAAAATTCTTTGTGTTCTTTTGCAACCTTGTTAACCTGGCCATAGCTCTGGAGCTCAATGGAAATTAATAGTTCAAGCAAATGTTTTTCTTTATTTTTGGGACCTGTGGTTTTTACCTTCATTTTCTATTCCCTGAATTTTTCTCCAAGATTGAATTTATTAAGTAGATAAATCAAGCTCCAGTCAAGTCCACTGTCTTTATGATTAGACCAGATAAAGCAAAAGGTGGATTAGGTATTGGAGGACAAAGCATGTTTATTTTCTTTTTGCGAAAACTCTTCTGTTGATAATTTACATACTTTTGTGTTAGCAAAAGAAATATAAATAATTTGTGTTACTACAGATCTCCTTGATGAATACTTACGGAGCTCTAATATACTGTATGTAGTGTTTCACCATTACCGGAGTCCGTTACACTTGATTTCATAGCTACCACTTAAGAAAAATGTCTCTGCCAGAAAGTATGCTATCAGTAATTACTTCTAGTAACTTCAGATCAACTGCGTTTAATTTGCAGAGTTTTATCACTGAACAAAATATTTCCCCTTACTCCCTTTTAGGTGACATATCCACATAATGTAATTTTGACTGGAACTTTAGTTAGATCCAAAACTAAGTTTTTGTTTAGGATTTTGCCTCTCGATTTGGATAACTTCCTAAACCAGAACTTAGTAAACAGTTTGTATTTTGGAATTATGGAAATTATTGGAAAAAAAAAAATCTCCCAGTTTGTTCATTATACAGTTTTAGTTGATATCAATCTCCATATTCTTTTAAGGAGGGAATGGGAATTGGCACAAAAAATCCTCATTTTTATATTTCTGAATGCCAGGTAGTTTAACAACAAATCCGGAACAATTGTTCCCATCTCAGAAATTTTGTTTAGTCCCTGATCAGATAGATGCCCATTGCTTTGGGGGTGAGTACGGAGGCAGCTGAACTACTGGAATTTTCTTTTGGGCTGTATTTCCATCAGTGTTGAATAACAGACATAATATAGTGCACCAATGCAAATATTTCTAATGTCTTTGAAGTTCTGAATTTTGTGTAATTATTGTTTGTTATTTGCACACTGGTGGCAGTCTATTAATTGCAAATAATTTTTGCGTTCTACTGTGGATCAAATTTGTATTTGCAAGATTGGCAGAGGAATATTGTTATTTGTGAATGTTTATGGCCAGAAACATAATCTTAAACTGAAGACAAACAAGCCTGGCACATAAATTCCTAGATTTATGCTATTTTTTTTTTTTTCTCAGATCCTTTAAGTGAAATAAAATTGTGTGTGCAGTTCTCTCTAGAACTGTTACCCTCTTATTTTAATAAGCCAGAAATCATCAATCTTTCTAGGTCAAGTATACCATGGTTTGCCCCAGACAATCTAGTGACAATCTAGCGTTTTCATTGTGCTGTCAGTACTGCCAGGGACTTGGAGGGGCCGTGTCGTGAGATGTAAGAAAGAAGCGCGCAGGGGAAGTTGCAGACTTGAGTGCATTTAGGTTAAAATTCAGTTTGGTGCTCTTGACTCTACAATGACCTCAGTACTGCAGCTGCCCTGACTCCTCTCAACTCTGCCCGCTTACAGGTAGTTAAATGAAGACAGGGTTCGAATAAGAGAACACGGTGAATGTAAGCTGTGACTGTCCTTCAGTGCTCCTGTGTGTGTCATTTCATGGCATGGAGCCCTTCCCGCTCAGGGCATGAATGCACTATTGGGCCATAAGTTTTGAAATTTGTATGAAGGACACAGGGTTGAGCAGGTGCCTGTAGACATTGCACCCCTGGTTCTTGCAGGATGCTGATGTATGAGAGGGCTGCATGAAGCCAGTTAAGTGTCTGGATCCGTTTGGATAGCCATATGGAGCAGCAAGGAACCATAATGCCCCTTCGCCCTCATGCTGCTGGGTGCTGCTGCTTCCGAGGTGTGGGAAGCATCAGACAGGAGGCAGGTGAGGTTAGGCAGCTACAGCTGGTCCTGTGTGCCATGAAACATGTGTTCAGAATGTTCTTCAGGCAGAAGTAAGGAAGCCAAAACATGTGTCTTTCCTTTGGTTTCCACCTCCATCTGAAGATACTGTCACGTGTGCTCCTTGCTCTGAACTGCATTGGAGATCGGTAGTTCAGGCGTTGATGTATATACCAGTATAACACTAAAAAAAATATTATTTAGTACAAACAGGGCTGAGTAGGTGGGAAAGAGTTTTTTTCATAAGTTGGATTTTTTAATATATCCTTTCTTTAGCAGAGTTGACATATAAAGAAACAATTCTAACAGAGTGCAATGTGCTGGCAACTGGCTGACAAACTAGCTGGGGTGTGGTGTAATGAAAAGCAGTATACAGAATAAAACCAGTGGACTCCAGCAGCCTGCTTCACAGAGAGCACAGGAGGCAAAAAGCATTTGAAGATCTCTCTAGGGTGGGTGTGTAGGTTTCCAATCTGCTGTTCCTTCAGGAAAGGGAAAGTTTAATGTCTCAGAATAAAGGACTTTCAAACTTGATTCATGAATAGTCGTAGTGAATCTTGCTCACAGATGCCTGGAGTCAATATCTTATGTGTAGTCCCTGTTTCATCTTGGCTGTTTGGTGTAGTAGCTTCACTTCTTAGTCGGTGGCTGTGTACTTACTCGAGCATTTTAAACGGAGCATTGACTCATGAATGGAATAAAACTGCTCTTTGCAGCATCACTGACTTTTTTTTTTTTTTTTCTCCCCCTGGCCTGCTCCGCAGCATGGTGTAATACACCAGCTGCCAAAGAGATTGCTTTATTTCGTTTGCACTTTCTTCTAGCTAAGATTCTTTAGCCAGCACAGCTATTATCACCATAGCTGTCAGTGAGTACTTTTCATCTGTGGTCCTATTCTGACCAGGAATATTATTTATATCTTTAAATGTTTGTACAAACATTAAATAGATAGCATTTGCCCTCCCCAGCCTTTCTGCTGTGTTAAGGTGTGCAAAACAAATAGGAAGAGGAAACTGTGCTTGTCTCGATGATGCGTTGTATTTCATCAATAAAAAAAAAAAA
>WHYT01017063.1:154585-197782 GCA_009806455.1 Tetrax tetrax
CCTCTTGAGGTGTTTAATCTGATAATGGCGGTAGATTGAACTGTTTATCTGCATTATATCTGTAGCAATGCTACAGAGAATTGAGTAGTATTCTTTGCTGTCATTTGTCCACTGTAGAATTAAATCAGGACACTAATTCATATGCTTGCGTGGTACATCTACCATTGGTGAAGCACTTGGTGTTACTGAGAGGAGTTGTGTTAGGCATTTGGGAACTACCTTTCATCGTTTCTAGAAACCCGGTTGCATCCAGCTGAGCAGGCTAATGATATATATGTGACAAGATGAGTATGTATGTATCTGAACAGCAGACAGGTATGCAATTTATTTCAATAGGTAGGTTCATCTCAGAACAGGACAAAGAAAGAGGTTATAAAAACCTCCTCAACTCTGTCTGGAACTCATGCTTGCCTTCTTCATTTCACTGCATCAGATGGCAAAGCGCTTGCTGTTGTGGGCACTGTACCCTTCACATGCCAGTGCACTGAGATGCTTGCACCTCCTTTTCTCAGCTAGGCACTCCAGTAACCTGTCCTTGATTCTCCTGAAGGAAAGAGGTTGGGCAAAAGTCTGATGAGGATAGGGTGATATTTGATGAAGCCCGGTGTGCAGAGACCTCGTGCAAACCTGCAAATCGGTTTCTGTTTTCAGGATCCATTTCATTTTCTCTTGCTGTATACCAGTAGTGATCAGTAGAGAAACCCTTAATACGAGGGAACAGAAGTGCCCCAGATGGGAATGCAGATGGGACAGCCTGAAGAACCCATTTGCACATATGCTTTTTTCCCAGAATATTTTCTGCCACAACCAGCAGGAAGTAGGCTCCTACTGTGCCAGACTCCGCAGCTGCAATGCTATGGCATCCACATCCTGCTGTCCGTGACTGAAAGGACCAGACAACACCCCTGAAAAGCAAGGTATATTTCGGGTATTTTGCTGTCCTTTTAAAAGGTCTTCAACAGTTTCTAAAGTTCTGCTGTAGTCTTCCTGAGTATCTTTGTTCCCAAATAAAGCCACTGGCAAGTGGATGTGGCTGATGCATACCACTGCGGAGCACTCCCTGACACAAGCCTTACAGGAATATTGTTGTGCTCACTGTCCTTTAGATGTAAACAGACTGCACTGCCACAGCTTCTGTATGTAACAGATCCCAGACAACTGAACTTTATGGCTGCCAAAATATTTTCTCTATGATCAGTTACATGAACAACACCCTATCCTTTTACTTTTTTTTTAAATTTTCTTTAAGTTCTGTCTCTTCTTTACTTCTGTTCTCTGTCTCCTTGTATTATCCATAAATGTGTTAACTTAGCTTATGTTAGGTATCTCACTTGGTTCAGGAGTGTTTTGGTATTTGGGGGGGTATACTTTGGAAAGGTGCTGGTTTTTATTATTTGTATCAACTGCATTATCCAGACTCATACCAAATACAAGCACATTGTGCCCTGGAGAATTACCTTCACTTTTATATCCTTAAATTACCTGCCTTTATATCCTTAAAAGAAAGATAAGGTTGAAGTGAATGAAGGCCACTTGTGAAGGAGATAAGATGTTTATCAGTCAGATTTCAGAGTAGTGCTAAAAGGGAATGTCTTGACTTCTTGAAATCTTGCCCTCAGACAGGTCCAACTATGCCTAAATCATCTCCCACAATTACCTAATCTCTTGTGCTCCAATTTCAAAGTTTATTTACTTTTTCTTAGTTTTACAGGTCTTCCCAATAATGTTAGCCTGCTTGTTCCAAGAAGAGTCTATGAATCCTCACAAACCACTCTGGTCTGAGCATCCAAAACAGTACTTAGGCAGCTAGAAACAGGCCTTGAAGGGAAACCCTAAATCAACAAATCCAGTTGCCAGTTCTCCATCACATAAACTAAATCTCACATAAAAACAGCTGGACTGGCTCAGACCAGCATGTCTTACCTCCATCCTATTTCTCAGTGCTGCCACGTGCAGACACTCGGAGAGCAGTAAAATAACACACAATTCTTTCCACTGGGTCTTTCCCCGTGTTTTTCAAACTGGGTCATGAGAAATGCCTGCTCTATTCTAAGTGAACTTTTGGCCACATTTTCCCATATTTTTCTAATCTCTGCTCAATCCTAGGATCTTTTTTTTTTTCCCCCAAGGTAACATCCTGCTAGTAATTAAAAAACTCGAAGTATATTTAAGTCTTGGTTTTACACTTCGAAAAGATGATCTTTTAAAAGCAGAAGTTCATATTATTTGATAAATTTAGGACTTCAGAGTCCAAACTGTGACATTTGAATTTTTCCCCTGCAACTTCAAGCCTAACATTATCTGTTTTAGTGATTCAACATCCCAGTCCTTCTCTGTAGTGAAACTTTTCAGCTTTACATCTTGAAAAAAGTTCATCACACATTCTTCTTCTTGTCCCATGAGCACCAACAAAAATTTTAAATAAAAGCAACCCCAGAACACAGACTTAAGGGACTGTCTGAACAGTCTTACTTCTCTCAGTTGTTTCCCCTCACTTGGTATTCTCCCAGTTTATGAAGCCATGCAGTTCAGTAGACTTACTTAAAATCTTTGCTATGGTATTTATAGTTTTATTGGCTTCTTTCTCTAGTACTCCAGAATGAAAGTTGCTTTGTCCAGGTCCTGTGTGACATCCGTCTCACTACGCTGCCACTAGCCCTGAGTCCTGTTTTCAGCTGGGATAGAGCTAATTTTCTTCCCAGCAGCTACTGTGTTAGGATTTAGTATGGGATTTGGTATGTGAAGAATGTTGACAATACACTGATGTTACTAGGTGTTGCTAGAGACTGAGCACTTTTCTCAGGATTTGCTGATGTGCAGATGTTAGAATCTGGGAAGCGTACAGCCAATACAGTTGAGCCAAACTGCCCAAATAAAGTATTCCATGCTGTAATTGTCATGCTCAGTATATAACTGGAGGTTAGCCAGTGGGCTCTCTCTCACCCTTGCTCTCACTGTTTGGGATTGCTCTGGGATTGTTTTCAGTTTTCGTTTTGTGATTGCTGCTGGGGACAGGCTGTGTTGGCCACTGGGTCATCAGGTGATGAGAGACTGTGCATTGTTCATGTTGTATATTTTATTATTCCTATGTAATATTATTATTATTAACATTTTTAAAATATATACGTTATTTCTTCCTTTGCTATCCTAGTAAACTGTCTTTATCTCAAACAACGAGTTTTCTTTTCAATTCTCTGCCCAATGCCCTGATACTAAATTGCTGACCAGGGTTAAAGCATGACACCCTGGAAGTAGGTTTCTAGCACACTACGAGGTTTCCGCTATCTGTTCTGCACTGGGGTCTGTTACACACCCTGCCACAGTCAGAAAACCTGTGCAATCACTAATTAGAACTCCTTTGTTCCTAGGGGTTGCATTTAGGTTCCTCTTTACCACTGCCAAAGCAGACAAATCAGACAACCCGATGCGCTCTCTCGGGAGGTGTGCTGTCTCATGGGGGCTCACATCAGGGATGTCGCCAAGAGAATACCTGGCCTTCTACAGCCCACAGACTGTTATCCACTGCCGGTGTTCCATGTGGGGGCCAGCGACACAGCCGGCAGCAGCCTGAGAAACAGCAAAAGGGATTTCAGGACCCTGGGTTCAACAGTCAAGGACTCTGGGGTGCAGGTGGTTTTCTCGTCAGTCCTCCCGGTCGAAGGGCAGGGGCCTGAAAGGGCCAGACGTATCTGGCAGGTCAGCTCATGGCTACAGTGGTGCTACAGCCAGGGCTTTGGGTATCTCGACCACGGGGCGTGCTTTGAAAGGCCTGGGCTGCCAGGGGCGGATGGCGTGCACCTAACCGAGAAGGGGAAGAGTGTGCTTGGCCAAAGGCTTGCCAGACTTGTCCGGAGGGCTTTAAACTGGTGTTGCTGGGGGAGGGGGAGCACAGTTCAGCCCACAGCTGTCAGCATGGCACCAGTGCCAGCACCAAGGGTCCAGAAGGATCTCAGGTATGTGCAAATGAACCTAAACTGTGATACAAAAGAACGCCTGTCACTCCAGCCAGCAAGTCGGCTTTGTCGGGGGCCCAGCTGAAGTGTCTCTATACCAACGCACGCAGCATTGGGAATAAACAGGAAGAGCTGGAGATGCGTGCACATGAGCAGGGCTACAACCTTGTTGGCATCATGGAGATGTGGTGGGACGACTCGTATGACTGGAGCGTCAAGACAGAGGGGTACAGGCTTTTTAGAAAAGACAGAAAGGGGAGACGAGGAGGGGGTGTCGCTCTCTATGTCAGCAACCCCCTGGAGTGCGTGGAGCTGCACCTGGGGATGGAGGAGGAGCTGACAGAGAGCTTATGGGTCTAGATTAGGGGACAGGGGACATTACGGTGGGGGTCTGTTAGAAGCCGCCTGGCCAGGAAGACAGAGCGGACGAGGTGCTCTATAGCCAGATAGGAGCAGCCTCGCAGTCACAAGCCCTGGTCCTCATGGGGGACTTCAACCGCCCCGACATCTGTTGGAGAGACAACACGGCAGGGCACAGGCAGTCCAGGAGGTTCCTGGAATGCATGGATGACAACTTCCTCCTGCAGGCGCTAGAGGAGCCGACAAGGAGGGGTGCCATGCTGGACTTGTGCTCACCAACAGGGAAGGGCTGGTGGGGGACGTGAAACTGATGGACAGCCTTGGCTGCAGTGACCATGACACGGTGGAGTTCAAGATCCACAGGGCAGCGAGGAAACTACACAGCAAGCTCTCTGCCCTGGACTTCAGGAAGGCTGACTTTGGCCTCTTCAGGGACCTGATGGGCAAAGTGCCATGGGAGGCGGCCCTGGAGGGAAGAGGGGCCCAGGAAAGTTGGTCCACATTCAAGGAGCACCAAGGAGCACCTCCTCCAAGCTCAGCAAAGGTGCATCCTAATGAAGAAGAAGTTGGGCAAAAAGGCCAGGAGGCCAGTGTGGATGAGCAAGGAGCTCCTGGCCCAACTGAAAGTAAAGAAGGAAGCCTATAGAGGGTGGAAGCAGAGACAGGTAGCCTGGGAGGACTACAGAGAGGCTGTGCGAGTGGCCAGGGATCGGGTGAGGAAGGCTAAAGCCCTGACGGAATTGAATCTGGCCAGGGATATAAAAAGCAACAAGAAAAGCTTTTACGGGTATGTAGGGGACAAAAGAAAGTCCAAGGAGTATGTAGGCCCCCTCAGGAAGGAAATCGGTGTCCTGGTTACCCAGGACATGGAGAAGGCTGAGGTACTCAATGACTTTTTTGCCTCAGTCTTCTCCGGTAGGGGCTCTTGTCTCTCCACCCAAGCTGTAGAAGGCACAGGCAGGGACTGCGAGGATGAAGAACCACCCACTGTACTCGAAGAGCAGGTTCAGGATCATCAAAGGAACTTGAAGGAGCACAAGTCCATGGGACCTGATGAGATCCATCTGCAAGTCTTGAGGGAACTGGCGGATGAAGTTGCCAAGCCACTGGCAATCGTATTTGAGAAGCCCTGGCAGGCTGGTGAAGTCCCTGATGACTGTAAGAGAGGGAACATAACCCCCATTTTTAAAAAGGGAAACGAGGACCTGGGCAGCTACAGGCCAGTCAGCCTCACCTCTGTGCCTGGCAAGGTCATGGAGCAGCTTCTCCTGGAAACCATGCTAAGGCACATGGAGAGCAAGGAGGTGGTTGGTGACAGCCAGCATGGCTTCACCAAGGGCAGATCATGCCTGACCAATTTGGTGGCCTTCTATGACGGGGTGACAGCATTGGTGGACAAGGGACGGGCAGTGGATATCATCTACCTGGACTTGTGCAAGGCTTTTGACACTGTCCCGCACGACATCCTTCTCTCTAAACTGGAGAGGCATGGGTTTGATGGATGGACCACTGGGTGGATAAGGAGTTAGCTGGATGGCCGAATTCAGAGAGTGGTGGTCAATGGCTCGATGTCCAAGTGAAGACTGGTCACGAGTGGCGTTCCTCAGGGGTCCGTGTTGGGCCCGGCCCCGTTCAACATCTTTTTCGGCGACATGGACAGTGGGATAGAGTGCACCCTCAGCAAGTTCGCCGATGACACCAAGCTGTGTGGTGCCGTCGATAGGCTGGAGTGAAGGGATGCCATCCAGAGGGAGCTGGACAGGCTGGAGAGGTGGGCCCATGTGAACCTCCTGAAGTTCAGCCAGGCCAAGTGCAAGGTCCTGCACCTGGGTCGTGGCAATCCCAGGCACAAATACAGACTGGGCAGAGAATGGATTGAGAGCAGCCCTGAGGAGAAGGACTTGAGGGTGCTGGTGGATGAGAAGCTCAACGTGAGCCGGCAATGTGCTCTTGCCGCCCAGAAGGCCAACGGCATCCTGGGCTGCATCAAGAGGAGTGTGGCCAGCAGGTTGAGGGAGGTGATTCTGCCCCTCTACTCTGCCCTGGAGAGACCGCACCTGGAGTACTGTGTCCAGTTCTGGAGCCCCCAACATAAGAAGGACATGGACCAGTTGGAGAAGGTCCAGAGGAGGGCCACGAAGATGATCAGAGGGCTGGAGCACCTCTCCTATGAGGACAGGCTGAGAGAGTTGGGGCTGTTCAGCCTGGAGAAGAGGAGGCTCCGGGGAGACCTGATAGCGGCCTTCCAGTACCTCAAGGGGGCCTACAGGAAGGATGGGGAGAGGCTGTTCAGCGGGGCCTGTTGTGATAGGACGAAGGGTAATGGGTTTAAATTAGAGGGAGGTAGATTTAGATTGGATATTAGGAAAAAATTGTTTACAATGAGAGTTGTAGAGCACTGGCACAGGTTGCCCAGAGAGATGGTGGATGCCCCATCCCTGGAAACGTTCAAGGCCAGGCTGGATGAGGCTCTGAGCAACCTGATCTAGTCAGGGATGTCCCTGCTTCTTGCAGGGGGGTTGGACCAGATGACCTTTGAAGGTCCCTTCCAACTCTAACCATTCTATGATTCTGTGATTCTATGAACCGTTCTGCAATGAGTCAGACATTACATCCAGGAGAGCAATGAGGAACTCATCTGAGCTTAGCTGTGCTCAGCTCCCTTTCTAGTCAATGGATAGGAAATGTTGCAGCGCCTGAAGCAGAACTGAGCACAGCTCATGTCTTGACACCAGACAGAAGAAAGCCAGGTACCACTGACCTGCAACCTGTAACTCTAAGAAATACAATGCTCTGAAATGCAGAGCTGTCGTTACACTTGATCTGTGACAAATACTGGAGAATGCATGCTACACACAGGTACATACATACTGCCAACTCTAGGGAGCAGCAGTTGTGTGGGATGATGTCTGTGAGCATCAGTGTTCCAGAGATGCTGAATGGAGCAGGCTTTAGAAGTTTTTTTTTTTTCCCCTCTCCTTACAGTTGCATCTTCTTGGTAATTTCAATGCAAAAGAGAAATTTCTGAACAGAGCAGTGAGGATTGCTGGATCATTCAGGCAGGATACACTAAAGAGCATGAGTCCACCAGGATGTTTTTAGAAATACCAAAGAAGAAAGAGATCCTCCTAAAATTACCCCTTTACTTTGGTCCTACTATACTTGCTACGGTGTTTTGTATATTTAGCCATACCTTACAGTGTATGATGTCTAAAGAACATTAACGTCTCTATTTTCACATAACTTTGTCATAATACCCTTTTTGTCCATTTGTGGACAACGTACTGATGCCGCATTGCTTTGTGAGTGCAATTTTGTAGCTCAATTCCAGCTTTTAGGTGTGACTGTCATCTATCATACGCTGCTCTGCGTGGTGCAGCTCAACCTTCTGTTCATTGCTTGCTCTGGCTTTTGTTACTCCCTCTTTGCTTGCAGCTGGTGCTGGCTGCTTGCGAGACCTCTCCAGTCCAACAATGAGGAAAGTCATGGATTTGGAGGTAGACTGGGCACCCCCTTCCCACCCCGCAGTCGGTGGCATCCTGTTGTCTTTTCAGGAAAGTGCTGTGGCACCTTTGTGTGATATCACTAATCAGGAGGCTGATTGAGAGCGGAGGTCTCATACACGGAGGGAGTGAAGGGATAGTGGCAGGAATGAGTTGCTCTGAATGCAGCCTCTGACTTTAGTAATTAGATAGGCTCCAATTACTGTGTACCGTCTTTTGTGAGTGCCTCCCAGGGCCATATCCTTGCTTGTCAGCAGGATCAGAGTAACCTGCGAGTGACTGTAGGTGCTGCCCAGAGTCCCCTGAACCTCACTAACCCTTTGTCCAAAAGGCTTAATAGTACTACAGTTTCTAGTGCTATCATGTGTCTTTTTGGTGTTGGTTTCATGGAGGTTCAAATTCTCTGCTTTCCGTTGCTGGAGTAGGATGATGTCTCTTACATTGGTTTGTTACATGATCGCAGTGCACTGGAGTTGCCGAGAGAAAAGCTTGGGCATCATGTACTTGTGTGTTAAATTCTGCAGCATAAGAACCAGATTAACTGTTTAAAGAATTATTTTTTGAAGAGTTTGCCAGGACTGGAAAGACTTTTGGGGTCACTTTTCACTTTAAGAAGTTACTGAGCAAGTATGTGAGGCAGCAAACTGTTTACTTTCTGGCTTGGATTCTTTTCTGTGTAGACTTGCAATGGTTTTAGTCTGACAGCAGACATGGTGCTGGCTCTGTAGTCTGCTTTTTTTTTTATCTCTGAAAGGCTAATTTGTGCTCCAAGGAATATGGTAGGAACACAGTGAGGTGAATCTGATGCTGACGACAAGAAATTCTAATTGTTTGGCTCTGCGTAAGTGTTGGAGAACATCACAGAAAATATTCTGTTAGTGCTTCCAGATCTGTCTTGTACAGAGGCTGAGACAAAGACCATCTCTGTTTTTTTTTTTTGTATTACTATAACGTCAAAGAATGAAATGCACTCCCTGTCTTCTGCAGCAGCGTAAACTTAATGGCTGACTTGTAACACAGTTCTTCATGGTTTATTACGTGTCGTTAGAGCTAGGATTTACCCGGAGGGGCAGTTTCATGCTGTGGTTATAGCAGGAAAAGAGACTGTAGTCCCAGATAATACACTGCCTTGTTTCTGACTCATTAACTATGCCAGATTTTTTTTAATCTGTAAAAGGGGTAGAACTGCTCGCACCAGAGCCTAAGAGGTGCTGGGGTCGGGGCTGGGAATGGAGGAGTAAGAGTCACAGGTGAGCAGGTGTAGTGGGTGCCCGTGGCTGCTGGGGACCTTGCTGTGTTTTTTTGGCTGCCTCTGTGGGCAGAAGCCAGCGGTGAGTCTTGTCAGTCTCTGCCGGGTTTCCTGGCTCCTCTGCCCGGTCACCCCAATCACTGCCTGCCCAATCCAGTTGTGAAATACAAATTAAAGACAGTGCTTAAATGCAAAGTATTTGGGTTTGCACATTATTTCACTTTGTAAGAGTGCTAGTAAAGCAGTAATACAGCAGCAGTTTGGCATAGTATCTGAAGGGGGTTTTGGAGTATGAGAAGAGCAGGCATTTTTATCATAAGCAAAACAATGTTTTCTGAGCCATAAAAACTCATAAGAGTATTTGCAAAAGTCAGTCACAACTAAGGCCTAAATTCTGCTCCTGTTGCACAGCCAAGAAAAGGATAAACACTGGAGTGTGATGTTGAATGTTTTTGTATGCTCAGAGCAACTTTAGATCTTTGGCTGTATGTTGATACAGATTTCCTTGTGTATAATGAAGCAAGAATGTAGTGCTTCTAAATAAGTTTTCCATTTTTGTAGGATTATTAGACAACATGGCTGTCACACAAGGGCAGGGTCTACAATCTGACTAAGTGAAGAATATAACTTCAGAATTTTCAACACAGCTTGGGTTACTTGAGTGGTCTTGTCAAGGACTGTATGCAAGAAGTAGCGTTCGTATCTAGGTGGCCCTATTAAATATAGTGCAGTACTGTTTGAGACTGGGGTTCATAGAATGGTTTGGGTTGGAAGGAACCTTTACAGGCCATCTAGTCCAACTCCCCTGTAAGGAGCAGGGACATCTCCAACCAGATCAGGTTGCCCAGAGCCCCGTCCAACCTGGCCTTGGATGTCTCCAAGGATGGGACATCCACCACCTCTCTGGGCAACCTGGGCCAGTACTTCACCATCCTCACTGTAAGTGTTTTTTTCCTTATGTCCAGCCTGAATCTGCTTCCTTCTATTTTAAAACCATTACCCCTTGTCCTATCACAACAGTTGCTTAGTTGATGCTTAGTAGAAAATTTGAAGTGAACTATTTGTCTGTGTAACTACTAATGATAGAAGTAAGGGTATATGAAAGTTTTCTCATGAGAGAAATGAAGAAGTGTGTCTGATAAACTCTACAAGGAGCTAGAAGGGACAGGCAGCAAAATCCACGAATGAGTTGGAGCAGAAAGTGGGACATCTGACAATAGTATCCTGATCTTCTGCGCAGTAGTTGGGGGTGCAGATGAGCAGCGAAGGTGGAACCTGTGAGTGCTGGAAGTCTGCTTGCTGCAGTTCAGACTGTTTCACATTGCTGTGGCTCATGAGGTGTATGCAGCTGTGGAAACTGGATGTCTGACATGAGAATGCAAGACCGGCACACTCCCCACTTCTTTTATCGGAGGAGGCAGTTTGCTGTTTTAATTACTGCATCTGAGCCAGAACATGGAGTTCGTGTTCACAATGGTTGGGTTTTTTGTTTGTTTTTTTTTTAAATCTAATATGTAGCATTCAGTTTAAGGTGGAAAACAGAATCTCTTTGCATATAGAAAACTATAGCAGGTTGTAGCAGATATTTATTGAAATAACAAGCCCATAAGAAAGGCAGCAGGCAGTTGGAAAGAATCCCCTAGGAATCTAATCAAAGTTGATTTCCAAGCTGTTTGTTTTATGTGTAGACTGTTCCTGCAAGCATGGTAATGCTTTCGAGCTTACTGGGAAACATACTAAGTTCATGTCCTTAGAACTGGGCTGACTTCAGCCTGAACTGAAACTCATGAGATATTCTTCTGAGCCACTGGATATCCTCCCTCCTGCCACACGTGCCTTCCTCTTTCTCTGCCCACTCTACTCTGTCCTGAAAATGTTAAATGTGTGTCACTTCGGAAGCACACATCAATTAATACTAATTGAAGGGCTGATAATGGGGACGGGTTTAAACAGTTTGGATCATTTATTTTCAGAAGCTGATGTGTGCCTTTGCAAAGAAAGATAAATGCTGCATTCAATTTGCCAAAATACAAAGACTGGAGAGAGGGGTAAAGCAATGATGGTTGCTGTGCCACAGAGAAAGATGTATTTTCTTTTGTTTGTGGTGTGAGCACATCAGTACTGGCAGATGGAAGAATAATGAGGTTGTAGTAAGTACAGCTTGCGTAAGTAAAGGTCTAACTGTACAGGCAGCTGAAGACAAGAAGACCATGGAGAAAAATGTGAAATGTCATACCGCTGCTTACCGTATCATGGTAGGCAGCAACATCAAATTTTGAAGTTTATACTTTTGCTTGCCATTTAGTGTGGCAGCTCTGAGAAAATAAAGCAGTACTAGCCTGTTTTCTAGCAAAGTTTTTCTGTGCTGAGAGAAATCTGGATATTGGTGAAAGTAGAGTAAATGTATCAATGAGGCAAAGGGGAGTTGGCAGAGATGTTAAGGAGATCCCTGCAGCAACAGATAGCAGTGCCAGGAGAGATTCAGATCTTTTTGAATCCCAGGGTTGTATTAATCCTTTTGACTGCAGAGGTCTGTTGAGAGCTAGTGCTCAGCCACTCTAAGGTGGCTCCAAGAGTCTCAGAGTTGTTGCTTTGCAGACTACAGCCTTTTTTTGAGGCTTAGTTTATCTGTTATGTGACTTTTGTTTGAACAGACAGAATTTTGTGCTGTTTCCTGGAGCTCAGATTACAAATGGCTCTGGTGATTGTGTGTCTGTCACCAGTTTTCCTGATAAAGATGCATTCCCACAATCTTTGTGTTATCTACAAACAGCACCAGCAACATTTCCATGCCATCTTTCAAATCTTTGTAAGAATGTTCAGTGCTAGAGGGGCAAAACTCTGGAGGGTTTTGGTAGAAAAGTACCTGCTTGAGAATGACTCCTCATTTATAATTTTGTCTTAAGCTCTCTCAGTTAGCCGGGTTTTGAATCAGCGGAATGTGTATAATATTGGTTTTCTTTTATATCACTCTTCATCAAAATGTGCCAAGGTAAATGTCTTACAAAGCTTAAATGTGTCGTAAGCATAGTGTATCTTTTACTGGTCAAACTTATAATCTCATTAGGAAATGTGATTAGAAAACGTAAAAATTGTAATCTCGTTAGATAGGATCTGTTGTTTATAAAGCTGGCTTTGGCCATATTTCCTGCTGTTAATTCTTAACTAGTCTGGTAAATATCAGCTGTCCTTCCTTCTTTCCCTCTCTGTCACCCTGAATCGTGTCAAGCTGATACGACTGTGATGTCCTATGTAGTGCTGCGTGCCCTCAGTAGATACTGCAACAGCATTGACTTTTATCAATTCTTGGGAAAATTTCTCTTCTAAAATTTATTAATCAACACAGTTCTTGACCTTCCCTTTTACAACTCCTGGATACAAGTTACAAAAACATTCTGGCCCTGTAAGTGTCAAACTTTAGGAGTTGCTCTTTAACGTCTTCCTTCATTATTTTTGAAATAGAAATACTATGACTACATTGCACGACTGTCTTCCCACATACGAAATAAGTGGTTTTGGTTTTGTTTTTGTTGTTGTTGTTTTTTTTTTCCTGACTGTCTTATATGTGTCAAGAGTTCAATCATCTCTATTTAATAACAGACCAGAAGTTATATTTGTAGTTTCATTTCCAATAGGTGTGTGGCTTTGGGATCACCATCCACGAGGCAGAAAGGATGTAGGCAAGGTAAAAGTCAACTTGAACTGAATTCTGTAGTTCTTTCTGTCTGCTGACCTGGGCATCTGTTCGTTTTGCTTGAGGTTACCTCTAGAGGAAACCTGTAAATCCTAGTCCTTGCTTTTGAGCCAGGTAGTGTGGCTTGTTCATGAATGGAAATGGACATATGGCAGGTACATTTATTAGGATGAGATTGCAAGGACGGTGTGAGTTAACACAGCAGTATGTGGGCAGAGTTTCAGGCAGATAAGCCATTATATTTGAGCTCAGTTGGGAGAAGCTAAGTTCTAGTGGACAGATGTGGGGCCGTGGCTTAGATTTACCAGCTTTTGATTGCAATTTGAGCAGCATTAAATAGAAATAGACTCTTTTAAAAAAATCCTTTCACGAGTTCAGAGAAAATCAGTTATTCAAACTGTGCCATATGCATAAGGCTGATCCTTTAAAATAGCTAACAGGAAAGTGGAAGAAATGAAGGTCTCCACATCTGTCTCCCTGCAGGTTTTATTCCATCAATTTCTCCCTTTCAAAGGTTTGTTTTGTTTTTTTTTTTAAATTAATCTGTAGATATATCGTGTTTTAGAATGACTTTGTTTATTTTTGCTTTTCACTTTTATTTTTAAAAACTAGTGTGAGATAAAAGCACAAAATAGATAAACTATTTGAATATAAACAATGCTAAGAATTTTGTTTTTCATGAAAGCCAGAAATGCTCTAGTAGCAGCATTATGGCTTACACGTCAAATTCACCCCTGTTGATGATAGCTTATGTTCACTCTCTTGGGTCTTTTATAAGTTTTGCTTCATTGTGCAGGCTTGTAAATCCCAATTATACTAATGGGTGTCATGCTTTCACATTATAGGAAAGAAGTGCCAAATACAGCCCACAGTGGGATGCCCTCATCCAGCAGCTAGCTCTTACACTATGGAGCCTTTCTCTTAGCTATCAAAAACATTTAACACTGGGGAAAAGAACATTAATGCAGCATGTATTTGAGTCCAAGGACAATGATGTGGAAAGCAGTTTGCAGTTGTGTTCTGTCAGATTGTTGCATATTGGAATGAGAGATAAAGCAGTTCTCATATGAAAGAAAGTAAGTGGCATTTGCAAAGTTGATGGTCAGTTAATTATTGCTGAAAAATACATAGCAACTTGCTCATGTACTTTTTAGAAACATTACTTGATATGCTACCCTCATTTACTGAAATCATAAAATAATTCTTTGCTACGAATTAGAAGGCCAAACATTTGTGCTCCCCTGTTTCTGAGAAACCAATTTTCAGAAAGACGTGAAACATAAGTTGGCACCACCATATGGCATTTTGATGAGGGCTGATATCTTGTCTTTGTTTTGAAGGAAATAAAGTCGCAGTGTTAACTGTGCTTTCCTGTGAACTGTTTAAGTAGGTTGGGTAACTGTCTGATGGTTTTATATTGATTATTTGGTTGGCAGCATTTTGAAGAGAGTCTGAATGAAAACAGGTGCATTCAGAGAGATGTATGGATACCAACTTTAGTTTTGTTCATGCATCAAACCTGTGCTCTTAGAACTAGATTAGAACTATGGGTTTATTTTAGACACTTAACCAGGCATCTTGATGTAGGAGCATGGTTGCTCCAGAGGATGATCCCAGCCTGTTAAAGGTCAGAGTAATTCTTTTGAAGATCTCTGAATGGGTCCTTTGGCAACTGAGCTCTTAACTGTGGTTATTGGTGCTTCATAGCTTTGTAAAGGCCTTACCTAGCACAGGTCATGTTTATCTTTGATAATTTCAGTAGGTATTTTGAGTGCCTGAAGTTGGGTGAAGGGAATCTGTGATGTTATCCCTGACTTACACAGAGATTAAGTCTGCATGTTCAGAAAGAAATGAAGTTACTACAGCCAGGATTTTTCCATCTGCTAGTCTGCTCTTACTTCAGGTTTATGTCATACCCAGAAACTCTTAAAAGGGTACTCCGCATCCTTACCCTTTGACTGGTTTAATGAGACGTTTTGTCTAGGCTGCAGCTCCATATTTAACCTCTTCTCTGGACAAAATGGTGGCTTTTTGCCTTTTTTTATAATCCTATGTGTTTTCCTTGCTCTTCTCCATCCTTGCCAAAGCAAATTGTCTTGACAAATACTTGGCTTTATTGAGTATGCGTGAGTGCATGGCACAGTTGACTGGGCTTTCAGCTCTGGGCTGCTGCTCAGTAACAGGTTGGCCCTAGAGCGACTGGTATCCCGATTCTTAACATTTCCTGAAAATCTCCACTGCAGTGATGCAGCAGTTAGGTTTTCTTAGAATAATTTAAAAACATGTGCAAGCAATGGAGTAGTAATAATTATTATGTGGAGTAATGATTTGATATTGTAAAAGCTTAAAACTCAGAGGGGAAAAAAAAATATGCATTTCTCTCATTTCAAGTATAAGCCTGCGGCTGTTTTTTTCTCATTTTATTTCTGACTGCTTTTCATTTCTCTAAGAACTTGTTAATGATCTGTGGCAATCAAAGCCAGCAACAGCTAACAGGAAAAATGAGAGTTAATTTTGGAGTACTGTTGTCCCTCACTCCCCTCTTTCTCCTATAAAATGTTACATGAGCCTATTGTGCCTTATCTTAGATTAAATTTTTAGAGGTAGGCACCATGGGTTCGATGGATGGACCACTCGGTGGATAAGGAGTTGGCTGGATGGCCGCACTCAGAGAGTGGTGGTCAACGGCTCAATGTCCAAGTGGAGACCGGTCACCAGTGGCGTCCCTCAGGGGTCCATGTTGGGCCCAGCCCTGTTTGACATCTTTGTCGGCGACACAGACAGTGGGATAGAGTGCACCCTCAGCAAGTTTGCCGATGACACCAAGCTGTGTGGTGCCGTCGACACGCTGGAAGGGAGGGATGCCATCCAGAGGGAGCTGGACAGGCTGGAGAGGTGGGCTCGTGCCAACCTCATGAAGTTCAGCCAGGCCAAGTGCAAGGTCCTGTATCTGGGTCACGGCAATCCCAGGCACAAATACAGACTGGGCGGAGAATGGATGGAGAGCAGCCCTGAGGAGAAGCACTTGGGAGTGCTGGTGGACGAGAGGCTCAACATGAGCTGGCAATGTGCTCTTGCGGCTCAGAAGGCCAACCATGTTCTGGGCTGCATCAAGAGGAGTGTGGCCAGCAGGTTGAGGGAGGTGATTCTGCCCCTCTACTCTGCCCTGGTGAGACCCCACCTGGAGTACTGCGTCCATTTCTGGAGTCCCCAACATAAGAAGGACATGGACCAGTTGGAGAGGGTCCAGAGGAGGGCCGCAAAGATGATCAGAGGGCTGGAGCACCTCTCCTATGAGGCCAGGCTGAGAGAGTTGGAGCTGTTCAGCCTGGAGAAGAGGAGGCTCCGGGGAGACCTGATAGCGGTCTTCCAGTACCTCAAGGGGGCCTACAGGAAGGATGGGGAGAGGCTGTTCAATAGGGCCTGTTGTGATAGGACAAGGGGTAATGGGTTTAAATTAGAAGGAGGTAGGTTTAGATTAGATATTAGAAAAAAAATTTTTACAATGCGAGTTGTAGAGCACTGGCACAGGTTGCCCAGAGAGGTGGTGGATGCCCCATCCCTGGAAACGTTCAAGGCCAGGCTGGATGAGGCTCTGAGCAACCTGATCTAGTCAGGGATGTCCCTGCTTCTTGCAGGGGGGTTGGACTAGATGACCTTTGAAGGTCCCTTCCAACCCTAACCATTCTATGATTCTATGATTCTATGTACTCTTCTGTGGTTTTGATCTTTCCAGCAATGTCTCCTACCAGGTTGTTTAATATGTATGGTTTGGAGATACACAAAGATTGAAGAAATGGGTATTAGATGACCTGAAATATGACATCTCGCTGTGTTTATAAATGCTTTTATTTTCTAGAAACTATTTTTATTCCTGCTTTTATGTTATAATGTTACTTTTTTTTTTTTAATAAAGAATGAACTGCCTCTAAATGTGTAGTAGAACATACTGTATTTCATCATGGAGGGCCAATTTTTACTCTTGGTATAATAGATGTAAGTCTGCTTTGTTCAAGCATTATTTCATGTGATGCAGCGGTAATGAGGGGAACAGACTGTACCGATACTCCAAGAATGATGAGCTGGACATGAACAGCAGGCAGAAGGACTGTTTAGGTGCCAGTGAAATGGACAAGAGGACTGATTGGCCTTCTGTAAAGTATGGAGTAGTCAAAGCAGAGTAGTGAAGAGATTGTATAGCAGCTCGGCTGTCTCCAGGCACACCTGCGTATCCAGCTGCCTTTGCTTACATCTGCACTTTGTAATGTGATGGAACATGAGGATGCGCAAGCAAAGATCAGACTAGGTCAGGTACCAGAACGATCCAGCTCCTGCAAACTCCACCTCCTGACAGCAGCCCAAACAGATCTCTCCTGTTCGGACAAGGTGAATTCAGCACTGACTGTGGTATTTTACCGCATAGCTGTCCAGTGCAGTGCTGTAACTAAATATAGGCTCCATTACATGTCTTAAATGAGAAGGAGCTTATTGAAATGTAAAAGTATATTAAATAACCAGGTGACAAGACTTGTTGTTGTTAAAAACAGCTGCTAAGTTATCATCTGATGACTCTGGTTGCTTAAGTGCTACTGCTTACCTGTGTTTTAAAGGCAGTGGGACCCTTTAGTTCTGCATGAGCTTGACTTGAATAAGCATTTCTGTTTAAAAACTTAAATAAAGTCCAAAGCTCTCCCTCTGTGTTCTTTGCCTGTTTGGCGGCTCTGGTGTCTGAAAGTAACACGTGAAATTGAAATGGTTTTTTCAGTGTGGCTCTGGGCGATAGGGTTTTTCACACCTGGCGGTACATAGGAATGTGAAATCATAGCTCTTCTTTCTAGAGAAAGTGGAGGAATATGCATCACTGACCCAACTAGCCTTCCTACATATCATCATCAAGGAACCTCCTTTTTGTTATTTTTCTTGTAGTAAAAGAAAAAGAAAAAATTAAGCTGGGGAAACCCTAATCTCCCAAGCATTTCTTTAGATTACTTCTCATAGTTGTTTGTTTGTTTTTTTCCCCCAGTCATAGCCCTCTTGTCGATGTGCTGACCTCGGGAAAATAAGTGAACACTCTTTAGCTTGCATGGAGATGGTATATATGAGAAGAGTTGGCTTTCCAGCTGAAAAATGCTTGAAAATCTTTACAGTTTTTCTTTTTTTTTTTTTTTTTTAAAAATACCTGTCAGATCTGAGTTTTCAAGTATCTTCTCCTTGCAAATTTTACTTGTAGGAGCACAGACTATCCCTGCAGTTATTGGCAATTACATTTCCCTTTCTTTGGTGTAGCAGCTCCAAACGCAGCCACTCGTCCTTTCGTCTGTGCAAGCAAGCATCTGAAAAATATGCATTTGGCGGTGCATGCTCACCCTGTCTTTGATATGCTCTTACACTGTACAATACCTGTTGTGTGATGTACTTGAGACTACTCACTCGTGCAGAGTTTTGGGCAATACTCAATTCTCTGCATTGATAGTGTCCAATTAGTGACAGACAGAAGTAATGAATTTCATTTCAAAGATGTCTGTAATGAGTAGTGAAACGGATAGTAATAGTTTGGTAGGTTTAGGACATTATCTACTTTTCAGGGTGGTGGCTGCTTAAAAACCCATTGTGTTCTGGCAAAAGTTGTTACAATATGTATTTCCATTCAGCTGTGCTGAAGGGAAAAAAGGGAGACTAGATATCTGAAGATAAGGTCCTGGCTGAATCCTATCTTAATTGCTAAGCCGAGTATGTAAAATCCTACCACAGTTCCACAAAAGGATTCACTCTGCTTGCTTTCTGGATCTAATTTACCCTAGAAGCTGCTATAACTAATGTCTCACCTGCAGCTCAGCTGGAGACCTAGATTCTAATGAAGGCAATGCAAAGTTAATTGTGGTTATGGCAATGATTTTGGAAAATAATGTTCATCTTTTGCTGTATAGCCTACTTGTGAGAATATTTTGCTCAGGTTTTAATTCCCCCCTGCACATCCAGGAAATACAGGGCTTAGTTTAGCCTTGGATCTCTACCATCTAGAATTAAATGCTTAAATCTGTGGTGTATCTGCATAAATATGTGACTAAATTGGCTGCGTGATTCCCCATGAAGTACCCAAAGCCGCTGAGCCGAGAGAAGGACTTCATTGTACAGCCCTTCTCTGGGATTAACCACATGGGTCTTAAACTTAATCCTGTGTTTGCTTTTTCATGTGCTTTTCAAAGAAAGGTCTCCAAGCTTTCTGAATGTAAACATGTCGTTTCCATCCCAGAGGTAAAGAACGTGATCTTTCAGCCTTCAGCGCCGTTTTTTTTGTGAACCTACAAAATCAGGAGCTGCACAGACATAATCAAATTGGGAAATTAGACTGTTTCTCTGCTACTGACTGTAGGTTCCTTAGCACTGTGTGGTGCCTGACTGTTAAAATATACAGAGATTGGGGAACCAGAGCAGGGGGGGAATAGGAAGGTTTGCTCCTTCCTTTCTTTGTCTTCACTCATTGTAGACAAGATAGTATTCAGTCCCTGCTCTTTTTGGGGAAAGGTACCCACTCCCTCTATAGAAATGAAGAGGGAAGCATAGCCATTTAAAAAAAAACCCAAAACCACCTCCCTACCAAAAAAAAAGCCACCCCAAAACCCACAACAAAAAATCACTGACCAAAAGTAGCTGATGCTCTCTCTACATGCTGGGGAAAAGAGACAGCGTCCAACGTCCAACGTCTTGTGCTTTTTATTGTCATAATACATTAGGCACCTAGTGTGCTAGACCCGAGAAAGATTTTTGACATACATGAACGGCAGGAAGAGGTCAAAATCCCATTTGAAAACAAACACCTTACAATCCTGGCCGGTGTTCTGTCACTGTAAGTCTCTCCAGGCTGCTCTGGGGACTTAATGTCATTTAATGCCATGCCAGTGAGTCTGGTATAGGATAGACTTTTTCTGGTATAGACAAAAGTGCTTTTGTACTATCCAGTTTCGAGTCAGTAGAGACTTTGAGTCAAACTCTTACTTTTATATTGCATTGGTAAAGATAACATTGTTGGTTCTGGTATCATACTCAGCAATTTCTGTGTATGATTGAAACAAATTTTACTTGTGAGTGTTTTTTCCCCTATCTGAAGCTTTTTAAGCAAACCAGCATAGATGCTATCTTCATATTTCATTTAAGTTTTAGCTGTGTTATGTTTGAATTGTGGGTTATGTTGTTAAGCAAGTTAAATCTGAGCAGTGCTTCCAAACAAATCCTGAAGTTCAAGTGTGGTAAGCAGATGAGCTTGACTATTTTTCTGAGTTCTTTTGTTAATTTAAGTAAATTCTTCCTCTGTTTGCAGGAAAATATATGATACCTTGTTAAGTACATGGCTGTATGATTTGTTTGATGATTTGAGGGTGGAAGTGGGGACAGGTAGCCTGGGAGGACTACCGAGTGGCTGTACGAGCGGCCAGGGATCGGGTGAGGAAGACTAAAGCCCTGACGGAATTGAATCTGGCCAGGGATATAAAAAGCAACAAGAAAAGCTTTTACAGGTATGTAGGGGACAAAAGAAAATCCAGGGAGAATGCAGGCCCCCTCCGGAAGGTAACGGGTGTCGTGGTTACCCGGGATGTGGAGAAGGCTGAGGTACTCAATGACTTTTTTGCCTCAGTCTTCACTGATAAGGGCTCTTGTCTCCCCGCCCAAGCTGTGGAAGGCACAGGCAGGGACTGTGAGGATGAAGAACCGCCCACGGTGCTTGAAGAGCAGGTACGGGACCATTTAAGGAACTTGAAGGAGCACAAGTCCATGGGGCCCGACGAGATGCATCCGCGCGTCCTGAGGGAACTGGCGGATGAAGTTGCCAAGCCACTGGCCATCATATTTGAGAAATCGTGGTGGTCTGGTGAGGTCCCCGATGACTGGAAGAGAGGGAACATAACCCCCATTTTCAAAAAAGGGAGTAAGGAAGACGCGGGCAACTACAGGCCGGTCAGTCTCACCTCTGTGCCTGGCAAGGTCATGGAGCAGATTCTCCTGGAAACCATGCTAAGGCACATGGAGAGCAAGGAGGTGGTTGGTGACAGCCAGCATGGCTTCACCAAGGGCAGATCGTGCCTGACCAATTGGGTGGCCTTCTATGATGGGGTAACAGCATTGGTGGACAAGGGATGGGCAACGGACATCATCTACCTGGGCTTGTGCAAGGCATTTGACACTGTCCCACACGACATCCTTCTCTCTAAACTAGAGAGGCACGGGTTCGATGAATGGACCACTCGGTGGATAAGGAGTTGGCTGGATGGCCGCACTCAGAGAGTGGTGGTCAACGGCTCAATGTCCAAGTGGAGACCGGTCACCAGTGGCGTCCCTCAGGGGTTCGTGTTGGGCCCGGCCCTGTTCAACATCTTTGTCGGCGACACAGACAGTGGGATAGAGTGCACCCTCAGCAAGTTCACCCATGACACCAAGCTATGTGGTGCCGTTGACACACTGGAAAGTAGGGATGCCATCCAGAGGGAGCTGGACAGGCTGGAGAGGTGGGCCCGTGCCAACCTCATGAAGTTCAACCAGGCCAAGTGCAAGGTCCTGCACCTGGGTCGTGGCAATCCCAGGCACAAATACAGGCTGGGCAGAGAATGGATTGAGAATAGCCCTGAGGAGAAGGACTTGGGAGTGCTGGTAGATGAGAGGCTCAGCATGAGCCGGCAATGTGCCCTTGCGGCTCAGAACGCCAACGGCATCCTGGGCTGCATCAAGAGGAGCGTGGCCAGCAGGTTGAGGGAGGTGATTCTGCCCCTCTACTCTGCCCTCGTGAGACCCCACCTGGAGTACTGCGTCCATTTCTGGAGTCCCCAACATAAGAAGGACATGGACCAGTTGGAGAAGGTCCAGAGGAGGGCCACAAAGATGATCAGAGGGCTGGAGCACCTCTCCTATGAGGACAGGCTGAGAGAGTTGGGGCTGTTCAGCCTGGAGAAGAGGAGGCTCCAGGGAGACCTGATAGCGGTCTTCCAGTACCTCAAGGGGGCCTACAGGAAGGATGGGGAGAGGCTGTTCAGTAGGGCCTGTTGTGATAGGACGAAGGGTAATGGTTTTAAATTAGAAGGTTGTAGGTTTAGATTAGATATTAGAAAAAAAATTTTTCACAATGAGAGTTGTAGAGCACTGGAACAGGTTGCCCAGAGAGGTGGTGGATGCCCCATCCCTGGAAACGTTCAAGGCCAGGCTGGATGAGGCTCTGAGCAACCTGATCTAGTCAGGGATGTCCCTGCTTCTTGCAGGGGGGTTGGACTAGATGACCTTTGAAGGTCCCTTCCAACCCTAACCATTCTATGATTCTATGATTCTATGATTTGTGAGCATACATATATATAGCTTGTACAGTCATGAAAACATGCCTCTGGCTAGGCAACCTGCTTAAGCACAAAAAATGAAATTGAAGAGCTCAAACTGAATTTAGATCCTAAACAGATGAATCCAACCAGTTACTTCATGTTTAGCAATTTCAGAATTACTATTTTCAAACCCATGCAAGCAAAAGACTGTGAAATTGTTTGTTGAAATGATAGTGAAACTGAAGTGGTGGAGAGAGGTTCGTTTTTTGTTTCAAAGTGATACCAATTAACTTATGTGTCCTAAGAAGATAATACAACATAAGACTTCTTATCTATTTGAACGAAATATCAAACTCTCGCTTTAAATTTCCCACAGTTAGCCATGTTTTCACAGTGTTTTACGTTAGGGAACTAAACCTCAATGTGCTGCTGACGATGAAGAGGGCAGACCAAGGGCACCTTAAATACCTGAAGTCACGTAAGTGGCAGGAAATCGTTTGGTATATCCAGAGGATTCTGGTAAGTTAGTTGTGTAGTGTTGCAGAAGGCTTTGCTGGTTCCTTTCTGGTAGTCCCTGACTACCAGACTACCAGTCCCTGATGTGAGGAAGATATATTGTAATCCCACAGTTGGGGATTAGTTTAATCATCACAGTTTTGATCAGACATCTAAAGATACTGTTTACTGGCACAGATTCACATTCTTTCTTCAGAGCTGTGTTGTTTCTAGATCGATATTCAGATTACAATCCCAAATATGTGCACACTGCACATTATAAACAGATCTTGGATGCTGCTGGCCATATAAGACTTTCATGCTGTGTATGGTTAGATGGGATCATACATAGTCAGAGCACTAGAAGGGTGTGCACAAAGAAAAACTGTGGAGGATGACATGATCGTTATGGGTTTGATGGATGGTCCACTTGGTGGATGAGGAGTTGGCTGGATGGCCGCACTCATAGAGTGGTGGTCAACGGCTCGATGTCCAAGTAGAGTCACGAGTGGCGTTCCTCAGGGGTCCGTGTTGGGCCCAGCCCCGTTCAACATCTTTGTCGGCAATATGGACAGTGGGATAGAGTGCACCCTCAGCAAGTTCGCTGATGACACCAAGCTGTGTGGTGCCATCGATAGGCTGGAGTGAAGGGATGCCATCCAGAGGGACCTGGACAGGCTGGAGAGGTGGGCTCATGTGAACCTCCTGAAGTTCAACCAGGCCAAGTGCAAGGTCCTGCACCTGGGTCGTGGCAATCCCAAGCACAAATACAGGCTGGGCAGAGAATGGATTCAAAACAGCCCTGAGGAGAAGGACTTGGGAGTGATGGTGGACGAGAAGCTCAACATGAGTGGGCAATGTGCTCTTGCGGTCCAGAAGGCCAACTGCATCCTGGGCTGCATCAAGAGGAGCGTGGCCAGCAGGTTGAGGGAGGTGATTCTGCCCCTCTACTCTGCCTTGGTGAGACCGCACCTGGAGTACTGTGTCCAGTTCTGGAGCCCCCATCCATAAGAAAGACATGGACCAGTTGGAGAGGGTCCTTTCTATGATTCTATGATTCTGTGATCTGGAACAGTACAACAGTTGATAAACCTGTTTCTTGTATAGAATCATAGAATCACAAAATGATTTGGGTTGGAAGTGACCTTCACAGGTCATCTAGTCCAACCCCTCTGCTCGGAGCAGGACCATCTCCAACCAGATCAGGTTGCTCAAAGCCTCATCCAACCTGGCCTTGAATGTTTCCAGGGATGGGGCATCCACCACCTCTCTGGGCAGCCTGTTCCAGTGTTCCACCATTCTCAGTGTAAAGAATTTTTTCCTAATATCTAATCTAAATCTGCCTCCCTCTGTTTTGAGACCATTAGCCCTAGTCCTATCTCAACAAGCCCTGCTGAAGGGTTTCTCCCTGTCTTTCTTGTAGGTCCTCTTTAGATACTGAAATGCTGCTATCAGGTCTCCCTGGAGCCTCCTCTTCTCCAGGTTGAACAGCTTTTTTAGATCAGCTTTTCTTTGCTTGAAACTCTTATTTAGAATTCTCTTGGTTCTGATTGTTTCAAAGTAAACTGAATTAAAGAACTGTAGATTAGTCTGAAGGGTACAAGAGAGCTGCTTATTTTTTCTTCTTTGGGAGAGGTTTTACTGAAAGCTGTTAATTGCCTTAGAAAAACGTAAGAAAAAACACCTCTCCTCAGTCTGGAGGATTAGGTTGCTGATTACATGCAAAATAAACCAGTGGAAGAACAGATACAAAATAGCAACAATTTTTTTTTTTTCTCTCAAGGGATTATTGTATATGGAAGTTTGTTGGGGACCATGTATGCCTAGTTATGTCTGGATGTTCATTCAAAGTAAGGCTTAGTCTCTAGGAAACAGGCTACTGCGTCCTTTTTAGATTTAAAAATAAGATTTTGCTGATTTCGTATGTGTGTGAATAGCAGATACTGGGAGGCCATATGTACGACCTCACTTCCCTACAGTCTTGTAATTCTATTACTGAGAATTAGAGGCAGTTGCATTAAAGCACTGTTGTTGGTGGGTTGTGTGCGTAGTTTGTTTCCTTCCTTCCTTCCTTCCTTCCTTCCTTTTTCTTCCTTTCCTCCTTTCACAGTTGCCTCTCCATGCCACCTGATACAGCACATGCTGCTGTATGTGCTTTGTTATTTTATCTGTGCAGTCGGGAGATGCTTTGGAGAAGTAAACACAGTGCACTTCTCAAATATATCACTCCTGCAAAAGGTGGCTATGTGTAGGAAGAACCCACAACAAATTGAGTTGTTACATGGTTTTTATTAAAGAAATCTACTGTAACAGCATTAAGGTTGAGAAATGCCTGCTGCAGTGTTGCTGTTATGATGTCAAGTGTGGAATCAAGGGTGCATGTGGTATGAGATCTTTAAAAGACTTGGTTGTAAATGCTTTTTACATTGATTTCTTTCAAGTGTTCCTAATGACACTTAATTGTTGCCATTTCAACTGTTTCTCATTGCTTGCTCTGTGGATCCATATTTTGTTTAATGAGAACATGTTTTTTATTTTGAGAACAAACTTACGTAGTTCTTCCGGTGTTTTTCTGTGCTCATCAGTGTGACTTTAACAAAAATTCATATATTTTTCACAAAGCTAAAGTTGCTAGGGTAATAGTATTACCTTATTTTATGTATTATAACACTGAGTGCAGAGAGATTTAACATCAGATGTGTTCACTGCTTTCAGGTATTTACTATAAAATATCAGAAAGTTTATTTATACTTTCTCTGGAAATGTAAAATCACAAGTTTTTGTATGTTCAGCTCCTGCCAGCTTTCGTTGCAGGTTAGAGAGATATATATATATATATATATACCAAAAAGGGAATACATTATTAGGGGTTGCTTATGAGGTTTTGTGTTAGTGATGTGCCTAACATCAAATAATAATGCTGCAAGAGATGCAGTGGTAGAATTAAATTATCAAAGATTACTTTAACAGTAGGTCCTTTATTCTCTTCCAGCGTGTGCTTGCAGATATAAACAAACAGTGCTCTAATCACGCAACCTTTTTCTTTGCCTTTTTCTAAAATATGGTGAGTTGCTATAAAAGTGTAGAGCAGTAGAAGTGTACAGAAGAATCTGGCTTTGTGTATTGTCCTGTGGCTGCACCACTAGACGTAAGCAGGAGAATAAAGACAGCAGTCACTTGTTTGTATTGAGGAGAGTCTGCTTTGGGAGAGCCAACTCAAAAATTTGGCTTTTGCCAAGTACTTAACAGCTAGGTAATTTGTTACCTATGAAGTGTAAAATACTTGCACAGAGCTTAAGAAACTGTTGATTTTATTGGGGAAAAACAGAGCTATTGCATAAACTGAAGGGGAATGTGCCACTGCTCTTTCTGTCCATTTTTTAACTTGGCTGATGAGATGGATTTTATTCAGAAATAGCCCATAGCATAGTGCCATGGTCCAGAATCTGAAACTCAATGCCATATTAGGTTATAGCTGCAATCAGTTGCAATTTTGTTGGAATGGTTACACATGAGGACTGGAATTTGGAATATGAACATAGTTATTAGCATATAAATGCCATTCTGATGATTAGCTAGCATTTAATTGTTTGGGCAAACTACACTTAATTTTAACAGTTTCTAACACTCCCACAGTATCTCACAGCACCAGCCTGGGAAGTTGTCGCACAGACTGAGCAAAGCTGATGTAATTTGGATTAAAACTAATGCTATTTTCAGATGAAGGCTTGCTATTTTGGCTAACAGAGTGTTGTGGTTTGGTTTAGTGAGGGGGGGCCTAAGGTGGCAGCTTCTGTAGGAAACTGCTACAAGTCGCTCCCCTTTGTTCAGTGGACTCGGCCGGGCCTAGGGCGGACCCGAGGCTGAGCCAGTTGGTAGCAGAATGTTCTGTGATAACACCTCTGCGATAACGTATTTAAGGGGAAAACAGGAAAAAAAGAGAGAAGAGAAGATGTGAAGAAGCTGAGCAAGGGCAGAGGCACAGAAGGGGAGGCGCAGGCCTCATGGGCCTTGCAGGCCTCACCCTATGGCCTCTCGCTGGGCAGCCGACTGGGCCCAGCTCAGCCCGGCCCGGCTGCAGGAGGTGGAGAGATGAGATGAGATGGATGATGTGAAGAGATTCTGAGAGGCGTCTGCCATCCTGTTGTGAAGAACTTTTCTTGTGAGAGAAGCAGCTGCAGGTGCGAAGGTCAGTGAAGAAGGAGGGGGAGGAGTAATGTGGCTCCTGGCCAAGATTCCCCTGCAGCCTGTGGTGACGACCATGGTGGAGCAGGTTGTGCCCCTGCAGCCCAGGGAGGTCCACGGAGGGGCAGAGATCCCCCTGCAGCCCATGGAGGTCCATGGAGGGGCAGAGATCCACCTGCAGCCCAGAGAGGTCCATGGGGGAGCAGAGATCCCCTTGGAGCCTGTGAAGGACCCCACACCAGAGGAGGTGGATGCCTGAAGGCGGCTGTGGCCTATGGAGGGTCTGCGGGGGCAGCTGTTCTGGAGGGACTGCACCCCGTGGAAGAGATGACCCATGCCGGAGCAGTTTGGCGTATGGGTGGGACCCCACACTGGAGCCAGGGGAGGGATGTGAGGAGTTATTCCCCCAACTATGAAGCAGCAGCGTAAAACAACCCGTGATGAACTGACCACAACCCCCATTCCCTCTTCCCCCCTGTGCTGCTCTGGGGGGGGGAAGGAGGTCAAGATAATGTTAGGCTCGGGAAGAGGGAGGTGTGGGGAGGAGGTTTATCTTCTTTCTCTGTCTCATTATCCTGCTGGTTTTAGTAATAAATGAATAGTTTTCCCCAAGTTGAGTCTGTTTTTGCCCATGACAGTAACTTTAAGGATTTCTCCCTGTCTTTATCTCAAACCTCGAGCCGTTTTTTCTTATATTATCTCTCCCTATTCTCTCGGAGGGTGGGGGGAGTGAGAGAGAGACTGCATAGTCTGGTCCCAGTCAGGGCTGAACTATGACACAGAGCTAGTGGAATTAAGGGGAAGAATGTATGTAGTATTGCAAAATGTCTGTTGCATGTAATAGTGAAGACCTTGTAACTATGTATGTGTTAGTTCTACCCATATTTTAAAACATTACCCATGCTTTAAAACTAGTAAAGCATTCCTAAATAGTTAGCAAAGGTCTCATTTGTCCAATTAGCACCTCTGCTGCGGGAGCTGCCAGAAACTCAAGGCAAACAGAGCAGTATGTGAGGCACTAGGGCAATCCCAATTTAGCTGCTTCTTGCTAACTGTAGTTTGCAATTACTGGAAATGACGTACGGAGCATTAGCAAATGGTGAGGAAAGGCGCTCCAAAAAGATAAATAAAGCAGTTCTGGCTGCTGCTGCAGCTGTCTAGGATTCTGCAGGATAACAAGGACCTGAAAGCAAGTCTTTGGGCAAGTGGTGCTGAGCTCCACAATACTTTTTTTTAGCACTGCAGAATCAACTGCATCAGAGTAGAATGATTTTTATCTGCCACAAAGAATATAACAGCATTATTGGCATTATACATTAGGTCTTTTCAACCCACATGAATGGGTTGAAATTAAGGATTGGCCCCTTTTTTAGTGCAACTGTCCCAGGCCCAGTTGACAAGAACTGTGCTTTAAACGCTGCTCTGAACACAGGCCACACTTACTTTGGAAAGCACTGGCAGATTTCTTCATGACTGAATTCCTGTTCATTTGTGTGCACTTCAAAGAAGGACAGGCTTCACAAGGCTGTTGTATTCTTCTTAGTATCTGAGTTACATCCTATTTTGTTTTAAAATACTGTTATCTCAGAGCTCTTGTCACAGGCTTCCTGCAATCTCAAGCAAATATAAAGTTCATATGTAGACTCTGGCTGTCTTCAAGTCTTTCACATATGTAATGGCAAGAATCTAGCTTTAAAAAACTAAATGGTCTGAAGTGGTAGCATTTCCTGACTATTTGCTTTGTGAGATCTTGTTCCTTATGTTTCGGGAACTGATATTATATATGTAGCACTCTGTGCTTTGAACTAGGTTTCTCATCACTGTGCGACAGAGAGATCCGAGAAGGAATGTATAATAAGCATCATCTATATGGATTAGTAAAAATAATAGTGGTTAGATAACATTGTTTCAAGGGTAACATCTCTCAGGGTTTATGGAGTGTCATTTTTACAAACTGCTTTATTTTTTTATTTCATTATTGCTACAATTTGCTAATGACAATGAACACTGTAATTCCGCTGGATTGGAATGAGATGAAAGAATTGAATCTCTTGCAGGTCTGCTTCATGAGGTGTGGGCATAAAGACAGTGGAGGGAGGAAGTATTTTCTGAGTAATGGCATTCATAGCAGCAAAAATTTACACAGAAGCATAAGCACCACACAGTGAATCCATTAGCTGGTCCGGTATTTTATTTACTGATATTGCCACTGTAACTTTAATATTATTAAATAATCATTAAAAAAATGAATAAAATCATAGACGCTTAGATTAAAAAGGAAAAAAAATTATCAGAAAGCTGGGGAAAAAAAATTCCGTAGCTGGAGAGAGGTTTGGTAATATAAATTAATGAGAATATTTAGGCATGTGCTTCTAAATGAAACACTTGTTATATTTTGCTTCCAGTGCTTTACAGTTTTCTATGTTTTATTAGTTGGACAGGTGAAGACTTACTGAAAATTATCATAATTCAGAAATTAAAAATATCCCAGAATCTCTATCCTTTCTTTATGTTGTGATTAGAAATACCCTTGTGCAGTGGAGAATATCCCCAGTACAGACTGTAGGGCTGTGGTGTTATGTACACATGCTGAATTTTACGTGAGTTAGATGAAGATGTGGCACCCCGGGTATCTGAACTTCAGTCAGTTTTTACAACTGAGTGTACCTATTTGGTGTTCCCCAGTGTGGCTGAGAGAAAACCGTTAAGTGGAACACAGAATAGTCAATGGTATCCCAGGTCACTGTAAATGAGATGTACCTGACCAGACAGTAATGTTTCATGTACAGGTGTCCACTTCTCAGCTTGTCCAGACATTCTACAGAGCCGAGGACTGTTCTAGAACCCTTTCTTGGGGGCAGTTTAATTCATTCCAAGATTGATAAGATGAACTTGCATATTCTTCACTGATTATGAAAAAGATCCTGAGGGCACAAACTTACAAGTATATATTTGCATTTGGCCAGATAAATGGCACATCTGGAATTTGATTTTGCCCTTGAAAAATACTAAATTATGGGTGGAGCTCATTGAGTCCTGTTGTAGTTTAGGCCTGCTTGGGACCAAACTATGCAGTCTCTCGCTCACTCCCCCCACCCTCCAAGAGAACAGGGAGAGATAATATAAGAAAAAAAGGCTCGAGATTTGAGATAGGGACAGAGAGAGATCCTTAAAGTAACTTTTATGGGCAAAACAGACTTGACTTGGGTAAAATTATTTATTTATTATTAAAACCAAAGCAGGATAATGAGAAAAAGAACAAGATAACTTCCCCTCACCCGTCCCTCCTCCCAGGCTTAAAATTCTCTCTATCTTCTTCCCCCTTGAGCGGCATAGGAGGGGAATGGGGAATGGGGGTTACGGTCAGTTCATCATTTGTCGCTTTCCACTGCTCCTTCCTCCTCAGGGGAAGAACTCCTCACATTCCCCCCCTGCTCCAGCGTGGGGTCCCTCCCACGGGCTGCAGTCCTTTGTGAAACTGCTCCAGCGTGGGTCGTTTTTCCACGGGGCACAGTCCCTCCAGAATGGCTGCCCCAGCGCGAGCCCTCCACGGGCCACAGCCTCCTTCAGGCCTCCGCCTGCCCCGGCGTGGGGTCCTCCCCGGGCTGCAGGGGGATCTCTGCTCCTCCGTGGGCCTCCATGGGCTGCAGGGGGATCTCTGCTCCTCCGTGGGCCTCCATGGGCTGCAGGGGGATCTCTGCTCCTCCGTGGGCTCCATGGGCTGCAGGGGCACAGCCGGCCTCACCATGGCTGCACCACGGGCTGCAGGGGAATCTCTGCCGGGAGCAGCGTTACTGCTCCCCCTGCTTCTGCACTGCCCTTGGCGTCTGCAGCCGTTCCTCTCACCAGAAATTCTTCACAGCCGGCTCAGGCAGACGCCTCTCAGGTTCTCTTCACATCTCCTCTCCTCTCCACTTCTTGCAGCCGGGCCGGGCCCAGTCGGGCCCAGTCGGCCGCCGGGGGGAGGCCAGAGGGTGAGGGCTGCAAGGCCCACAAGGCTCGCACCTCCTCCTCTCTGCCCCTGCTTCAGCTTCTTCACATCTTCACTTCATGTTTTTTCTATTTTCCTCTTCTTAAATACGTTGTCGCAGAGGCATAGCAGATGTCAGGGAACACTCTGGTACCAATCGGCTCAGCCTTGGCCAGCAGCGGGTCCGCCCTAGGCCCGGCCAGGTCCAGCAGACAAAGGGGAGCAACTTATAGCAGTTTCCTACAGAAGCTGCCACCATAGCCACCCTCTCTGAACAAAACCAACTGAGAGGGTATTTTTTTTTGTTTTGTTTCAACTTGTAAGAATAAGTTTAACATCTATCATTCTTTTTTTACCAGCTTTGCCAGTCAAACAATGCCAGACAAGACACTGGAGGGCAGGAAGGGAATCTAAAGGGATAAAAGCAACAATAAAGTCTCCCTAATGTAGGACTGAAGTAAACATTGGTTTGCATGATTAAAGTAACTATTTCATTGGTAGCCATTCTGTAAGTAATCAATATGTAGCCACAAAATCTGTAGATGCTCCTTGAGTCTGCTGAATAAGATCTTCTAAGTTATTTCAGAGATGCTTCTGAAGATCTACAGTCATCTTGCTGCAATAATGTGGGCTGATGGCAGCATGAGTTCTTTTCCTTTCACAACCAGCAATCTGATTCCTCTCTTGCTTTTTAAACTTGTGCTTGTGTCTTGTGTTGCAGCTTGGGATCACTGCCCCTCTGAGTCTCGTCAGGAGTCGTCTCAGTCACCGTTCCATTTGCCTCAGTTTGGTTCCCACTGATGTGAATTTTTGTACTCTACTAGATTTGCATTATACTGCCAGGAAGGATAGTTTAAACAAGAATGAGAGCATAAGCAAGATCATTATTGTGCGATAACTGCATAAGTGTGTTTGGTCAGGATTTGAACTGATGACCAGCTGAAACTAGGAAATATACTCGCTTCTGCTGTAGTGCTACACTTAGTCACTCTTCATGCTGTTGTTTCTTTGAATTCTGTTCTGTTTCAGGTCATTGCTAGGGCTTAGTAATGCAGCATATGAGCAACTGATTTTATTTTGACTCTCTACTGTTATTCATTATTGCACATATTGCATCAAAATGCAAGTCAGCCTGACTTTTGCAAGTCAGAATAAAAAAAAAAAGGCACTTCCAGTATTGTGTTCTGTATGTCGCCAATTAAAACAGAATAGTGTTTTTCCCTAAGGCAGAGAGCAGATGCTTCTGATCACGATGGTAACAAATGATTTATCAGTGAAGAATAGAGATGGGGAAACATGGCTAGTCAATGCCAGGAGATTATAGATCTTTAATTAAACCACCCACAGGCAGATTGTCCTAGCTGTCATTGTCTGGGGAGGAAAGCTGCTTCTTTCTAGTCCAAACAGAGACAGTCTTTTTCTTAAATCTTCATGATTTAGTACTCCTCGTAGGTGCAAGTGAGTGGGTGCTGGTGCATCAAACTACCATGAAAAGGTTCGAAACTGTTTTTCCTCCTGGCTATTGGCAGGAAAAAAAGAAATAAATCATTTTCAGACAACTTTTTCTAGCAAGCTACGCTGTTTTTCTGTCTTGAGTCATTATTGGATCTCAGTGTGCCAAGTGTGTCTTAAATCATGTTCTCAAACTCAGAAGGCTTGAGAAAGTTACACTTGTGAGGCTCAATAGTGTCTCAAAAGATCAGAGAAAAAGCTTTGATCTTTACTATCAAATCCTGCCTGTTTAAATCTCTTGCTTATGTGTTGCCAGTTGTGCCCTCCATATTCATGAGGGACTGCAGGACAGCAGTGCTACGTGGGACTTAGTTATTCTATCCCATTGCCCTTGCTGAAAGACCTTGGCTGAAGCTAGTTACAAATACAAAATAAATTAGGCAATGCTAACTGTCATCCTCCGGAGACTTCTGTCTCTTTCCACAAAGTTATGAAAGACAGCACAACTCAGAGTTGTTTATGTGATTATTTAAACAAGATCAAAGACTCTGAGGACATTGTCAAAGTGGTAGTGTTAATTCCAGTCAATAGTCACTGGTGTACTGTGACATTAAGCCAGGAGATTGTAGCCTGTGGCAAGCAAAAGATATTCCTGTCAAAACATCCTGCTGCTCTCCAGTGCTGCACAACGGTATGTGGACCGTAGGCTTGTCTAGTCACCGCGGCTTGCAATACCCTCACTGGGTTTGCTTCTGGAAACAAGCAGCAGAACTTCAGTGAGCTGAAGGACTCTGCTCGTTTTGCTCCCCAGCCCTCTGTAAGGACTTAACCATTCCTGTCCCTTCAAATCTCCAAATCTTCAAAGACGCTTTGATGTCTCACTGGGGAAAGGGCTGAGTTCTGCTCAAGCAGCTGTGTAATTCAGCAAAGTTCAGTTTTAGAAGGAGCAAGGTAAACATGAAGAAGGGAAAGAAAAGGCTAAGGATATTTCTTGCACCAACACAGCTTAAGCTTAAGCCTTTCAGAAGGCTTCTGGCTCCTGTCCAGCTGTAGTCCACTTCTTCCACCCTACAGCAATTCAGTCTGGGATACCACATACAGCACTGCCTCTGGGATACCACACAGCACTGCCTCCAGAAGCATTTCGGGAGTTCACCTGAGATATAAGGATGTCGAGAATATCTGCCTGAACAGCACAGTAGAGCCTCTGTGGTGAAGTCTATGAGACCAAAGAGTCCAGAACCCCCCATCACATCTTTGTTGTCATGAGGTGATCTGCCTGAACAACACTTGAGATCACTCTGATGCCTACACTCCTTTTTGAAGGCTTTCACATCAAAACCACAGCAGGCTCTCAGTCCTCAGAATCAGTCCTTGTCCTTCCAAAATGTCTTTCCCTTGACTGAGAATTAGCTCAGCAGATGTGTTAAGGTTGATTCTTGGGTGGCAAACTCAGAGGCAGAGTTCTGCTACAGTGACCTTCAAAGCTAGTTGAGCAGAAACATAAACTTTATTACTTAATTCCTGCCTGAAGTCTGTGAAAACTCAGCACGTGGTGGCAGTAGCATTGACTTTTCCCACACCTTTTCACTTGTTTGGTCATGTCCAAATGAGCAACGGAGATGGCCAGTGCAGGTGGAGGGGCTGTCAGGAGGATAGTTGCACCATAAAGAATCCAGTTTTTATCAAGAACCATTGAAAGCAGGACTCACCTGAACAGTGGAATGAAAATACAGTGGGTTTTTTTTTTGCACAAGATCTTTGAACATCATGAAGTTTTTCCACAGGCTCCTCCAAATATTGTAAAACAGGCTGTGTTCTTTGACGGCCAAGTACATGACGTGCCATTTACTAAATGAATGTGTTTTCTGAATTCCAGGTGTTGGCCGGAGCATGCCATGGACAATTATGAATTTGGATAAAGATCTGATGCAAGTTAATCCAAATGCACTTCTCACGTGCATTTTGTACTTCTACTTGCAGATTTCTATTTCTGTTTGGGCTTTCCTGTTAGAAATTAGTCCATGGCAGCAGGAGACGGCAGTGAAATCTTAATTCTTTCGCTCTTTGCAGACATGTCTGATGTTAATTACCCAGGGAAAGATTATATTTAACTTGCAGCACAGGGATTATTTTCTGGGAATATGAAAATACTGTTTCAACAGTAGTAAATGTTGCAAAATAATACAGTATAAATGGAAAAGTTTACCTTTCAGAGCTTGTCCCAGTTTGAAAGAAGACTAATACCTTGCTGTTCTTGGAGGACCAAAAGTGACCTTAGTCGGTATGTCTGCAGAAGTACAAACAGATGAACTTCAGTAGAAAGTCAAACTTCAGACAATTGTCTCCATTATAGATTGGCTTTCTGATATGCTTCTGATTCCTCTATATTTAGTGTATGTTTAACAGGTTCTGGAGTCTGTCAGGCAGTAAAAACAAACAAAAAAAAATCCGTTGGTGGCTAATCATAGAGATTCATAGGAAGTGTGTTTTTGTGATGAACAGTTTCTTGGCCACCACACAAAGGGTTTGCTGGGTACCTCAAGAGAGAAGGCAGGGCCCGTGAGATCTTGCAGCTTTGGCTGTAACATGGATGTTTTGTGTTGCTGAGACTCAGGGGGAGGTCTGTAAACACACACATGCCCCCCATTGCGGCAAGTGGGTGTACATGGTATTGTTTGTCAGATGTTTTTTCAAGCCGTATCTCTATAGGGAGCCCAAGCAGTAAAATCAGTTTTAGTCCTGATGAATATTACTCATTTTTATTGTTATTATTATCAAGTGTAATAATTCACATGGCAGTAGTGAGTCACAGGCATTGTGCTAGGTTCTGCATAAACATCACCAAAACTTTGTTCATTGCTGTGAGAGGATGAGTGTAGAACAAAAGGCAGCAGGATGAGTGCAGGCTGGAAAGGGATGTTTTCACTTGGGAAATGATATGTTTGACATATATTTTGGTGTTCTATCTTTTCCTTTCAACAAAAGGAATGGAGTTTTCTGTTGGGTTCTGAAGTTCTTTTCAGCCTTTCAATTCTGATATCCAGCTGGGAAATCCCAGTAATTCTGTGAGTAGTCCTAAAATGTGCAGATAGTGTGTGTCACCAGCACAGCACTATTTGCCCCTGGGTATTAGTGTCAGCAGGCCAGAATCTGCCATTTGTTTGCTGTTAGTCCTACAGATAATTCAGAGTTACACTGTATTGTCCAAAAATTTTTGTGGATCCCTCATGTGTCAAGGATCCACAGCAGGTGATCAATAAAATTACTGATACGCTCTGAAGTTCTCTCTCTCTTGCTTTCTCATATACAGGCACACATGCTTGCAGCAAGCTGGAATATGAAATTTCTAAAGGATTTATGGCTGTAGAGGAAAATTACTTATCTACTGTTTGAAAAAGGCTTACATACATATGTATTTTTAATGAATGTCCCATCTGGAGGATGGCAAATTTAGGTAAACTGACTTATTTTTATTTATGCATTGCAATAGTATGAGACAAAGGTCAGCTGGTTTGTTTCAAGTCAAGGATTAATTAAAAATTCCTGTGGTAAGAGTTCTGTTCTCGGTTCTAGTCTATCTGCAGTGCACAATTGCTCAAACCTTCTTCTCTATAATTGCAGGAATCCAACTGAGGTCTTTACTGTAATTCTTGTATTTCAGGTGTGCTTGATTTTACTCTGTGTGTGGATATGTAACTGCATCCTTTGCTTATCCTTCATTTGCTCACACTCTGCATTTTATTGGCTGGGAGCTGGACATAATTTCAAATGCTGGAGCTAGAGCTAATCTTTCATTTCTGCAGCTGTGTTATTGTCTTCTGTATTAGCAGAATTATTGTTTAAGGACAGTAGACAAGCAAATCCCAACAGCTTCCCTGAAGCTGCACAAAATAATTGCTGAGACGTGAACTATGGAAAAAACTTCTGAAAAGGCTGGAAACTGAGACTGAAAAAAGCCCAGAGCTTGTTCAGTAGCTATGCATGACTCTTACCTTGGAATGTTCTCAAATGCTTCTCAGTGAAAGGTAATCAAAGACTGTGCCAAATTAACGAAATCAGATTATGTAGGGAAACAAAACACAGGGTTTTGGATGGTTTGAGTAGTAACTTCATAGGGAAGTCTAGAGACTAGGGAGGAGGGTAGCTGGACACCGGATGGGCAGTCACAGTGGAAGGGCAGCTGTTGTTGTCTCTGCAGGACTGGACAGACCTGTCGAAGGTGCAAGAAGGCACATGCAAGTCTTGATGTTTTGAAGAAAACGGGGCAGAATGCAGAGATCTGCTGCCAATCATCAACCATGTTTGAGGGGATGAGCCAGGCTGTGGAAGGAAAGGAGAACCTGCATCTTGGGCTAGGAGTAGGAGGTGTGTCTCTTGGAAAATAGCCAGCAGTACTGGGGAAAGACGCCTGCTGAAAGTGATTTTTAACAGCCAGTTCCACTAAAACACCTCTTGTGTTTCCAGTTCAGCTCTGGCAGAACCTGCCTTGAAAGTCTTCACTTCCAGAATGTGTATTGAGGATCTGTAAGTGCCACCATGGGTTGAGAACTGAGTAGGGAGTAAGGTCAAGCAAAGTGGCAGAAGAAGGGATGAGAACAATGCATGTGTTTTGCATTTGAGCCTAGAGGGGGTTGTTCATTGCCTTTGGAATCTGCACAGAGCTTGTTGTAATGTAGGCTCTCAGATCCATGCCTGCTGCAGATAAATCAATGAGGTTGAGCCAGGGATGTTTTTGGTTCAGTGTTTGTTTTCTGGTTTTCATTGTCGAAGGAAAAAAGGCGTACCGCTGATAAAGAAACACATAGCTCAAGGAAATCTGGCTTGAATTGTTTTGAGGAGGAACAAAAATAGTGTTTGCTTGGCTAGTGCGAAAACATTGTTTTTAAACGATAGCATTTGCATTACTGATGCTTCAGTGCCTCTGTCCTGATCTGGCATCGTCCTGTACAAAAATCCTTGCTTTGAAAATGTCTCTTTCAAAAAGCTACAGTCTTAGCTCTCAGTTGTAAAGATTTCTGCAGGAAAATTCTGACATTAAGCTGTGCAACTCTGGCTAATAGTGAGATCAGTGCATACTGTTTTTGTAAGTTCACCTTTGTGAGGGGTGAATTGGGAATTACAGATCATTCCGTTCTGAATTCCCTCCTAAATTTGTTTCTAAACAGTCCTCTGACCATGCAAAAGCTTATTAGAGTCAAATACACCTCTCTTTTAAAGAACTCTTAAGTCCATTTGAGTTCTGTCAGGACTGTATATGGTCTAGTCTTTATTATCTTCTATTTCTTTCCATTGTTACCAAGTTTTTGAATTTTCAGTATCCTTAGTCTAGGAAGAGTCATTCTGAGTAGGAGCTGAGGATACTTAGTATCTTTAAGGTTTGAGTAAACTTTTATTTTTTCAGTAAAACATCACGAGCCTGTCTTTAGGAAGGTGTTTCATCTCCAAACAACACCTGCCTGATGTGTAAAAAAGGATTTCTTATTGTTTAGCATATTTTCTTACTATCACTGTATTGGTTTAGCATAAAGTGTTATACGTCCTAAAGAAATAAACTGCTGAATTCTTAGAAATGCTGAACATCTGTGCATTTTTTTTTAAGTTAAAAGGGGTTTTAATAATTTCTGAATTCCTCAAAGGTATGTTATGAGGATTTCAAAACATGCTAGTTTTAAAGACAAAAAATTGATATCCCATGAGCAAAAGGAGAGGTGACAGCAGAGCTTTAACAGAAAGAAATGAGTCCTTTTACTATAGCAAAATACTTTTCTTCTCCTGCCTGGTTCCAAAGAATATTTTTTTGCAGTTTTTTTTCCAAATAAGTAGCCTGGTTCTTCTTTATATTGTCCTTTATGGAATACCTTATTGGAACCTAAAACGCCGTCTGCTGACTGCTGCCTTTAAGCAAGACAAAATGAAATGGTTTTATTCCAAACACTGTTATATTTCCGAAATAGCAAAAGCAATCTCTTTGCAGTTAAAGAATTATTTTGATGGAAAGTCTAATTCTTTTATCAGTTTCAAATAAAAACAATAGCTTTTTCAACAGATAAAATCTATTTTTTACAGAAATATTCTACAAAAGAAACAAACACATGGTATCGAAACACTTGAAAACTGAAATCCTAAGTTATAATTTTTAAACTGAAATCTATCCCTTTGGTCTCTGTGGGTGCGCTGCAAAACTAAGACACTTTCTTTTTGCAAGCAGATGAAAGTGTATGCCGAGAAATAGTTTGGAAAAGGAACACTTTTCAAAGGAAGTGGTTGCTGCTTGCATGAGGAGGTAAGACCTATGGCAGTGCGAGGTCAGCCCAGAAGTCCCGCCTGCCTCTTAGTCTGGGATGAGAAGGGCTAGTCTGAAGAGAAAGAAAGGAGTGAACATGCCCTACTGTGAAGTCCCAGAAGGGCATCTTGGGCTGATGTTATGGCTAAAAGAAAATAGAAACCTAGAGTGTGAAAGGCACAATAGAACAAGCCGCTAGTGCTGCAGAAGCTACTAAGAAGGCTAAGCACCCAACCGAGAAAGCTCTTATTTGACTGAAAAAAAAAAAGCGCTCTTTCCATGTTGGTGGAGAATGTTAATTGTTAATCAACAAACCTTTGGCTCTGTTGATTATGATGCTCACTTTTGGAAGGAAGTAATGATAAACAGCATATTCCTGGGGAGGGGTATAAGAACAGGGCTGGAAAATAGGGACATCTCCTTGACGTGCTGTCTGTTTCTGAGCTGTAGGTGGTATTTTTCTATTTAAAAGTGTAGGACTAATCTTCCCGGCATGGATTTATCCAGCCGTTTCTCTAAAATATTTCCAATTTGCAATTTTCTGTGGCAAATGCTCCTTCAGCTTAAGTATGTCTTGCGTGACAAAATAGTTTGTGGGCTGCCAGCTTCTTTTGAAGCTCTCTACCTCTTGTGCTAGGGCAGATAGTAAACAGGCAGAAACTCTCCAGTTTCTCTATGCCACTTGCTGCTTCCCTGTGTTGTCTCTTTTTAGGCCTTTTCAGGTACTGATTATACAGGGCCTTGCTGTTTTCCCACCAGCTTCAGGAGGACCTTAAAGTATTCAACACCTGAGAGAAGATAGTTGGCGTTTCATCAAATCAAGCTACTAGCAGGGAGGACCTTGGAATTAGCAGAGATCTTACACTAGTCTTAGCGTAAGTAGTTTACTCAGTTACTGGTTTTGTACCAAATTTGATAGGTCCCGCCAACTTGACTGTGACTAGATTGAGGAGTATTTGGCTTGCAGGCTTTTGAGCTCACTATTTTACGGGGGTTTTTTTTGCACAATTTGAATTTCAAAGTATAAGTCATTACTCTGCACTTCTGAGAGAGATGTTAATTTTCTGCAGCAAGCTGTAGCATCTCACGCGTGTGGGTAATTTTGATGATATATCCGTGTGTGCATTATACCTCTCACATCAACAGAAATGCATTTCATCCAGAATTCAAGCTTCAAGGGGGCCTTTAAATCAAGTTCAGAGATAACTTTAAGTGCTTTATGCTTTTAAACTGACCTGAACCCAATGCTAAATCTCATCAGCCTTCAGCTTTGATATGCATGGGAGCTGGAACTTGGATTAGATTTGTAAAAACATTTAAGGTGATACGCCGGATGCAGTCATAAATTCACTTCATTCTCCTTTCTCAGGTGGACAGAAATAACAGGGAGAGTCAAATGAGTGGCATGTGATTTGTCTCAGGCCAACAGAAGCTCAGCACTTCTGTTGTGATTGCCAGTTATCATTGTGCTGGTTCCCAGACTGCCATGTGCTAAGCATGTGCTAAGCATCAGCTGTGTGCTAGGGACTGCACTTTGTCCTTCAAGTTCTGGGACTCAGTTTGAAAGTTGTTCTTATGTTTTTATTTCATTTTTTTCTCCCCTCTGCTTCCACATCCTGTTTCTTACTCTTCATTATTTTTCAACACAGTGTAGTGTGTCACTCACTTGTCACTGATACCTTAATGGGCCACAGCTGCTGTCAACTGAGGACTGAATTTTCCTGTTTTGTAAGACACTTGGTTTTGATAAGCTGTCTCCTGCTTAATTCCTCCCCAGTGACAGTGTAGCAAGCTGCAGCTTGATCATGGCTCACAGCCTGTTGCAATGCTGTGCAGAACAAGGGGAGCAGTTGTTTTCTCAAACCACCCAGGGAAACCAGGGCAGTGTGTTTCAAGCTGCAGTTGTTTCAAGCTGCAGTTGTTGAGCAGAAGCCATGGTTCCTCCTGTAGACAATGAGCTGAAGCTCCACGTCACAGTGCTGCTCTGAGGTTATCCTTTGGTGTGAGTAAGTCACCTTTTAGAAAGGCATTGGAAGCATGAACGGTAAGTGAAGAAGAGGCTGAGGACATCAATAGGAGCTGCCTTTTAGATCGCCTTGATGTCACACTTTCATGATAAGTGGTGGCATGACCCTTCCTAGGCATGCTGAAATTCATTCATAAGTCCCATCTGTGGTGCGCAGCCAGGGGCTTAATGAGTTTGGAGAAAAGAGAGGCAGAAACCTTTTCCCCCAACACACCTATGATCACAACTGCAGACCTAAAACGTGCCATCTTTTCTTGACATCTCTGTTTGGTTTTGGGCTGGACTGAGTCAAGCTGGGAGACGAGCGTCAGCAGGTGGATCAGTGTAATCCAGTCTGATGTTGCTTTTCCATACAGACTTCTTATTCTTCAAACAAAGTAATTTCTGTGGAGTGGAAAAACTTGGGCTGTGACCTTCCCTTGCTCTGCTCTTGAGGAGAGTAAAGCTCCTGCCAGGCTTTCATCCACTGGAAAATGGGATAATTGTGCTTTCTTCCATCTATCTGCACACGTTGTGGCAGCTGTCATCATTTGTATCTCTGCTTTTCTGACTGTTGACTAGGGTTCCTGTGGGTCACAGTAGTACAAACAATACTTGTCAATAGAAACAATGCCACTTGTCATTTGATCAAATATTTGCATTTAGTTATTCTCTAATAAGGTTTGAACTCTGCAGTATTAACATTGTCATGCTCACTAGCTTGAAATTAGTTTTAGAATATAAGTGAACAGGAAACCAAAACAGCTGTGGTGCTTTCTGTTTCCAGGATTAGAGATCGTGTCTGCTCTGTGGATTCTCTTGCCTGTATTTTTTATTGTTAGTAGAAAGCACAGTTTAAGCAAGGAACCTCTTTACCAATCTGATGTTTAAATCTTTACTCTTCAGCATTCCATAGGCTTTGAATTTTCAAAACTTGATTCGCTTTGCAAACTATAAAAGTTTACTGCCTTCCAAATCAAAACTTTAGGACTCCTCATCCTGCTATCAAAAGTGTCAGAGGGGCTTTCAAATGCTGGGTAGTACAAACCGTTTTTACAGTTTTTATTTTCATTTTCATGAGAGGCTGTTCCGATGTTAATGAGATTAAAAAACCCTATTTGTACAATGTAAGCCCACTGAATACAGTGCTTTCTGAACAAGTTTAATTAGAAGGAGGTGCATTAAATGTTCCAAGAGTATTTTCCAGGAATAAAACAGCTGTTGCTCTTTCCTACTCTTCCAAACTAAAGGTCATTTTTGGAGGAATTGGGCAAACTTTTTGTTTTGTTTCAGAACAGCAACACTGGCCAAGTTGTTTTTGGATCCCAAAGGAAGTAAAAACTTGCGAGAGTCTCACTCTCTTGTGATTATAGTCAAAGTAAGCTTCTTGCACCTGGAGAAACAGCTCATTTTTTCTTTGCAGCACATGTTGCCGTTGAAAATTCCAGTACAAAAACAGAGGAGAAGGGGGAGGGAGAAGCATAGATAAGAGTCAAACACTCAGGAAAATACTGAGTTATTATTGTTCAGCAAAGAGTGTCCTTCAGGCTGCATAGCAAAGCTTACTGATTTTTAATTTAGATTTAACTTGCTATTAGATTCACCCTGGGGTAGAGCTTGAGGCTATATTGGCAACATTTTTGTACTCCTTGTTTGATGGAGTGCCGTGAGACCTAGCTGATTTTTGCATGAGGAAAAATTTCTGCATGTGCTTTATCCTCAGGAGTGATGTAACTTGCTGTGTGGACGGGCTCGGGGCACAGCGTAGCCACCGTCCACTCAGCCTGTCCCAGGGTGTCACCTCACTGGCTCTGGGTGGACTGGGCAGGTTGAAGGACCTCAACGTTGTCTTCTGCAAAGACACAACAGACTCCTCAGCAGTTGAGCGACAAGGAAATGTTGACAAAAGGAGCCCCAGGTCTCAGAAGTGCTCTGGGCTTCAGTCTGTCTCTCAGCTGCAATGTGGAAATCACACTGGTAAATAGAATCAGGGTTCAAACTGTGTTTGAGTTAATGAGTTAAGAGTCCGCTGTGCCATGCAATCTCCCGGCTGGATGCTCAGCCTGTGGCAAATACAGGCTTGCTTCGACTTAATATAACCGACACTAGAAGTTGTGTAAGATTTATTAAATGCCACCTTTGCTGTATTTTAGAACCATAAAAATGGCTAGTTACTAAATCTCCTCTAATGGACAATAAATGTTTCCCATGTTGGAATTCAGTGGTGTCTGAGCTTTAGATGTAGCAAAGGAGGACAGTTCTGGCTTAAGCAGATCAAATGGGACGTATTTCAAAAAGTAAAAAAAGAATATGGAAGGAAGCTGAAAGCCTTTCTGGGAATTGGACAACATGCAGTGACTGCTGGTGGGCTGATACGGTTAGAGATGTAGAAGCTGTGAGAAAACAGCTTCATGTTCCTCATGAGCTGCTGGAGATTTCAAAGCAGAAGCCTATACAGAGACTAACAAGGCTCTAAGCAGCTTCACGGCCAGACATTTAACTTCTTTCATTTGTGGCTCTTCTGTCATGTAAAAAGAAGTAAGAGGGTATGTTGGGTTTGTTTAGTGGGGGGCCTACAGTGACAGCTTCAGTGAGAAGCTGCTGGAAGTTTCCCCTTTGTCTGGTGGACTTGGCCAGGTCTAGGACAGACCTGCTGCAGGCCAGGCCGAGCCAACAGTGATAATGCCTCTGTGATAATGTACTTAAGAAGGGGAAAATTACAAAAAAAAAAAAAAAAAAAAAAAAA